>CM056060.1:54569080-55140798 GCA_029574335.1 Rana kukunoris | reverse complement strand
CCGCATAAAAGATGCTTTATGCATAAAATGCTGAATCACATAAAGTCGGTTTGTAGGCATAAAAATGCTGAATCACACTTGATTACCTGATCACCCAAGTCCTTGTTTTCCCCCAAGGATGTTTGGTTACACAGAAGAGGTTTGTTTCCACAGAAATGCCTAAAATTGCAATTGGATGCAAAAAAGATGCTGGATCACACATGGTTACCTGATCATCAGCATCCTGGATTACCCAAGGATATTTGGTCACACAAATAGGCTTGTTTCCACAAAAGTACCTAAAGTCGCATAAAGATGCTTGTATGCATAAAAATGCTGAATCGCATAAAGGATGCTTGTATGCATAAAAAGGTTGAATCACACAGGATTACCTGATCACCCAAGTCCTTGATCCTCCAAGGATATTTGGTCACGCAAAGAGGCTTGTTCCCACAGAAATGCCTAGAATCGCATAAAGAGGCCTGAAGGTATAAAAATGCTGAATCACACAGGATTACCCGATCACCTAAGTCCTGGATTACTCAAGGCCTAAAGATCGCTTAAAGATGCTTGAATGCAAAAAGTAGCTAGATCACACATGGTTGTTGGATCAACAGAGTCCTGGATTACCCAGGGATACTTGATCACATAGAGGCTTGTTTCACAGAAATGCCTAAAGTCGCATTAGATGCTTGGGTGCATAAGGATGCTGGAACGCACAGGGGTGCTTGGTCACACAAGGGTTCTTGTCCGCACAGTAGTGCAAAATGCATTAGATGTTGATTGCATGGAAGATGCTGAATCGCATGCATGGTTACTTTAAAGTTGCACATGGCGGCTTAATTATGCAATACAGGATGCCTTGTGTTTGCATAGAGATACGTGTCTGCATGGGTTCATGTTGCACATTGTTGCATAACACGTTTATAGCGCATGCTTGTTGCAAAGATGCTCGTTCCAGAGCACACATGCTATACATGTTTTGTGAGAGATATTTATATGATTTCATGCTTCCATGAACACACGCTGCCATGTACACACGCCTCCATTGAGGCATATGGCTTTAACACTTGCCACATACACATATGGGGAGCCAGGTGCATATGTGTTTACTTGGACTGCAGAGGTTGTCTGCGTTTCGCAGGGGAACAGCACCATCTCCAGTTGGTGGTCTTGCCCTTTTGGGTTAGCCTCTGTGCCTGGGTTGTCAGGGTGCTAGGGCCCGCCTCTAGCAGGTCTGTAGGCCAGGGTATAGCAGTAATGGCATACCGAAGCAGACTCCTGCTGATGGATCAGTCGGCAGCATGGCTGGACCTAAGGGTGTCCAGCATGGTCAGGTATCTGGATCTCCTGGGTTAGGATTCCAGTCTAAAGATACATTCTTCATTGACAAGAAGCTGGGTATGTTTTGTACAAGGAGAGTCCTTTTGGCCTCAGACAAGACCATCGCTATGAGAAAGCTGGTCTAGGTGGTTACGGCAAGGAACCGTTCCTTACTTTTGGCCTTCTGCTTAAGGCACTAGGGAAGATGCTGGCTTCATTCAAGACAGTTCCCTATACTAACTTTTACAGGACTGTTATAAGCAGTATTGTGTTGGCCTAGAAAGAGTGGATCTTGACCTAGCATTATCCAAAGAACCCGGTCCCCAGAGATATGCTGGAATTCCTCTTGGTGTGTTCCTAACTAAAGGGTTGCCAGGTCAGGAAGAGGCCTTGGCCTAGGGGAAGTAGTCAAGCTCCAAGGGGGCCCGTGTCTGTCAGATGGAGCATCTGGCTTAGGGGCCTGAACGTTCAGATGGCTGGTTGGTTCGGTCAGAGTTCAATCAGACTATAAACAAGTGAAAACAGTGGAAAATACTGCGCAGGTCTAATGTGAACCAAAAGGTTGATTGGTAACGAAACACAATATTCTTGTGAAATGTGAAAGTGGGTGCTGCTGCAGCAAAAATGTCAGATAAACAAATACAAAAGGAATAGATATATGCTGCGCTGCATAAATTGATACATCAATAATAAATGTGATACAAATGATGAAAGTGAATAAACATATCATTATTACTTAATATAAAAAAAAATGTAAATAAAGAACCAACACCAAGTGCTCCAGTGTATAACGAATGACATCAAAGGAAGCAAAACTAAAGTAAATGACAATATTGAAAAAGTTCATAAGGTGTTAATATTCAACTCCAGGGTAAGTCTCAATTTCAGTGAGTTCAGAAGAATGTCCCAGAAAGAAATTGTGGTTCTACAGGACAGAAGAGAGCCTCCACCTTCTTCACAGCCAGAACACACATCATGATGGGGAACCGCTTGGCCAGTGGAAAGGCAAATGATTGTTTTTGAGACCCAGCCGTTTGGGATTGAAATTGGAGATTTATACAGGAACCCACTTGGATATCTATTAAAGCAACCCAGCCAGACGTGTTGTTGATGCTCATATATTTTATCCATCTGGTAAGCAGATTCTTTATAAGAGGTGGAGGTGGAGGCTCTCTTCTGTCATGTAGAACCACAATTTCTTTCTGGGACATTCTTCTGAACTCACTGAAATTGAGACTTACCCTGGAGTTGAATATTAACACCTTATGAACTTTTTCAATATTGTCAATATTGTCATTTCCTTTAGTTTTGCTTCCTTTGATGTCATTCGTTATACACTGGAGCACTTGGTGTTGGTTCATGTTGGTTTATGTTAAGTAATAATTATATGTTTATTCACTTTCATCATTTGTATCACATTTATTATTGATGTATCAATTTATGCAGCGCAGCATATCATATCTATTCAATCAGACTATACCATATTAAGTGATTTGCTTAATTTACCAAGGAGGAGCTTGTGCCTTGCCTATTGACATTCGTCATTTCATGAAATGCAGAATTGGCAGGCGATTCGCTGGAGCCGTCAACAAGTGTCTCCGGGAGAATGACCTCTACACCCCAACTGTTTTACTGACCAAGGGCCACAGAAATAAGATGTATTGGCGTCCAGGCTCAACAAGAAATTGAACAGCTTGGGGTCAAGGACAAGGGATCCACCCGCGGGGCGCGGGGCAGATGTGTTAGTAATCTAGTGGGACCAGTGGTCACTGGTTGTGTCTTCCCCCCCCCAGTGCCGCGGCGTTTGTCGCTTCTATGCAACATTAGAGGACGGCGGAAGCTGGCCTGATTACTCCGACATAGCCCTGACGACCTTTTCTGTGCAGAGACAGTAGGGGTGGTAGTAGAGGACCCACGGTCCCTTACATCTTGTCCAGGCCTACTTCGAAGGGGGTATTACATCCTGTCTTGCAATATGTGAATTAATGGTCTGGCTATTTTAGCCCACATTCTTCAGGATCCGGTCTTTTAGACTCGGCGGCACTTCCTTGATTCAAACAGGAAAGCTGGCCTCCAGGACCAGATATCCTTGGATCTGGAAGGCCCATGTTCCTGGTATGAAACAGATGGTGGCATCCTTGGAAGTTTGTCAAAGATAAAATTCCTGCCTTCCTGCATTTGGAAAGGAGACAAAGCTAACCTTAAGTTACATCAAGGATCCGATCTCGGCCTGGCTTTCAAAGGTCGCTTGCTTCACACTCTGTTCCGAGCCATTATACAAGGGGTGACGTGCATAAGTCCACCAGTTTAGTCACCCTTGTGCTCGGAGGATTGGCTCTAGTTTTGTCGGCTTACAGGGTCAGCTCCGTGGGCCGATGCACCATATTTCCCTTCAGCCTTTAACAAGGGAATTGGTGTTCTTGGTGGTGGTAGCCTCCAAGAGAGTTTCAGTATTGGCAACTTCTTGGTATAAAACCATACTTAATTATTCTTACAAGTAGGGTGATGTTAATCCTCGCCCAGCCTTATTTACTAGAAGGATCTAGTGTTCATTTGAATCTAGATATTCTTACCTTCCCCTTTTTCAAAACCTTGCTTTCGGAAGAAAAGGTTATTGCTTTCTCTCAGTAGAGATGAGAGTAGTTAAGATATCTATCTGAAGGTTCAGATATACGGGGAGTGCAGAATTATTAGGCACATGAGTATTTTGACCACATCATCCTCTTTATGCATGTTGTCTATCTCCAAGCTGTATAGGCTCGAAAGCCTACTACCAATTAAGCATATTAGGTGATGTGCATCTCTGTAATGAGAAGGGGTGTGGTCTAATGACATCAGCACCCTATATCAGGTGTGCATAATTATTGGGCAACTTCCTTTCCTTTGGCAAAATGGGTCAAAAGGACTTGACAGGCTCAGAAAAGTCAAAAATAGTGAGATATCTTGCAGAGGGATGCAGCACTCTTAAAATTGCAAAGCTTCTGAAGCGTGATCATCGAACAATCAAGCGTTTCATTCAAAATAGTCAACAGGGTCGCAAGAAGCGTGTGGAAAAACCAAGGCGCAAAATAACTGCCCATGAACTGAGAAAAGTCAAGCGTGCAGCTGCCAAGATGCCACTTGCCACCAGTTTGGCCATATTTCAGAGCTGCAACATCACTGGAGTGTCCAAAAGCACAAGGTGTGCAATACTCGGAGACATGGCCAAGGTAAGAAAGGCTGAAAGACGACCACCACTGAACAAGACACACAAGCTGAAACGTCAAGACTGGGCCAAGAAATATCTCAAGACTGATTTTTCTAAGGTTTTATGGACTGATGAAATGAGTGAGTCTTGATGGGCCAGATGGATGGGCCCGTGGCTGGATTGGTAAAGGGCAGAGAGCTCCAGTCCGACTCAGACGCCAGCAAGGTGGAGGTGGAGTACTGGTTTGGGCTGGTATCATCAAAGATGAGCTTGTGGGGCCTTTTCGGGTTGAGGATGGAGTCAAGCTCAACTCTCAGTACTACTGCCAGTTTCTGGAAGACGCCTTCTTCAAGCAGTGGTACAGGAAGAAGTCTGCATTCTTCAAGAAAAACATGATTTTCATGCAGGACAATGCTCCATCACACGCGTCCAAGTACTCCACAGCGTGGCTGGCAAGAAAGGGTATAAAAGAAGAAAAACTAATAACATGGCCTCCTTGTTCACCTGATCTGAACCCCATTGAGAACCTGTGGTCCATCATCAAATGTGAGATTTGCAAGGAGGGAAAACGGTACACCTCTCTGAACAGTGTCTGGGAGGCTGTGGTTGCTGCTGCACGCAATGTTGATGGTGAACAGATCAAAACACTGACAGAATCCATGGATGGCAGGCTTTTGAGTGTCCTTGCAAAGAAAGGTGGCTATATTAGTCACTGATTTGTTTTTGTTTTGTTTTTGAATGTCAGAAATGTATATTTGTGAATGTTGAGATGTTATATTGGTTTCACTGGTAAAAATAATTGAAATGGGTATATATTTGTTTTTTGTTAAGTTGCCTAATAATTATGCACAGTAATAATCACCTGCACACACAGCTATCCCCCTAAAATAGCTAAAACTAAAAACAAACTAAAAACTACTTCCAAAAATATTCAGCTTTGATATTAATTAGTTTTTTGGGTTCATTGAGAACATGGTTATTCAATAATAAAATTAATCCTCAAAAATACAACTTGCCTAATATTTCTGCACTCCCTGTAGAAAGCTGAAGTTTTTATTGTGCTGCCAGAAGACCCTAGATGTGGGCAGGCAGTGTTCAGTTCAGCTATTAAAATGGTTACACTCTCTCTCCATGGAGTAGAAGGGTCAAGGCCTATCTGAAGCGGCTGCTCGGATACGGAAAGCTGATGTTGTTTGCGCTACCAGGAGGCCCCAGGAAAGGGCAGGCAGCGTCTAAAATCAACGGTTTTCAAGATTGATTCATCAGGGTATTATTCAGGCTTGTGGTTCAGAGAGTGGGACTCCCCCTGTTTCTTGGATGGGGGTGCTCCGTACCAGGATAGTAAGCGCTTTATGCGCGATGCTTTACCAAGCCTTTATGACGCAGGTTTTCAGGGCCGCAACTTGGCGTCTGTGCTTAGGTTCACTGATTCTTGTCAGATGTACATAGGAGGGCAAAAGAATGCAGCTTTTTGGCGCAGTATGCAGCAGGCAGCATTGTAGGTCCTCACGTCTGATGGCGGTCTGCGTTTTGTGTCTCCCCCCCCTCAGTAAGCATTGCTTTCGGACATCCCACATAGTAATGGATTGCCGCTCTGTGTCCCGTGATGTACGATAAGAAAATAGGATTTTTTATGACAGCTGACCTGTAAAATCCTTTTCTTGGAGTACATCACGGGACACAGAGCTCCCGCCCCTCTTGTTTGGGGATATTGGGACACTTATTGCTTTGCTACAAAAACTGGGGAGCTCCCAGTATGGGAGGGGTTATATTGGGAGGGAACTGAGGACCTTCTGTCGAACCAAGTCCCGTAGGCCCTCCTCTTACCTTCTCCACGCTGCAGGGTATTGCTAAGCAAGAGGACCAATCTTCCCCCTTCACCGTGGGTATTGTCTTAAACCTTCAGGGACCGGGGTCCATGGCAGGAACACCAACTCCCCTGGACCTATATAGCATCCTGGCAGCAGAAAAAACATTTGGTCCTTGGAAGGCACAAAGTTCTGGAACCCAGGATCCAGCCCTCCGCAGAGAGGCATTATAGGCTAAACCTCGTTCTTCGTACTGAGGCCCGGGTACCGTCCAATTTGGCTATGAAGCACCTTGGACAGATCCGGATTTATGGAGGTTTTTTACATCCAGCATGGATCCCTCCAGTGGAGCTCCTAAGAGCACATGTTCATTCGTGACCAACACCTTAGACACTGATGAAAAAACTGAGGAGCTCCCAGTATGGGAGGGGTTATATAGGGAGGGAACTTCCTGTGTAGTTAATTACACCAGTGTCCACACCTAAAGGTACTCTATAACCCACATAGTAATGGATTGCCGCTCTGTGTCCCGTGATGTACTCCAAGAAAAGGATTTTACATGTAAGCTGTCATAAAAAATCCTATTATTTCAATATTAATACGACTTCCGTAAATGATCCCAATATTTTGTGGAATGCCCATAAGGGAATTCTTATACAAATTGGAGCGATAGAAAAAAGAAACCGATCTAAAAACATCCAAGAAGTCCTCACAGAAATACGACACACTGAAACTCAGAATAAAAAATCACCATCTCCTTCCCTAACTGTCAAATTAAAATCCCTTAGGGAAAAACTTAGAGAGCTTTTGGCACAACAATATGATAAACACTTGAGGAGACTTAAACTCAACCATTATCACAATGCAAATTGAGCTGGCAAATACTTGGCCGAATAGGTTAAAGGCTATACGCACTAAAACTAGAATAGCTTTCCTTATAGACCCACCCTCCTTACACAAAACTACAAACCCCAAATATATTGCTGATCAATTTGCAGACTACTATAGATCACTATATAATCTTAAAGAGGACACCAATACCCCCCAACCTAGTGTAGACGGAATTCAATCCTTCGTCCATAAATTGAAACTCCCTTCTTTAACATCTCAACAACTAGATGATCTAAACTCACCCATAACGACTCAGGAAGTGGAAAAAATTGTACACTCTCTTCCCATGGGGAAGTCCGCAGGTCCCGACCGATTCTCCAATGAATATATTAAAACGTTTCAGAAAATGTTAGCACCATATATGTCGACGATCTTCAATAATTTTATGAACACAACATCTATTCCCCAAGAAATGTTGAAGGCCCACATTGTAACACTCCAGAAACCGGGTAAGGCCCCCAAAAGTTTATTGAAGGTAATGAGTATACAACAGGCAGTAAAAGTGTACAATTAGCCCATGAACGGCCAAGCTCTTGCGGTCGCAGCCGCTTTGTAACAGTGCTTGAACACATGGCAATACCGAAAACATAAAATGAAAGAGAAATGCAAACAGTAAACTCTAATACGGTGTCATCGCCTAGGGAGAGGGTACATTACCCAAAGAACACAGGGTCTTTACCGTCACTCGGGGATGGAGGGAGGAGCGTGTATGGTTTCGGGGAGGTTGGGCGGGGGATTAGGAGGGAGGAGTTCGTTGTGAGAGTCAGGTAAGCAGTTAGTTTCTGTCTAGTGGGTGGGTCTAGGATGTAGGGTGTCAGCATGGGGAAGGCCCATGGAGGGCCGTATGCGTTACGTATAAGACAGTTAGCCAATCGGTAAGAAAGAGGAGGCGCCGGGGTATACTGGGGAGGGTAGCGAAAGGGCTTCTAAGGTGTGTGTGTGTGGTTGGTGACGCACCGCATCTTGATATTAAGGTTTATGCAAAACTCATAGCCACGAGACAAACATATTATCCCTTTGCTTGTCGGAAATGATCAGATGGGCTTTGTGAAGGGGGAGACAGGCCTCAGACGCCACCAGACGCATCGTTAATGTGATTTACCATGCTAAAAAGACTCAACGCCTTCTCTGTTATCTATTGACGCAGAGAAGGCGTTCGACCGTGTACATTGGACGTATATGGAAATGGTGTTGAAGTATAGATTTCAGGGCTCTATACTATGTGCTATATTAGCTTTATATTCCTATCCCTCCACTCAAGTGTACTCTTCAGGTTTTCTTTCTAAACCCTTCACTATTTCGAACGGTACACGACAGGGATGCCCATTATTCCCGTTGATTTTCAATCTTATGATTGAACCGTTAGCAGAGTCTATCAGATCCAATTTGAAGATCACAGGCTTTCGGTTTAAACATAAAGAACATGTCATCAATCTTTTTGCCGATGTAATACTACTCTTATCTAACCCTGTTCAGTCCTTACATGAAGTCCACAAAGTACTGACCTCATTTGGACTAATTTCTTACTATAAGGTTAATTTTACCAAGTCCCTTATACTAGACTTGGGGGTTTCCTCTCATATTAAAAATTCTCTACAAAATCAACTACCCTACTCCTGGAGTCCGGGTAAACTCATACCTAGGTATTACCCTCACAGATAATGTAGCGTCACTAGTAGTAAAAAACAACTTTTCTTCACTGATTGACAAAATTGATACCCAACTCAAAATAATGTCTAAAAAAAGAGGTGTCCTGGATGGGAAGAATATCCGCCTTTAAAATGTTTATTATGCCACAAATGTTATACTTTTTTCGCACCGTTCCAGCACATATATCCTGCCATTATCTCAATCGCCTCACGAAACAGAGTTCGAGCTATATTTGGCAACGTAAAAAAGCCAGATGCTCGCAAAATAAATTAATATCAGACGTGTAGGAGGAGCGGGCCTAGCCGATATACATGACTACAAATTAAACCCTGGTTTAACGACTCTGACACCCCTCCCTGGGTAGACATAGAAAATGCCATGGCACCAACGAAAGACTTAAAACTCATGATACTCAGTGACAGGTGGGCCCCTTGGAAACTGAATATCCTACCCCCTACGATACAGACCTCTATTAAAGCGTGGAGACATCTTCTTGATCACGATAAACATGACATTCAGGATATTGACTTCACATTACCCTTGACACTACTCAATGCCAAACTACCTAGATTGAAAATCTCTGAATTGATTACACATGGTGTGGTAAATGTAACTGATTTTCATGTGGACGACTTGCCCCAAACCACTACTCGAGTTATAACGCGACTCCATACCTGATAATTCCTTACATACCTGTGATAGGATTTCGCGTTTCCTAGGATCACTACCTTCACCGCGAATATTCCTCCCAAAAAAAATATGGAAATTTTATTCGGAAGTAAAACCAGAATCCAAGGGCATATTAATATTTTACAATATTTTTCAGGATAAGATGACATTATCAAAAACAACAGCAATGGAAAAATGGGAGATAGACCTACATACTGTATTTACGTTAGAAGATTGGTCGTGTGCTTTCCTAACAATTCATAAAGCCTCTCACTGCATTAAACATTGGGAATTGGTCAATTGGCAATAAAATTGACCAACAGATGGTATTACACTCCACTAAGATTGGCCACATTTTATCCTGGAACAACAGCCAACTGTTGGAGGGAATGTGGCCAAATAGGTAATTTCTTACACATGTTCTGGCATTGTCCGAACATGAAAAGCCTCTGCAATCAAATCTTCCAACACATTTCTTCCCTAACAGGAATACTACTACAGCCAGACCCGGCTCTGGCGCTTCTCAATATACACATTGACAAATTCCCCCATAACATGAGATCGGTCGTCACACATATTTTGTTAGAAACACGAATTTCTATTTTACATAATTGGAAGTCCAAAAATGCCATTGTTTCAGAGATAATGATAGAAGTCCACAAAAATTACACTTTTGAAAGACTTATAGCCTCTAATTCTATGAAGCGCATGTACTTTGATGAATGTTGGTCTATATGGCCTAAACGTTGTTGACATTATATTTTAATATTTTAATTTTTATCTTTTTTTACATTGAATAATTCATTGATTATTTTCTTTCTTTTCTTATAAAGGATACTGTATACCATGTGCGATATGGATAACTGTGCATATCTGTTACCCCATACCTATACTCCCCTCTTCTTTTCTGTTACACTTTGAAAACTTCAATAAAAAACATTGAAACAAAAAAAGTGTTATTGCCAGAAGGTTTGCTGTGTCTCCCAGCACAGTCTCAAGAGCATGGAGGAGATTCAAGGAGACAGGCAGTTACTCTAGGAGTATATAAAAAAGCAGTGCAGCGCTAAAGAATAACAACACAATAAAATTAAGAATAAAAATAAATCAAGTCCATAAATGATCATTCAGAATGCAAAGGGTTAAGATGCCTCTTAGGAAATCAATGTGGTGCTCAGGTCAAATTCCTTCAACACAGAAAACAGGTATCCACTATCAGAAAGTACAAACCGCTCACCTGAACAGAAGAACCCCTGTGTGAGCAGCAGGTCAAATGCACTTTCCTCAAAGAGGGGGATATTGAGCGATGTCTCCACAGGAAAACCTTTTCTCCAAAAGACTGCAGATGATGGATGGTCATCCGATGTACTCACAAGTGGAATGGTGTCATGAAAAAAGTATAAAGCAGACACATAGTGCTTTCCGTATGATCACAGTACAAATAACGATTTATTAACCACTTCTGACCGGCCCCACGTCCAAAGACGTCATTTTTTTGAAGATGGATATCTCGGTAACGGCAGCAGCTGCTGCCACAACCGAGATATCCATCTCTTCGTGGGGCGGTCCTGTTAACGATAACGGCGGTCATCGCGGCGGATTCGCCGCGAGATCGCCGTTACCGGCGGCGGGAGAGGGTGCCCCCCCTCCCGCCGCTCTCCCGCGCCCACCGCCGCTTACCGTAGCCGTCGGTAGCGGCGGAGGCGATCGGGTCCGCTCGTCGTCTGTCCGGGGATGTGACTGAGGGAAAAAATGTCCCTCAGCCGTCCCCCTCCCTCTGCTGGGCGGAAGTGACGTCAAAACGTCATTTCCGCCCAGCGTCTTAAAGAGACATTTAATTTGTTTACATTTTGACTTTTTTTTTTTTTTTTTTTTTTTTCTTTTTTTTTTTTCTTTTTTTTTTTTTGCATTTAAGCCTGAATATGAGATCTGAGGTCTTTTTGACCCCAGATCTCATATATAAGAGGACCTGTCATGCTTTTTTCTATTACAGGGGATGTTTACATTCCTTGTAATAGGAATAAAAGTGATAATTTTTTTTTTTTTTTTTTTTTTCAGTGTTTAAAATTATAAAATAAATAAAAATAAAAACGAAAACCAAAAAAAAATTTTTTTAAAGTGCCCCGTCCCGACGAGCTCGCGCGCAGAAGCAAACGCATACGCGAGTAGCGCCCGCATATGAAAACGGTGTTCAAACCACACAAGTGAGGTATCGCCGCGATCGTTAGAGCGAGAGCAATAATTCTAGCCCTAGACCTCCTCTGCATCTCAAAAAATGCAACCTGTAGAATTTTTTAAACGTCGCCTATCGAGATTTTTAAGGGTAAAAGTTTAACGCCATGCCACGAGCGGGCGCAATTTTTAAGAGTGACATGTTGGGTATCATTTTACTCGGCGTAACATCATCTTTCACAATATATAAAAAAATTGGGCCAAATTTATTGTTGTCTTATTTTTTAATTCAAGAAAGTGAATTTTTTCCAAAAAAAGTGCGCTTGTAAGACCGCTGCGCAAATACGGTGTGAGAAAAAGTATTGCAATGACCGCCATTTTATTCTCTAGGGTGTTAGAAAAAAAAAATATATAATGTTTGGGGGTTTTAAATAATTTTCTAGCAAAAAAAAATGTTTTAGTCTCGTAAGCACCGAATATGAAAAACGGGCTCGGGGCTGAACTGGTTAAAAAAGCTTACTCACAAATAGAGCACTATATCCTAGTGCATAGACAGTGGGTATGTAACAATAAAAAGACCGGGTAGGTGGCTGTCCTGACATCAAATAGAAGCCGCCCGCACGCGTATCGTCCAAAGGTACAGGACTTCTTCAGCGGACGTGTTTCAGGGAAATTCCCTTTCTTCAGGGGCGTGTCCTTCTTTGAAGACTGAGATCCAAAAGGCATTCAAAAGATAAAGAGCATCGTTAAAGGGGTGTTCCAGCCAATTTTTATGTTTATTAAAAGTCAGCAGCTACAAAAAGTGTAGCTGCTGGCTTTTAATAAACATACACTTACCTGCTCCAGCGTTCCAGCGACGCGCCGGCCGGGGCTCCGCTCCTCTCCCCCCTCCCCGGCCGGCGTCTTCATTGTAACTATGGGCACCCGGCCGTGACCGCTTTTCAGCTTTACGGCCGGTCACCCACTGCGCGCGGCCCAGCGCTGCGCTGTCCGGTTGGACAGGCGATCGCCTATGACCTATGACGTGTCCTAGGCGATCGCCTATGACCTGTGACGTGTCCTAATCAGCCCCTCAGCGGAAGGAGGAAGTGTGACGGGAAGTCCCACCCCCCCCCAAAAAAAAATTACATGCCAAATGTGGCACGTAAGGAGTGGGATAAGCAAAAGTTCAATTTTTGGGTGGAACTCCGCTTTAAGAAAGAAGAGGCACAAAGTAGCCGCCAAAAAAAGGGGCACATAGTAAATCATGCAAAAAATTGTCAAACATATAAAAGTTCTAACCTGATACTATTGCCAAAGATGTGACGAGATAATTTTGTGGAAAGATGTACTAAAAGGAATCTACTAGAATTAAGTCGAAAAACAACTTGATGGAAATAAAAAAATTATCATTGTAAGACTGCTTAACTGCTTGCCGACCAGCCGCCGCAGTTATACGACGGCAGGTCGGCTCTGCTGGGGGAGATCACGTAGCTATAAGTCATCTCACCGAGCAGCCAATAGGGGCGCACGCACGCCCCTGACGCCGACGCACATGATCACCGCCGGGCACCTGCGATTGCTCGATATAGAGCGAGAACCGTGAGCTGTGTGTGTACACACAGCTCCCGGTCCTGTCAGGGGGATTAAAGGGTCACTAAAGGAAAAAAAAATCTTACCTTAATGCAGTGCTGTTTTCATGTCCTCATTGTTCGTTTTTTGCTTTGATGTTGCTGTAATTCCTCTCTGATCTCCACACTTCCTGGTTGTTTGTTTCCTGATAACCACAGTACTGGGAGATTTCTCACTGTGGTCACTAATCAAGGAGGTGTGTGTAAAACCCTCAGCACCAATCCTGTTTCACTGCCCTCTATTGGCTCTTTGGCTCTGTACATCAGAGAGACAGGAAACAACAGCAAAAACAAA
This sequence comes from Rana kukunoris, assembly GCA_029574335.1. Lineage (NCBI taxonomy): Eukaryota > Metazoa > Chordata > Amphibia > Anura > Ranidae > Rana > Rana kukunoris. The sequence continues at coordinate 55,127,217 of CM056060.1, read as the reverse complement.
ACAAAGTGCAGGCACATTATATGATTGATTTTTATCAATTTTTAATCATTTTTAAAAGAAATCGGTTAACTATTTTGTCTCTATACCCTGTAAACAGTCATTTCAGCAAACATTTTTTTTTCCTATACAACTCCTTTAATGCCTGATTGTCTGTTCATACAATGTATGAACAGCGATCAGTCATTTCCCCAAGTCAGTCCACCCCCCTCTTCAGTTAGAACACACCCAGGGAACATACTTAACCCTTCCTGGCCCCTGAGTGTTAACCCCTTCCCTGCCAGTGACATTTTTATAATACATTTTTTATAGCACTGATCGCTATAAAAATGCCAATGGTCCCAAAAATGTGTCAAGTGTTAGCCATAATGTCGCAGTACCAATAAAAATCGCTGATCACCGCCATTACTAGTAAAAAAAATAATAAATAAATAATAAAAATGCCATAAAACTATCCCCTATTTTGTAAACGCTATAACTTTTTTTTTTTTTTACGAAAAATATGTAGAACAGGGCTTAACAAATTTGCTTGGAATCTAGGAGCCAGCTAAAAAAGTTAGGCGCCCGAAAACACGCAAACCCATACGTGAGTAGCGCCCGCATATGTAAACGGTATTCAAACCACATGTAAGGTATCGCCGCGATCGTTGGAGCGAGAGCAAAAATTCTAGCTCTAGGCCTCCTCTAACTCAAAACATGCAACTTGTAGATTTTTTTAAACGTCACCTATAGAGATTTTAAAGGGTAAAACTTTGACGCCATTCCACGAGCGGATGCAATTTTGAAGCATGACATGTTGGGTATCAATTTACTCGCTGTAACATTATCTTTCACAATCTAAAAAAAAATTGGGATAATTTTACAGTTTTTTAAATTTTTTAATTAATTATTTTTTTTTCCCAAAAAAGTACGCTTGTAAGACCGCTGCACAAATACGGCGTGACACAAAGTATTGCAACGTTCGCCATTTTATTCTCTAGGGTGTTAGAATAAAAAATATATATAATGTTTGGGGGTTGTAATTAAATGGAAGGAGATGGCAGTGAAAATAGTGAAAATGTACATTAAAATTGCTGTTTAACTTGTAATACCAAACGGCCACCACCAGATGGCGCCAGCTCACAGAAGGGAGAGCTTGGGACATCACAAGGCCGCAAAGCCGCGGCCTCAATTACCGGCGTTCGCGCGGCGGGGGAGGTGGGGCACACGGAGACACAGGATCCTGTGACCTGTCCCGCCAGGTCACAATTTCTGGTCGCAATTGCGTCCTGGCGCCCGAACATTGTCGACCCCTGATGTAGAATAATACGTATCTGCCTAAACTGAGGAAATTTTTTTTTATTTTCATATATTTTTGGGGGATATTTATTACAGCAAAATATTATTATTATTTTTTTTCAAAATTGTCGCTCTTTTTTTGTTTATAGCGCAAAAAAAAAAAACCGCAGAGGTGATCAAATACCACCAAAAGAAAGCTCTTTTTGTGGAAAAAAAGACTCCAATTTTGTTTGGGAGCCACGTCGCAAGACTGCGCAATTGTCGGTTAAAGAGATGCAGTGCCGAATCGCAAAAAGAGGCCTGGTCTTTGGTCAGCAACATGGTCCGGGGCTTAAGTGGTTAAACCAAAAACCGCCTTGAAGAAAGGTGTCCTAGCCTCAGTGGTGACCGTAAAAGGCCAATAGAATCAGCAGGTCCACCAGATATGCAGAGTTTGTGTTGCTTCCAAAAGCATAAAATAAATACACTTCTCAGATTAATTCTAAATAAATCCAGATATTTGCACATCTACTTATTATATAACCTCACACTGGTCACTAGTATTTGGACCCAAAATGGGGGCAGAAAAAGTAGAAAAGAGGAATCAAAAAGAGAAAATGTAATTAAAGCAGCGTAATTGTCACATTTAAATACATTTCCTCTTAATGATGCAATCTATTCGTATGATTTTATGCTCCTGAAAGGGCTAAAAATATAGCATAAAAAATTTTTTTTTCCATATTGTCAAAGTGAGACAAATGATAAGAGATACAGCCAAAGTAAAAAAAAAAGCTGTAATTTAGCCTTGTATAAATACATGTATAGGCGGTGGATTAAACATGCGGTCTTATGGCAAAAGTGTAAATGACAGGTGAACATTTGGTCTTCAATAGCCACACAAGAGTGGGCGGGCCAATTATCGCACATCAAACAGACTTCATGGGGGTGGCCTGAGGGCACGACATCCTTTAGTGTGCTCTGTGCTCACTGCCGGACACTGTGGAGCTCGATTGTCATTTTCCATTGAACACCAGAATTGGCAGGTCCGCAACTGGTGCCCCATGCTTTTCACAGATAAGAGCAGGTTCACCCGAGCATATGTAACAGACGTGAAAAGGTCTGGAGAAGCCGCAGAGAACTTTATGCTGCCTGTAACATCATTGCAGCATGACTGGTTTGGTGGTGGGTCAGTGATGGTCTGGGGAGGCATATCCGTTGGGTATCGGGATGAAATCCTTGGACCCATTGTCAGACCCTACGCTGGTGCAGTGGGTTCCTCCTGGTGCATGACAATGCCCGGCCTCATGTGGCGAGAGCATGCAGCCAGTTCCTGGAGGATTAAGAAATTGATACCATTGAATTGCCCCCCCATGCTCACCTGACCTAAATCCAAAAGAACACCTCTGGGAAAATTGTTGCGGTCCATCCGGTGCCGCCAGGTTGCACCTTAGTCTGTTTAGGAGGTCAGTGATGCTCTGGTCCAGATCTGGGAGGAAATACCCCAGGACACATCCATCATCTCAGGAGCATGCCCTGATGTTGTCAGGCATGCATAAAAGCACTTGGGGGCCATACAAACTACTGAGGACCATTTTGAGTTGTTGCAATGAAATTTCAGCAAAATGGACTAACTTGCTGCATAATTTTCTCTTCCGTTCATGGACGGACACAGCAGCCTCTGACCTTAGGGTATTATATCCTTCCAGGAGAGATTTGGCAGAAAACTGCACTTTTATTGTTAAAAACACTTTTTCTCAGTACAGCTCCTCCCAGGGGGCGTGGTCCCTCGGGTATAACCCCCACTCCTGACCTCAAAAGCATCTCTGGTTTTTTCCATCTGCCGTTCAGGAGAGAGCATGGCCTTCTGGGAGTCCGCTGTACATTCCTGGATTTTTTTTGGGCATTTTGTTTCGCTTTTATTTTTGTTTTGTTCCTGCATTTTCAGAATCCTGTGATTCTTCTATCAACTGCCGACTGGGTATTACGGCTGGGTTTTGACTCTTGTTAGTCCACCCCCATGTTTCGGCCGTTCAGGAGAGCAGCGGAGTGTCGCCATTTGAGCGTCGTCCTGTCGTCCATTGGAGCGTGCCGGGGTGTACGGCCCCCCATGATCGCCAGAGCGTGTCGGCCTTGAGCGTCGTGTCGGTCCATTGAGTGCGTGATCGCGGTCCAATGAAGCGCGGTCTTGTGTTGGCCATTGAGCGCGTGTCGGCCATTGAGCGTGTGTCGGCCCCTCAGCTCTGGGTCCGTCCCCTATTGCTCCAGGGGTGGCCGGAGAACTTCAGTTCTAGGGCACACATATGACCGGTCTCTATGGCCTTGTCACAGTGTGGTCTGGCCGACTGCCTATGCCCTGAAGGGGCGGGCACCTCCCTTTCGGGTCACGGCGCATTCGACCAGGGCGATTGTGCCTCTTGGGCTTTCCGTCATCAAGCCTCCGTGTTACAGGTGTGTAAGGAGGCTGCGACCTGGTCGTCAATCCACACCACCTCGAAATTGTACAAGGTGTATGTGAGTGCATCTTCGGATGCCTCCTTTGGCCACAAGGTGTTACAGGCGGCAGTTTAAGGTTGGAGTTTCCTCCGTTGAGAAACTCCGGTTTTGTTGGGGTGTAGCTTGGTTTGCTGTGTTTTCTCCCACCCCTCAAATTTTTTTTTACACTGCTTGGGGTTGTCCCTAAGGTCAGAGGCTGCTGTGTCCATCCATGAACGGAAGAGAAAATAGGATTTTTGTACTCACCGTAAAATCCATTTTTTTTAGTTAGTGGACGGACACAGCACCCACTCTCCTTTTCTTTGTACTGCTTGTTACAAACTGGAGCTGCTGAGGTAGTCGGCCCCTGAGAGAAGCTGTACCGAGAGAACTGTTTTTAACACTAAAAGTGCTGTTTTTCTGCCTAATCTCCCCTGGAAGGGGAGGATATAATACCCTAAGTTCAGAGGCTGCTGTGTGAACTCAGAGAAATGGATTTTACGGTGAGTACAAAAATCCTTTTTTTTCACTTTGGGGTGTCTTTGAATTCAGCCCTCTATAGGTGGATAATTTTCATTTCCATCAATGATTTACCATCCTTTCATTCCTAACACATTACCCAATCCATATCAGTATAGATATCCAGCATTAGATTTTTGCCTTTTGAGATCTGATGTGTTTCTTTTTTTTGAGCTGTGTGTGTGTGTGTGTGTGGTGTGTTGGTATGGTGTGTGTGTGTGTGTGTGTGTGGTGTGTGTGTGTGTTTTTCATGTTTAAGTGAATGCATGCAAGTCTAAATTCTCTCAGGTATTTTATAACTTCTCTCAGATTTGCAGGGCTTTTTAATTTCCTTTTTTTTTTTTTTGTGCAATTTCAGCATTATTTAAAAATTCTGAGGGCTTATTCACACCGGCAAGCCATGCTAATCACACATCCACTGGTGTGTGCTGGGAGGAAACTGCCGATGTGCAGCTCCTTTTTTGAAATGTCTCAACTTCTTTTTTGCACAATGTTACAGTGGCAGTGCAGTTATGTTTGTATTGCAACCTCCTGTACTATTTTTTTTTTTTGCAATGGTGTAAACTGCCTTCATAGGGAACAAAGGCTTTTTAGCCTGTATTTGCACTGGGCAAGGCTGTCTCACTTGCTGTGGTTCATGAGCATTGGATGCATTTTCCCCATTGCAGCGTAAAGTAAACCCTGCATATTTTGGTACCTGCTACTGCATACAAACAGCCACCCATACATGTGAATGGGTGAATGCTACTGTATGCAGTTATGCACAATTGCTTGCGTTAAGTGTGGTGTCCTGAATGCACACTTTCTGCTTTCGGGATAAATATCTGTGCTCATGCACCACTTATGCAAGTAGCGGCAAAAGCTGCTTACACCTGCCTTCACAATTCATGTCTCTGGCCAGCTGTATGCATGTGTCAGGGCATCAAAATACTCCAGTGGGTTTACACTGCATGGAAAAAATGTGCCAAATGCCAAAATGATTTTAAAAATGCTTTTAAAGACAGAATTTTATGTAAAGCGACAACTGTTTTTCTCCTTATATCAAGTAAAACTGTGTTCATAACCAGGGCTTTTAGAAGATGAAGCATAAACTTTAAATGTGTCAGTAGCTGGACATTGGGTATCTGATTACTGGTAAATCATTTGTAACTGAGTAGTCAGTCTTTCATCATTAACCTGCTGCATAAACCAAGTCAAGAGAAAATGTTATATAGACTGCCAACTGCCAGTCTTCACTTGCTGTTATACTGATGCTTAAGTTTCATACTTTCTAAGTATTTTATTTATTTAAAAAAATGTTTTTGTCATATTTAAGACATTATCCTAAACAGTCTTTCACCACAGTGGCTGACACTCCAGAAAACCTTCGCTTGAAGCAGCAAAGTGAGCTGCAAAGCCAGGTAACGTGATCTGCGTTTATATTGTGTGTACAGTATTTAATATGGTTATTCTGCATGAAAGTAGTTTCCTTCTTTAACAAATTGAGGGCCGATTCCAGTGGCAGCTGGTGCTCACATTTTTTCAAACTGAAAATGTTTAGTAATGCAGGGCTGTAAATAGCCACTTATCATGTAATTATGTATCATTCATTACTTCTAGGTAAAACTGTTCCTGTCAATTGCAGCCTCACTGTGCCCATTTATGAGGGTTCCCACCAACTCTGTGCAGAGTTTCCGGTCGGTACACCTGCTGTTCCCATTATGAGGGGTTCCCATCATCACTGTGCTGAGTTTTTCTTTACAAGTGTGGTCTGAGATCTGGGCATTCATCTCTAGGGGTCCAATCACTGACTGACACCCTCTCCATCTCAGATTACTTTTTCTCGTCCAAACTGGTCAGCAGTACATTTTCTGCACTCATTTAAGGTGGCCGTAGAATAGATGATTCCTTTTTAATTTAATTTGTGCTACGGCCACCTTAAATTTGTGCAGAGAATATACTGAACAGTTTGTAAGTAGGGGTGCAACAGATCAAAAAACGTACGGTTGGGATCGTTTCTCGGATAATTTTTCGAATCAACAAAAAAAAAAAAAATTGTAACGTGGCTCAAGCACTTTCAGCATGTGTTTAAAGCCCTCGTATTGCACAACCGAATATGGCCTCATATCTGCACCTATAAACACACCAATAGCGTGTGTGATGGCTTTAGCCCGGTCTGCTTAAATGCTGCGGTGATAAGCGGTTTTTGAGCAGCTTTCGTTTTCACTCCTGTCAGTGAAACACCAGGGTGATGTCACTTCAAATGTGTGCCCATGCTTGATGTGTTTCCACTGTCATATGGCTTTGTTGTGTAACAGTGCCTACACACCGTCATGGTTTTATCTACTAACCTCTTTCCTTCATCATTATATTTGAAAGGAAAGCTAAAATGCACTAATATAGGGGATTTAAATAACGCGGGGCGTTTTTTTCAGAAATCAATCCTCGATCAATATTTTTCGGTTCGGATCACGGTTTAATGACGATCCGTTGCACCACTATTTGTAAGTGATAAAAAGTAACCACTGGTCTGTTCACAATAGAATGTTTCTTGCACTGGAAGCAAGTGTCTGCACACATTTTTGCATGTTCCCATGTGTTTGGCAGCCCATTGCTATGAATAGGCTTTCAAAACCAGAATGTGTGCAAAAACGGCCATGTTTTAGTGTGGACTGGCCCTGGAAGAGTGCTTGCATGCCGGCAGCCTGTGTTAAAGGACAAGTTCATCTTTGGGAGCATGTTACTCGTTTGGGTGTAAAATGCTCCAGCGGTCCACAACCGCTAAAACCCCGGCCTCCTTTTCTTTCTTTTTTTCTGAATTTTTTTTTTATAAATTTTACGGTACATTAACATCTTGTATAACCATTAAGCATGGACAGGTGCAGCCACCAGGAAATGTATATCATAAAAACATGCAACTAACATTAATACCATTTCTGCAGCAAACGGACATTGGGGTTGAGTGCGGACGTAACCACCAATGAAGTCATAGTGCTAATTGCAAAAACGGTATAAAAAAAATGAAAACATATTCCTACACTTCTAGGGCTAGCACCTTCAGGAACTGGCGTCAGCTGTAGGTAAAGAAGTCTAACACAATCCGTACACTCGTGACAGATACCTTACTGACAGAAGGGAGGGGGAGGGATTCTCCGGGTGAGAGAAGGGAGCCTGCCACAGCTCTATAAGGTTGTGGCCAGTAGGAGACCACGGTTAGCGCCGTCAGGACATAATACTCTTGTAGTCTTCAGTCGAGGTAAAGTGGGTCCAACAGGCCCACGTTCTCGAGAATTTAAAAGGGGTGTCGTTTGCTTGGTGGATCAGTTCCTCCATCTCCATCGTCTTTTGAATACGTTTGAACCAATCTGGTACCGATGGAGGGTTGGGGAGAGCCAATTGAGCGGGATACACATCTGAGCCGCATTCACTATATGCATGCCCAGAGACCGGCAGTATCCACTCGGGAGTGATTGGGCATGGTGAAGAAGGAACTGAGCGGGCGTGAACTCCAAATTAAATGTAGTTACTCGGGAGATACAGTCATGAACCTCCGTCCAATAAGCTTGGAGTTTGGGGCAGGACCACCATATGTGGAGGAAGGAACCTTCCTCGCGATTACATCTCCAGCATGTTTTCGAAAGTGCGGGATTAATGCGGTGCAGTTTGAGAGGGGTTTTATACCATCTGGAAAGGATTTTGTACGCATTCTCCTGTATCTGGACATTAACCAAGCCTTTGTGGGCTAGCCTGTAGACGTCCTCCCATTCCGAATCCGTGAGATCCCGCTCCCATCGTTGGTTGGTCCAATGGACCTTAGCTGTGAGCGTAGAGAACAAAAGGGAATATATATTCGAGATAAGGTGCTTCTGTGGTTCTCCACTAGAGCATAAATTCTCAAATAAAGTGGTGGCCCTGGACCAGTTCGATCCTGGAGCCGACTTAGAAGAGAAGTGGCGGATTTGTATGTATGTCCAGAATGGGAAGACGTCCTTGTTAATTTTGTTGGCGAGGTTGGGTTGTAGTAGGAGTTGCCCATTGACGAAGAATTGACCGGCTTGCACTGTGGTGTGGGGCCATTCCTCAGCTCAAAAGGAGGGGTGCATTTCTGGGGTGAAGTCAGGATTCAATCTAAGGGGAGTCATAGGGCCATACAGATCGAAAATGTTATGTTTGGTGCAAGCCTCCCTAAAGTTCAGTAAGGAGGGGTAGATCAGGGGATGGTCATTACATTCCATCGGGACATTGCGCCGTGTAGTCCACGGAAGTTTGGAGATAGGGAGGGGAGAAAATGATTGTTCAAGCCGTACCCAGTCTTTCCTCTCACAGTGGACGTTCCAGTCGACTATTCTAGTCAAGCCACAAGCCAAGTGGTACTTATAAATGTCAGGTAGTCCTATGCCTCCTTTAAGTTTGGGTGTTGTGAGTCGGTCGTATCTCAATCTCGGATGAGCTTTTCTTCCAAATAAACTCAGTGCTCGCTTTTTTGTAGGAGGAGAAGAAGGCCGGGGGAAGTTTTGATAGGGACCGCTTGTTAAATGTATAGGATCCGCGGCAGGATGTTCATTTTAATGACCGCGACTCTGCCAAACCACGATAACGGTTTCGAGGACCACCCCCGTAGATCGGAAAGTATGGTTTGTAGTAATGGGGCATAGTTTAAGGAGTACAGGTCTGCTAAGGATACAGGAAGTTGGATCAGTAAGTTATAGCCCGGCTATTTCATTTAAATGGGCAGTTCATTTGACAAAGGTTACACGTCGCCGCGGGTAGGGAGACGTTCAATGCCGACGATTTTGAGAAATTAATTTGAAAAATAGAAAGTAATCTAAAGTCCTCAAAGTCTTTCAGTAAATTAGGAATAGTCGTGAGTGGGTCTTTCAAAAAAAGCAGAATGTTGTCCGAATGCAGCAATTTTGTAGGTATGGTTCCCTATGTCAATGCCCTTAATTGTCGGATTAGATCTAAGTCGTCTCAAAAACTGTTCTAGGGTTAGAATAAAAATCAGAGGGGATAGGGGACATCCCTGACGCGTACCATTTGCTATGGAGAAGGCATCGGACAGGCATCCATTCACACGAACCCGCGCAATTGGGCCGGCGTATTGCGTGAGAATGTAGTTCAGCATAGTTAGCGGGAGACCAATGGCGTGCAGGGTTGCCTGCATAAAATCCCACACCATCCTGTCAAATGCCTTCTCCGCGTCGAGTGATAGGAAAAATCCTGGGGTTTTGGTAGAGGTAAGCCAATGGTGGACATTCAGCGCTTTAAGGGTATTGTCCCTTGCCTCCCTGCCAGGGACAAAACCGACCTGGTCCAGATTCATGAGTTTGGGGAGGTAGGGGAGAAGTCTATTCGCTAATGTTTTGGCAAACCATTTTAAATCTGTTTAGCAATGAGATGGGCCTGTAATTGGTTACTACGGATGGGTCCCTGTCAGGTTTTGGTATAACTACAATATGGGCGGTCCGCAAAAGAGTTAAACGCCGAGAGAAAGGATGGTGTGAGAATCTTTGCATACAATTTGTAATACCCTGTCGTCAGGCCGTCAGGTCCCGGGCTTTTGCCCAATTTCATTTGTTTCAGATCCAGTTCCACCTCTTTGCTGTAAAGGGGTCTGTCGAGCTCCGTTAGCCGCCTCTGGTAATTGGGCAGGGCCATATTCTCTCAGAAAGTCTTCGATTAGTCTACGTCTTGCGCGGTAGAAGAATCATGAGAGGGTATATTGTAAAGTTTAGTTTAGTATTTAACAAAATGGTTAGTAATGGGGGAGGAGAGCAGTCTATGACCCCGTTCTTTGGTCAAGAAGTGGCTTTTTTTAGATTGTAAGGCCCTCGCAAGCAGCTTACTAGCCTTGTTGCCGTATTCGTAAAACGATTTTTTGGTTAGAATGAAATTACGCCTGATTCGTTTACCTATGACCTCCAAGAGTTCAGCTCGGGCCTGGACTAGTTCCTGCAGAGTCGTTGGGGCTAGTGTGTGTTTGTGAGCACCTTCCAACTGTTGAATCCTCCCAGTAAGGTCGGCGTACTGTTTCCGCCGTTCCCTATTGCGTTAAGCAGCTGCTGCGATCAGGATACCCCTAACCACACACTTGTTGGTTTCCCAGTTAGTGATGGAAGACGTCTCTTCAGCCCTATTTTCCTGAAAGAATAATGTAAGGTGAAACTCCAAATCTTTAGCTATGGTCGCGTTGGTAAGCAAGGAGGGGTCTAATCTCCAAATGTTGGAATGCGGTCGGCTCTCCGGAAAGGACAGTGTGGCCAAGACAGGGTTATGGTCCGATAAAAACATGGGTTCTATGCTGGCGCTTTTCAGTAAGGGCAGGTCATCTTGGGTAAGGAATAGGTAGTCTAGTCTGGAGTATCTGGTATGTGGTGTAGAATAGAAGGTATAATCTCTACCTGTAGGATTCAAGGTGAGCCACGTGTCGTGCAGGAGGAGGTTTTGAAGGTGCAATTTTATTCTCCTCAGGGCTGCGTACGGGAGGGAGGAAGTGCCCGTCGAGGTGTCTTGGGTGGGATTGAGTGGGGCATTAAAGTCACCACCCAGCACCAGTGTGCCAGTCTTAAAAGAGGCTAGCAGATCCGACAGAATTAAAAAACGACACCTGACGAGAATTTGGGGCGTAGACATTAGTGAGAGTAATAGGGCGAGTAAGATACGTGCCTTTCAGAAATATGTACCTACCTTCTGGGTCCACCATGGACTCAGACAGTTGGAATGGGCACTGTTTAGCTATCAATATGGTGTGCTGCCTTCGCAATGTATATTACATGCTTGGCACTCTGCAGTGTCTGTTTCTTAAAGACCCTCCATTATCTTGAAGCCTAGAGGCAGGTCTTCTCTGCCCTACCTAGAGCTTGCTGGGACATATCCTGTTCATTCCAGCTCTAGCTACTATTCTAGCTACTGAAGTGACCAGATCCACAGGACATCTTAAAGCTAATATAGATTGCAAATCTGACGAACACCAAAGTGAGTAAAGGGGTTTTGCTAGTTCAGCTTGTGTAGAGGGATGCTAGACATTGCAGATAGATAATGTGTGTTTCAGTCTGTAGTAAGCAAGCACATGTTAGGCCCTATCTGTTGTATTGGCTATGTATAATGCATGTTTCTTGAATAGCCATGCTTACATTTGTCTTTTTTTATGTTTGTTTTACAGTTTTACCACTTTCACACACTATTGTACACATTCCTGTGCATTATATCTCAGTAAAGATTGCATCAGTTCAGTAACCAGCGTGTCTATTATTGGGATTCGGTTTATACTTGATGTTAAGCTGTGTATCTAAACAGCAACACACAGCTGAGACATTACATATGGAGACCCCTTTTGATTTATTGCTGGAATTGGTTGCATGGTGAACTGTGGGGAAATGGTAGTTGTAAAGTTTGGGCGTGGAATCTGTTCTGAAATGTGTTTCTTGCACAAAGATAATATCGGCCTTAGCACGGTGCATAGCCAATAGTAGTTGGGCTCGTTTCTCCGGAATGTTGAGCCAACGCGCATTCAGTGACACAATTTTTAGCGTGGGTCTGTCAGCGGTCTTCCTATTGTCAGTCATTGTATCCCTGAGCAGGATAGGGCACTAATGAGTGGAAGGTAATTAGTAAGTAGATCTGTGGCAGAATGGAACGGGGTCACCGGGAAAGGTCTCTCGGAGTAACAGACAGGGGTCAGGGACAAGGGGCAGGGATTCCGGTCACTTACACAGACCGTTTCCCGATGCTAGGGGAAGGGGCCTGTGGAAGGGGAAAAGGAAAAAAAACAGAGAAACCCTGTGGGGTACCGGAAGTGGTCAGTGGTCGAGAGCGGAGCAAAGGACCACTGCGTAGGGGTTGGTTTGTCTTTCAGGGAAACTGTTCAACTGTAAGAGAGTACTTAAAGCGGATGTGCCCCTGAAAAAAAAAATATTAAGAGCCAGCAGCTACAAATACTGCAGCTGCTGACTTTTAATATTAGGACACTTACCTGTCCTGGAGTCCAGCGCCGTCTGCAGCAGAGGACGAGCGATCGCTTGTCACTTTGCTGCTCCCCCCCTCCATCCACGGTGAGGGAACCAGGAAGTGAAGCGCTCCGGCTTCACTGCCCGGTTCCCTACGGTGCATGCGCGAGTCGCGCTGTGCCCGCCGATTGGCTCCCGCTGTGTGCTGGGAGCCGAGTGTTCCCAGCACACAACGGGGGACGGATGGGATGTGAAGAAATACCCGTCTTTTACCCGAGACTGTGTGGCCGGAAGTGGGTGCAAATAACTGTCTTTAGACAGGTATCTGCACCCCCCTCCCCCCTGAAAGGTGTCAAGTGTGACACCAGAGGGGGGAGGGTTCCGATCAGCGGAAGTTCACTTTAGGGTGGAGCTCCCCTTTAACAATACCCACCATCTCTTCCAGCGCCCAGACATGCGGTAAGAGGACAAGCGGGACGTGTACATGCGTCGTCGGTTAAGCCAGACGGGTAACGAGTAAAGAAGGGAAGCAGCAATTTAGCTAATTTCATTAAACAAAACCGAACAGCAATTGGTATCACTAAAAACCGGTAACCTTAACTACCTTTCAGAAAATCTCGGCTTGGGCCGGCTCCCAGGCGGCGAACGGTGTCTGCAGCTGAGTGCCGTGCTGAAGCTGGAGTGTAAAGTGCGATTCCGGGCCACCAATGACTCTTGGGGGAGGGGGAGTAGAGGCTCTGTGAGCCATATTTGTATATGGGAATGCCATCCTTTAGAGCATGGCTCCTCCCCCGAGTGTAACGGGACAAGCCAAGTTGGAGGGATCAGCCTATAATGCTTAAGGGGAGTACTGCAAAAGGCTGCGTTTAGTATACCCATTGCCGAGGGCTTTTCGCTCTGAGGCAGCACAGTGCATCCAAGAGTCAGGAGTGATGTAGAGAAGCATCACAAATAACATACAGTGTGAACACAAAGCACCTCTCTACATATCTAACTACCTTAGTACCCAGAAAAGCAATATGATTTAAGTGAACCCAGGCTAAAGTAGGACTTCATAACAAAACCCAGCATTATCTGTTGGGCTAGCCTATTGATACCTGAGCAGACTTGGTCATAACGGCACGACCGAAAAGTTCCGCATATAGTCAGTTCTCAAAGGGTCCGGGGAGCCGGCTGAGGCGTTCAGTCGATCGCGTTGCGGACGGGAGCCATCCGCCAAAGATGGGGCTAGAAGCTTTTGATGGAGACGGGAGACCCATCCGGAGGAGGTAGACCGTGGATGACCATAGCCCAGCGATGCAGACGGGTGATCAGTGGCGGAGGGTGATCCTGGGCTAAGGCAGACAAAAGTTCTCCGACAGCCCGCGGGCAGGATCCCGTACGCCCAGGGTTGGTGTAAGACAGCAAAGTCTGTACAGGCTGTCCCTTCCGGTCTCCATAGAAGGGCAAGGGGAGGGAGAGTCGGTCGCATAAGGACCAGTTTGTGGGTCAGTGGTTTCCACTTGCGTTCCAAGCAGTGCAAATTTTGCAAATTTTGAAGTACATCAGGGCAGACAAGCGTAACGTGAATTCGGTACCTGGGATATGGCCGGGCCGAGGAGAAACGACCAACGAGAGATCACGGGTGATCACGGCGAGCTCTTCGCGGCAGCGGGGCCGCCGACGGGCTGGCAGGTGGTGGATAGCCCTGTATCTGATGTCCTGCGCCTCCATGGGTTCCTCTTCCATGTTGTGGCGAGAGATCTTGGGAACCTGAAACTCTGCATACCAGTCCGGGAGATGGACAGTCGGTAAATACAAATGTTTGCAGAAAGCCTCCAAGTCCTCTGGGACTCTCAGGAGGGCCGAGTGACCGAGGTGTGTGGCCTGCAAACCAAAGGGGAATTTCAGCGGTATCGATTTCCACTGGTTCTCAGTACCTCCAGTAGGGGACGGAGGTCCCTGCGGTTTTTGAGCTTGATGGCAGAGAGGTCCTGATAAATTTGAATCGGGCGGCCATCATACTACAGCCGATCTCTCTCTCTCTCGGGCTTTCCTGAGGACTGTTTCCTTGATCTCGTAGTTGTTCACAAAGCATATAATGTCCCTCGGGGGGTCGGTGTCCCTCCCCCCGAGGGCGGAGGGCCCTATGGATGCGTTCCATAGCAATCCGCGTGTCCAGTGATCTGCCCAAGAGGCGGTTAAAGATGGCCGTGACTGCTGGGGCAATCTGATTGGTCTCAAGGATTTCTGGGAGACCCCTAATCCGCAAATTGTGTCTTCTGCCCCTGATGTCGAGTTCCTCGACGTGGCGCTGGATATCTCGGAGCTGTAAGGTGTGAGAGTCCAGTTTGTGGGCCACACGTTTAATGGCGGTATGGTGTACCATCATCGCGTTCTCCACTTTCTGGACCCTACCCGCTATCGCCTGTAGTTCATGGCGGAGGTCTGAAATCGCCAAGTATCCTTGATATCGGTCCTGGATGCTCAATTGAGAGGTAGGAGCCGGGTGGGACATTCCCGAAGCAGAAGATGGGACTGCAGGGGAGAGCGTAAGCTCGACGTGTTGCTGGGGTTATGTGGAGGCGGGAAGCGGTGTCGCCATGACAGGCCTCTGTGTCCTGAAGATCTCTGGGATGGTCTGGTTCGAGCCAGGGATGTCTCTCGGGGACCTGGATGCCGAACTTCCACGGGATGAAGTCCCCATGTTTTATGCAAGAGAGATGGTGAGATAAAAATAAGTAAAATAAGTTACGTGTGGGCTGAGGTGAGACGGAGCTCTCGGGTTAAACTGCAATCTTCCTTCAAGGCAAACCACGCCCCCCCCCGCCTCCTTTTAATGCTGCCCTGTCACGGGGCACGAGTACTCCTCCCCTGCTATCACAATTTAAAAACTGCACTGGCACAGCGGCTTCACTCAGTTATGTGAATGAATGAGCTACAACTACTGTCTGCCATTGCGGCAGACGGATTTTAGTTCTCAATGAACTTTAAGGGCACTGGCGAGCGCTCTTGTAGTTCATTGATTTTCCAGCTCTTCAGTAACTGCCCCATATGGGAGGTATGGGCAGACAGCTATGCTGAGTCTGCAGGAGCCTGGCATTGCATCCGCGATCTACTGATCACGGGTGCAATGCTTTCCAGGATCCTGCGGGAAATGATAATAAATGCACTTTTCTTTATCATACATCATGGGACACAGGGCCTTAAGTATTTACTTGAATGGGTAATATGCCACCTTCAGGTGTTGACACTGGTAAACCCTAATTAAGGAAGTTTACTCCCTATATAACCCCTTCTCCTTCCAGGAGCGCATCATTTTTTTCGCCAGTGTCTAAGGTCACGAGTGAAGAGGTGCTCTGAAGAGCTCCAGGAGGGATCCTTGCTGGATTTAAATTCCTCCACAATAATGCCGCGTACACACGGTCGTTTTTTGCGATGAAAAAAAACGTCATTTTTTGAAACGTCATTTAAATTGATCGTGTGTGGGCAAAACGTTGTTTTTTGTCTTAAAAAAAACGACCAAAAAAAAAATTCCAACATGCTTGAATTTTTTGTCGTTTTTCAAAACGTCGTTTTTTGTTTCACAAAAAGTCACCGTGTGTAGCAAAAACGTCGTTTAAAACGACGTTTTTCAACCCGCGCATGCCCAGAAGCTAGTTATGAAGCGAGCTTCAATGGAAAAGAGTGGTGAACGTAACCTCGCTTTTTGTGAAAACAACGATGGTGTGTATGCAACATCGTCTTTGAAAAGTGACGTTTCAAAAACGTTGTTTTTTACTTCACAGAAAACGTCGTTTTTTTTCATCACAAAAAATGATCGTGTGTACGCAGCATTAGAAGCCAGATGTATCCAAAGTGCCATTGACGCCTAAGTGGATGGTACCTGGGATCTTGTATCCGAAGCACAAGGTTTTTGCCTGTAACACCTCTTTGTAGGGCTGGACCCCAAGAATCCAGGGCTTAGATCTTGTTGCATTACCTATTGCTTCCCGATGGGGTGCGTATACATGGTCCAAGGCAATTGGAACCGTTTTTACAGACCCGGTCCATGAAGGTTTACTTAACTAGCCTGCTGTGATAGGTGAAGGCTGGATTGCTGTTTAAATCAGTTCAATCCTGCGGCGAGGATAAAGTAAGAAAGAAACTTGAATATTTTTAATACCTATGTACTTTCTTCCATTAAACTGAATTTTTTTTATCATGCCTTAAAATCTCCACTAAATGGAGTCTATGCACTTACCTTACTGTCGTCTTCACTATAGCTCAGCCTGTCTCTATTGCATAATGTGTGGAGGAAAAGCTTTTGCAAGGTAAAAAGATCTGCAAAAAATCAGAGGGTTGGGTGGACAGCAGCGCTGCACTACCCCCCTCCCCCCACCGTCCCCTCCCAAAAAATTCTACCCTTTCGCATTTAAAATGTTTTTCGGGTCCCAGACCCAACACAAGGGGGTAGGGGGTGGCAGAGACTCTTGCAGTGAGGCACAGACATATAAAAAAAAAAATACAGTCAGTAACAAGCTTTAGCAGTAAAATAGCAGGACCTCCGCATCCACCATGGATGCAGAGGTTCTGCTATTTTACTGCTAAAGCTTGTTACTGACTATTTTTTTTATTTTATATGTCTGTGCCTCACTGCAAGAGTCTCTGCCACCCCCTACCCCCTCGTGTTGGGTCTGGGACCCCGAAAAACAATTTAAATGCAAAAGAGTGGAATTTTTTGGGAGGGGTTGGTGCCTAACACAAGGCTTAAAGCAGATAAAATACAGCTGTGTCAGTTTCTCCTCTGCTATTGAAGAGAAAACAAGCAAGCTGCCTGCACACAGGGACACACATGCTGTCGGTATGGGTTGCAAAACTGGCATTCCTTATTCAGGAAAGACTCTCTTTTTCCAGCACGAGGCTGAAACTTTATAGCGGCTTTCTCTAAAGTCATGCCTCTTTTCAGCGATTTAGTGCAATGTGTGTAAATCGCCTGTTTTTTGTACTTGGGACTATGCCTACCAAAAAAGACACCACAAAAGCCAAAAAAACTAAGATTTTACCCCCAGGCATTGAGATCTCAAGCTGTATTTTCAACCTGTCATTCTCACCTGAATTACCAATTATGGCAACGTAGGGTGAGCCATTGGAACAAATTGGTGGTGCAACTGCCTCTCTCATCTCAGCACCTAGATATGTGACTGAAGATGCCCTCTCCTTCTCCCTCCAGGGTTTGGAAGAAAGATTAGCGGCTTTAATCGCATCCTCTATTCAGATAGATAAGAAACGTACTAGGTCCCCTTCCTTCACTCCAGCTTTGCTAGGGGAACAATGGATTAATGAGGTGTTGCCCTCAATCGATCAGAAAGAAAGACAAACCGATGATTTCTCAATAGAGGAGACAAAGGTAGATGAATCCTTTTCAACTTATCAAACTGGGAAAAGGGTTTGTTTCATCTTCATGCTGCCCCTAACGGAGTCTCATGAAAACCTGGCCTCTTCCCAGGGGCAGACTGACAACTCATGGGTCCCCCGGGCAACAGGAGATCATGGGGCCCCCTGTGTCCCCACCCACACTTAAGCCACACCCACACAAATCCCCATCCCCAGCTTGCACTGCTTGGACGCCTCAATTCTGGGTTGTACCTGAGATAAACGGTGCACAGGGGGCAGCAGAGCATGGGGTAACCATGTCAAAGTATAGAAGTCAGCAGGTCATAGCACAGGGGGTCAGGAGGGCACTGTGTGTGTGTGTGTGTGTGTGTGTGTGTGTGCGTGCGCACTGCACACCAGGGAACATTACAGGTTAGGGGGGTAGAGTAGGACACATTACATGGAGGGAGGTAGAGGGGAACAGCATGGAACATTACATGGGGCAGAAGGGCATATTATGGGGTACAGCAGAGTATATTACATAGGGGCATGAGGGCACATTTGGCACATTAGTAGGGATAAAATCTCATTATGGTGCACAGCAGGGCATATTAAATGGTGGCAAGAGGATACATTATGGGGCACAGCAGGGGATATTACATGGAGCAGGGCTCAGGACACATCACAAGGCCCACAGGAGGGAACTGGGCACACAGTGGGTCACATAGTAGGGCATGGTGCACACAGGACGACGCATGGGGCACACTACAAGGGCACACAGTAGAGCACATCATGGGGCACACAGTAGGTCATGGGACACATCACAGGGCACAATCATATGCCATATTGGTGGTAACACATTTGTAGATGCCATCTAAAGATTCTATTCACCAGGCAATCCCACCTTACACTTATGCTTTTACATATGCGCAAGATTCTGTGGTCAGCTGAAACACCATGTAAGAACCTCCTAACTGGGTTCCCCTTCCAAGGGGAGCGACTTTTCGGAGAGGACTTGGATAAATATATCAAGACAATTTCTAGGGGGGAAAGCACTCTTTTACCCATCAGAAGAAAATACAAAAGCCCTTCATTTAAACAGGCGGTTTCCCCTGCTCTAAGGGCTTTCGCCTTTAGGCAATTGCGACTTCCTCCGTCGTCGGATTCTAGAGGAAGACCTCAGGGTTAGACCCAGGCTCAAAAGAAGGCCTGGGGTAGGAAATCTGCAAAACAGAATCTTTAAAGCCTCGTTATGATGAGGGGGGAAGACTTCTGCACTTTTCACATATCTGGAAAAAGGAAATTCAGGACACATGGTTCATGGTAAAGCTGGGATACAAGCTGTAATTCCGGGACTTTCCACCATCTCGTTTCCTGAGATCAAGCGTGCCCAAAGATCCAGATAAAAAAAACAATCTGTTTCAGGCACTACCATCTCAAGGTGTAATTCGTACAGATCCCCACAAAGGAGCAAGGTCTGGGGTTTTATTCAAATCTTTTCATGGTACCAAAACCAAATGGAGATGTCAGATCCATTCTAGATCTAAGAATCAATTCCTAAAGAGCTGCTTGTTTCGCATGGAGACAATCGGATCAGTAGTTTCTATCCTTCTAGGAGGAGAACTTCTCGCGTCAATCGACATCAGGTATGCTCATAAAATGTTTCTGCAGTTCGAATTGGAACAACATTATTTCCAGTTTGTAGCCCTGCCCTTCGAGCTAGCCACAGCACCTCGGCTGTTCACCAAATTGCTGGCCCCACCTCCAGCCAGGTTAAGGGCCCAGGGCATAACAATCATAGCGTACCTAGATGATCTATTGCTTATAGATCAATCAGTGACTCATTTGGAGCAAGGCGTAGCTGTTAGAGGAGACGGATGGTTGGGGAATCAAAATCACATGACCATGCTGCGCCGCAGACGATTGTTTTGTGTGTTTACGTCTTCAGGGGGGCTACAGTGAAAGATTGGGTCAACCTTGAACAAGCAGGGGGGCTACAGTGAAAGATTGGGTCAACCTTGAACAAGCACAGTTCCCCCATGGATTAAAAAATATGCCATTGATCAATCCTAAGTATCACTCAAACTCTATCAAAACTCATCCCCTTATTGGACCTACACT
Source organism: Rana kukunoris (assembly GCA_029574335.1). NCBI lineage: Eukaryota > Metazoa > Chordata > Amphibia > Anura > Ranidae > Rana > Rana kukunoris. Next base: position 55,107,592 of record CM056060.1, on the reverse strand, counting down.
CGAAAGCTTCCGAAATTCTTTTAAAGTCAAAACTCCTTCACCTTGGCTTAGCCCTCTTACACCGCTACAACATAACCCTGACTTTCCCCGAGGCACGGAAAAGTTGTTCCCAACATATCCGTGGTCATATAGAAACATCCTGGCAAAACACTTCTTCAAAAATAGTAAACTTCTCTCTAGAGAAGACATATTAAAAGATATCAAACCATCCCTCCTATCTTAATGGAACTATATCCAAATCAGACATTTCTTAACCACTTCCCAACGACCATACGACTTTTTACGGCCGCAGGGTGTTTCTCAATCTCTGGAAGGCCGTCTATATACGGCCTCCGCTCCTCCAGGCCACTGGGGGGCGCGCGCCCGGCGCATCGCTGAGATGCCGATGCGCGTGCCTGGTGGCCGCGATGTCCGCCAGGCACTTGCAATCGGCAGTTACAGGACAAGGACGTGGATCTCTGTGTGTAATTTTTTTTATTTTTTTTTACCAAAAATATGTAGAAGAATATGTATCGACCTAAACTGAGAATTTTTATTTTTTTTCAAAATTGTCGCTCTTTTTTTGTTTATAGCGCAAAAAATAAAAACCGCAGAGGTGATCAAATACCACCAAATGAAATCTCTATTTGTGGGGAAAAAAGGACGTCAACTTTGGGAGCCACGTTGCACGACCTCGCAATTGTCAGTTAAAGTGACGCAGTGTCGGAAGCTGAAATTTCACCTGGTCAGGAAGGGGGTATATGTGCCCAGTAAGCAAGTGGTTAAATAAAAATGACAATGTTCACCACTGGATAAGACCCCTTTACTTTGCTAGAAATTCTCTGCACTAAAACATACCCTCAGACACATTATCTCGACTGTTTACAAATCGTTATTTGAAGACAACACTGACTTCTCCAACTCATCCTGTAAAGCCAGAGAAAGAGATTTAAACATAGACTTGACTGAGGAAGACTGGGAGACAATTTATCTATATGCACATAAAGGTTCACTAAATGTGGCCACACAGTGGTTTCAAGATCATAACCAGATGGTACCCTTACAACTCTCCACAAAATTTTCACCTCTGGCTTCTGACAGATGTTGGAGATGTAAACGAGAGGAGGGCTCTATGCTTCATATATGGTGGTCATGTCCTTTAATTCAGTCTTTCTGGGTATCGGTACATGAAACAATTAAATTGGTTACATCGTCAAACTTAAGTTTTACCCTGGCTCAGTATATTACATTTCGGCTTTATGCCTAGAAATCAGTATTTGAAATCACTCCCCATGTTCATGATAAATGCGGCACAGCATTGTATCCCTTCTCACTGGAGATCTACTAATACACCAACGAAGGCAGAATGGTTTAGGAGAATTAACAGCATGGAAAGAACTCATTAGTATATCCCAAGAAAGAATTACTAAATTCTATGCAACCTGGCTTAATTGGACAACTTACTAGGACACCATTACAAATCTATTGTAAAGTAAAGTAAAAGTAAAGCTTATGACTTTTCATGGCTTCTGTTTTTTATTTTTATTTTTTATCTGTTTAACTTATCTGTTCCCTTCCCCCCTCCCCCTCCTTTCCCTATTCCCCCCTCCTCCTACACGATTACGCTTGATTAAGCACCTATATTGTTCTTTCATTCTAGTTGAATAAAATGAAGACCGTTTTGTAATTTGTATGCTTCCATGATAGCTATTGTTTGTAACTCCTATATGATTGCTTATTTCTGATGTATACAATTTTTCATTGTTGTACTTTTGTAAGTATACAATGTATTATGCTTTATTGTTCACCCAATAAAGATTCTTTGTGTGGAAAAAAAAAATATATATATTTTCTCTGAGTCCATGGAGGGACACAGCACCCACCCTTCCTTTTTAGGTTTGTACTGCTTGTTACGAACTGAGACTGCATGCTGCACTGAGGAGGGTTATGTCTGGAGGGACCGCCTCCAGGGCTGTTCAACTCTGTTAATGTAACATGTATTAAATTATCTAACATGTTTCTGCCTAGTCCTCTCCTGTAAACAGGGAACATAACCCACAGTACAAAAAATCCTATCCCCCCCCCCCCCCCCACAAGTAGAGCTTTCGTTTGGTGATATTTGATCACATTTTTTTTTTTTGGCGCTATAAACAAGAGCCACAATTTTGAAAAAAAAAAATGATTTAATAAATATCACAATTTGAAGAATTTTTTGTTTTTTTTACTCAGTTTAGACCGATGCGTATTCTTCTATACATTTTTGGTAAAAAAAAAATCACAATAGGCGTTTGGTTTGCACAAATGTTATACAAATGTCTACAAAATAAGGGAGAGATTATTTAATTTTTATTTTTTTGCTAGTAATGGAGGCGCTCTGCGATTTTTTTTTTTTTTTTTTTTTTTGTTTTTTTTTGTGACCGTGACATTGCGACGGACACATCAGACACTTTTGACACCATTCACATTTATACAGCGATCAGTGCTATAACAGGAATAAAAATTCCTGGGATTTTATTCCCACGTCTTTCTGGTCAAGAAAACTTCCGGCGGCTTTCGTATGGTCATTAATTTAGGCATCCTGAACAAATTTATAGTTTACAGACGTTTCTGGATGGAAAATATTTATTCTGTAAGAAAACTGTTTATTGCCAGGGGTCTTCATGATGACCCTGGATCTCCAGGACGCTTATCTTCATGTACCAGTCACCGAAAGTTCCTCAAATTTTGCTATTCTCATGGAAAACGGGCCAAGTCATTGGCAGTTCAATGCCCTTCCTTTTGGTCTCTCGGCAGCACCCAGAATTTTTACAAAAAATTATGGCCGAAGTCATGGCCTTTTTTCCGGATACAGAGTGTATCGATCGTCCCATATCTAGACAATTTTTTTATATTTTCTTGAGACAGAGTCCCTTGTTCAGGATCTGCAGTTGGTTTTACGGACCTTTCAGAAATTGGGGTGGAAAATTAACCAGCACTTACCTAGTGCCCTCCCAGAGCATACTTTTCCTAGGTTATCTTATAGATTCTGTTGTCCAAAAGATTTTTTTTCCCGGGGAGAATTTTCAAAATGTTCTCTGTGCAGGCCTTCAAGCTGCTCCCGCAGACCTCCCTTCGGCGGATCATGCAGGGTTGATGATTGCAGCCATCCCAGGGGTGCCCTATTACACTCCAGACCCCTTCAGGCGTTTTTTAATCCATTGGGATTGCAGGAAGGATTCTCTAGATCAGGTGGTGCAGCTGCCAAGAGAGGAATTGCTCAATCTCTCCTGGTGGGAGCAGCTGGTTCACCTGTACGAAGGGAAGAACTGGGCACAACATGCTCCCATAAAAACTACCACCAACGCCAGTCTGTGGGGCTGGGGTGCTTACTCAAGACCGGCAGGCCCAGGGAGCCTGGTTGCCAGAGGAGGCAGGCCACTCCTCAAATTTCAGGGAGCTACTAGCTGTGGGGAAAGCTCTTCTGTCTCTGAAAGAGAGGGTCTATTCAAAAGACCTATTAATCAAAAGACCTATTAATCCCCAAACAGGTCAGAGGTGGCAGCTTGTGCTCCTGCACCTGCGGTTCCCATGGACACTTTGTCGGGGGTCCTGGAAACATTTGTTGCCAGGGTGGAAGCGGCATGTGTGCGTAAGGGGGGTACAAGCACCCCCTCCCCTTGCCATCTCCTGGGGAATGCTCTGACTCGGACCCGGGTCCAGATGCGGTGCAGGACCCCGGTTCTGGGTTGTCGGAGGCTGTGGACTAGGACCTTCCCTGTGAGGAAGACCCCTCACCTGGTACAGGACAGGGCAGTGCTGTGAGGGACTCCCTTAAGCTGGATGGTGCAGCTAAGGCATCCACTGAGGGCTCAGTCTTTTTTGGGTTGCACAAGTGGGACCACTCTGTAAAGGTTTTTCCTTGTATGTCCTTTGACAAGTTCATTGATAAGGAATGGGAAAAGCTGCAGAAGTCCTTTGTAGTTCCTCAGCGCCTGGGGGTCCATTACCCTTTTAAGGACAGCCTTTTGAAAGAATGGGCTTCTCTGGTTGACCCCCCCCCCCCCCCCCCCGGTTGCTCAGTTAAATAAGGTGTAACCACTCTTCCTATAGAAGGGACCCCTGCTTTCCAGGACCATACTGATAGGAGGTCCGAGGCGCTGACCTGCTCCATGTTTACCATGCTAGGGTTTGCATTGCGGCCTATTTTGGCTGCAACCTTAGTGTCTGACACTCACTGAATGGGCAAAGGTTTTGCACCAGATTGTGGAGGACCACCAGCTCCCTCCTGAATTTATTAGACTGGCCGACCAGTTGGTTCAGGGCCTTGTGTATGTCTGTGCTGCTACCCTGGATGCAGCCCCTTTGATATCCAGAGCCTCTGTTTCGGCGTTGGTGTTGCGCCGCCTGATTTCGCTGAAATATTAGTCTGCTGACCAAGCATCCAAAAAAAGCCCTGGCAGATTTACCCTTCAAAGGTAGGAGACTTTTTGGTACCTCACTGGACGACATTAAGGATGTCACTGGAGGTAAGAGCACTCTCCACCCCGCGCCGTAAGCCGGGTCCTTCCTTTCCCACGCAGAAGCGGTATTTTTGTCAGTCAGGGCATGCGGGTAGACCCTCCCAGGCTGACAAAGGCTCAGCTGGTGGACAGAAATGACCCTGGGTGCGTAAGCCGAACAAGCCGGCAACCAAACCCGCCACCGCATGAAGTTTTGCCCTCGCCCGACTCATGGATAGTTTCTTTCCTGTTCACCAAACAGATTCTTTCCCTCAAATCTCCCCCTCATTCCGGCTCGTCGGTCTGCCTTTATAGGGGCAGTACTAGAATGGCTGAGTTGCGGGGTAATTTTACCTGTCCCGCAGGACAAGAGGTTTCAGGGATTTTTATTCAAATCTGTTTGTGGTCCAGAAGGACGGGGTCCGTCCAATCTTGGACCTCAAAGCCCTAAATGCCTTTGTGAGAGTACAGACGTTCCGCATGGAATCTATTCGCTCGGTGGTGGCTGCGCTACTTACAGGGGGACTTTCTAGCGTCCTTGGACATCAAGGACGCATACTTGCATGTCCCAATTTGCGCAGAACACCAGAGGTTTCTGCGCTTTGCAATTGGCAAAGACCACTATCAGTTTGTGGCTCTTCACTTTGACCTAGTGTCGGCTCCAGTGGACGGTGATTACGACGGACGCCAGCCTCACGGGTTGGGGGGGGTCCTGTCGGCCCAGGGTTGCTGGACTCTAGAGTAATCCAGTCTGCTGATCAATGTCCTGGAACTTTGGGTGATCAGGCTTTGCCTCTTCTCGTGGTCAAGGAGGTTGCAACACCATGGCAGTGGCTTATGTCAATCATCAGGGGGAACATGGAGCTTGGCTGCAGCATCTGAGGTCGCTCACATCCTAAGGTGGGCAGAAAAAAACATGCCGGCTCTGTCGGCCGTCTACATTCTGGGCATAGAAAACAGGCAGGCAGACTACCTGAGTCGCCAGATGCTGGACCAGGGGGAATGGTCGTTTCATCCGAAGGTGTTTTAACTCCTTTACAGGAAATGGGGCACGCCATGACTAAGCACTGATCGAGTGCGAAACGCGTCGGCTGTCCTGTTTTCTGTGATTGCTGTGACTGTACATGTTTTTGGATTTACAATAAAGACAACTTTTTTCATTTTAAAATCCTTGGAGTGCGGCTGTCCTTCCCTCGTTTCTTCATCATCACTGGGGCACACCAGACGTGGATCTCCTGGCCTTTCACCTCATCCGCAAAGTGTCGAGGTTCGTGGCCAGGTTCAGAGGTCCCTGGGTAGACGCGTCAGACACGTTGGTTGTCTCGTGGGGTCAGTATCGGCTAATTTATACCTTTCACCCACTAAAGTTGCTTCCTCGTCTGCTTCGCAGAGTGGAGGCCGAAGGGATACCGATGATTCTAATTGCTCCAGATTGGCCCCCGGCGTCCTTGGTATGCCTATCTTGTGTGCCTGGTGGCGGATGCACCCTGGTGGCTGCCAATGCGGGACGACCTTCTTTCTCTAGGTCCTATACTTCATCCTGCTTTGCAGTCACTGGCTTTAATGGCATGGCTATTGAAAGCCAGGTACTAAGCGACCAAGGTCTTTCCGACTCGGTCATCTCAACTATGTTGAGGGCATTATATCTGTCAGGACTGTTTCTGAATTGGCAGCCTTGTCTTGCCAGGCGCCATACTTGGTCCTCCATAAGGATAAGGTGGTGTTGTGCCCACAACCTTCCCTTCTTACGAAGGTGGTTTTGGCTTTTCACATTAAGGCCCCATGCACACGAGACGCTGGTAAACTCGAGTTCAGAGGCATTTGGAAAAAAAATTCAACTGCCCCTGAACACATTCAATGTTATCATATGTGTCCATGCACACAATCTCGTTTATTGCAGTTTACCCTCGTTTTTCCAGAAGCAAAAAAATGGGTTCAGACGCAAAAGTTTTCGCGTTTTAGACGCAAAACGCGGTACTGGCGTTTTGCCGCAATTTCGTTTATAGGCGTTTTTAAAGGTGACCTATTTTTTTACATTAGAAATCTCAAAAATGGTGGCAAATGATGAAAAACCATTAACAAAAACATAAACAACTGTAATTGCTTGCATTGCATTGTGGACAATCCACAACGTGTGGCAGGTGACATGGCCAGTGGACAATCCACAAATTGTGGCAGGTGACATGGCCAGGTGATGTGGCAAGTGGACAATCCACAACTTGTGGCAGGTGACGTGGCAAGTAACGTGGCCAGGTGATGTGGCAAGTGAACAATCCACAACTTGTGGCAGGTGATGTGGCCAGTTGATGTGGCCAGGTGACATGGCAAGTGGACAATCCACAACTTGTGGCAGGTGACGTGGTCAGGTGACGTGGCCAGTGGACAATCCACAACTTATGGCAAGTGGACAATCCACAACTTGTGGCAGGTGATGTGGCAAGTGACATGCTAAATACAAGTATACTGCTGCTCTTTCAGCTGCTACTCACTCTGGTCTCACAAAATTGGTGAAAAGGTTAAATAATATTGTTTTTTGAGCTTAGGGACATGGCAGGAGACGTGGCCAGTGGACAATCCACAACTTGTGGCCAGGTGACGTGGCAAGTGGACAATCCGCAACTTGTAGCAGGTGACGTGGCAAGTGGACAATCCACAACTTGTGGCAGGTGACGTGGCCAGTGGACAATCCACAACTTGTGGCAGGTAACGTGGCCAGTGGACAATCCACAACTTGTGGCAGGTGACATGGCAAGTGGACAATCCACAACTTGTGGCAGGTAACGTGGCCAGTGGACAATCCACAACTTGTGGCAGGTGACGTGGCCAGTGGACAATCCACAACTTGTGGCAGGTGACGTGGCAAGTGGACAATCCACAACTTGTGGCAGGTGACGTGGCAAGTGGACAATCCACAACTTGTGGCAGGTGACGTGGCAAGTGGACAATCCACAACTTGTGGCAGGTGACGTGGCAAGTGGACAATCCACAACTTGTGGCAGGTGACGTGGCAAGTGGACAATCCACAACTTGTGGCAGGTGACATGGCCAGGTGATGTGGCCAGCGGACAATCCACAACTTGTGGCAGGTGACATGGCCAGGTGATGTGGCCAGCGGACAATCCACAACTTGTGGCAGGTGGCGTGGCCAGGTGACGTGGCAGATGACGTGGCAAGTGGACAATCCACAGCTTGTGGCAGGTGATGTGGCAAGTGACACGCTAAATACAAGTATACTGCTGCTCTTTCAGCTGCTACTCACTTTGGTCTCAAAATGGCTGGAATGGTTAAATAATAATGTTTTTTGAGCTTAGGGAGGGTCTTATGATGTCTCTTAACTAAACGCTTATAAACGCAAACGCGGCGAAGTTCGCGGCAGAAACGGGTGTTTTAACCACTTAAGGACTGCCTACTGCACATTTACGTCGGCAGAATGGTACGGCTGGGCACATCAACGTATATATACGTTGATTTTAGTACCCAGCCATGGGTCACGGGCGCGCGCCCGTGACCCGGTCCGAAGCTCCGGGACCGCGGGATTCGCGGACCCGATCGCCGCTGCAGTGCGGCGATCCGTCCCTGGAGCGGAAGAACGGGGAGAGCCGTGTGTAAACACGGCTTCCCCGTGCTTCTCTGTGGCCGTAGCATCGATCGCGTCATCCCTGTAATAGGGGGACGTGATCGATGACGTCACACCTACAGCCACACCCCCTACAGTTGTAAACACACCACATAGGTCACACATCCCCTACAGTGCCACCTGTGGTTAACTCCCAAACTGCAACTGTCATTTCCACAGTAAACAATGCAATTTAAATGCATTTTTTGCTGTGAAAATGACAATTGTCCCAAAAATGTGTCAAAATTGTCCGAAGTGTCCGTCATAATGTCGCAGTCACGAAAAAAATCGCTGATCGCCGCTATTAGTAGTAAAAAAAAAAAATTAATAAAAATGCAATAAAACTATCCCTTATTTTGTAAACGCTATAAATTTTGCGAAAACCAACCGATAAACGCTTATTGCGATTTTTTTTTTTTTTACCAAAAATACGTAGAAGAATACGTATCGGCCTAAACTAAGGAAAAAAATGTTTTTTTATATATTTTTTGGGGGATATTTATTATAGCAAAAAGTAAAAAATATTGCATTTTTTTTTAAATTGTCGCTCTATTTTTGTTTATAGCGCAAAAAATTAAAACCGCAGAGGTGATCAAATACCACCAAAAGAAAGCTCTATTTGTGGGGAAAAAAGGACGCCAATTTTGTTTGGGAGCCACGTCGCACGACCGCGCAATTGTCAGTTAAAACGACGCAGTGCCGAATCGCAAAAAAGGGGCAAGGTCCTTTACCTGCATTTTGGGGCGGGTCTTAAGTGGTTAAACAGTTGTTTTGCCTTTGAAAACGTGTGTTTAGATGTATTTGCATTTGCGTCTCGTGTGCATGGGGCCTTACAAGGACATTTTAGTTTCGTCCTTGTGTCCTCAGCCGGCGCATCCAGGAGAGGTTGCGCTACATACTTTAGACGTGGTACATGCTTTGCGTGTGTACTGTCTGCTACGGCTCCGTTTCGGAGGTCTGACTCGCTTTTTGTATCGGTGTCTGGTCCACAAAAGGGCCTGGCAGTCTCGTCGGCCACCATTTCTCAGTGGATCAGGCAGACTGTCATACAGGCATATGCTCTTAAAGGGCGGGCGCCCCCCTTCCTGGTAATGGCACATTCAACCAGGGCAATTGCTGCCTCCTGGGCTTTCAGGCATCAAGCGTCTGTCTCACAGGTGTGCAAGGCGGCGGTTTGGTTGTCCGTTCACACTTTTTCAAAAAATTTCCAAGAGTGCATCTTCAGAAGCTTCCCTAGGCCACAAGGTTTTGCAGGCAGTTTTTTAAAGTTGCAACTCCTCCGTTGAGGAGCTCTGCTTGTTTTGGGGTGAAGTTGTTGGTTTTTACTGATACTGTTCCCACCCCTCGTTTTTTGACACTGCTTGGGGACGTCCCACTTGTCAAGACTTGTGAAGGCTGTGTCCATCCATGGACGATAAGAGAAAATGGATTTTTTGTACTCGCCGTAAAATCCTTTTCTCTTTCGTCCATGGACGGACACAGCACCCACCCTTCCTTTTTAGGTTTGTACTGCTTGTTACGAACTGAGGCTGCATGCTGCAGGAGGAGGGTTATATCCGGAGGGACCGCCCCCTGGGCAGAGCTGTTTATCTCTGTTAAAGTAATGTGTATTTAAATATCGAACATGTTCTGCCTAGTCCTCCCCTATGAACAGGAACATAACCCATATGTCAAGACTTGTGAAGGCTGTGTCCGTCCATGGACGAAAGGGAAAAGGATTTTACGAGGATTTTAAAAATCCAATTTTTTTGTTGCACACTGTTAAATCCCCTTCTCTGAGTTAAGACACAGCACTCACTCCTCTATGGAGTTTATACTTCTGACACTGCTTTGTTGCTACCTGGAGGGGGTTTTATTCCTAGAGAGGACTACCCATGGGAGGTGTCAAGCTTTTCCTGCCTAGCATCCTACTCCTGTAGGTGGCAGTATAATACCCTGTCTGGTCAAGAATTATGGAGAGGCTGTGTCCACTCAAAAAAATTGCTTTTACTGTGAGTAACAAAACCTCCTGTTTTTCCTCTGTGCTGGTACAATTGACAGACATCCATAAGGTAATGATGGTCAGACAACTATAAACGGTCCAGGCCCCTGTCTCTGTCCCCATGGGAGCTGCCTTGTTGGTTTTAACTCTTTCTTCATAAGGTTATCGGAGAAGGTGGAAACGTCTGAGGAAGCAGACCTCTCCAAAGTGGGTTAGTCCTGAGGTTAGTCCTTGTTGCTGTGACATAGCATCAGTAAAAAGCTTGAAGCATTTTGTGGATAAACTTCCACTCATCAGGAGCAGGTATAGCCTGGGTATATCTGTAATAGAATATAAATTTACTATACAATAATTTGTTAGTATAAAGGAAAGAGGTGGAACAGAAAATATAGTCCAAACACTCTCACCTATGGGTAGATTTACAATAAAAAACAGAAACCCTATGGGTATTCCTCTTTCACTATCCACAACTTCAGTTTTCGATTGGGGATTCCTTTCCACTAGATGTCCATTGACTGTTGGTCCTTGCCGTGCTGTTGCCGCAGTGCCACTACCTCAGCTCCCCCTGGAGATTGTTTCCACAGTACTTTCAACTGCCAATATTAATAGTACCATTCACACTCTTATTGTAAAATCTACCCATTAGGTAAGAGTGATGGGCTTATATTTTCTGCCCCCCCCCCCCCTTTCCGTTATACTAATGATCATATAGTAAATTTATACCATTACATATAGACCCAGTTATCTACAAACATGTTTATTCTATTTCATTATATAGCAAGAATTTGGGCACAATGATGCATACCATGTAGTTATTATAGTTACCATTACTTAATATTATGTGATTTATGTGATTTACCAATCATGTTCATTATAGATTGTATGTTATTTACTGTGATGAATTTTTTATTGCCTAGTATGCTCCATTGTATCCAATAAATGCCATTTTAAACCTTAAATTGATTCATCATATTCTGGTGGTGTGTTTCATGCAAAGTCCCACAAGCCTCCCCCTTCTTACAAGCAACAGGAATGGAGACTATGGTATATATTACTAGCCGCCGTCTCATTTATGAATAATGCATAAATGGATACTAGCGCCAATAGTGAAACTAAAAAAAGGGTTGCTGCACCTGAAATTGGTGAAAAACTAATGAGGAATGATGATGTGATAAAGGGTGCTCTCAATGGTAACGCCTTTGATAACAGGTAAAACAAGAAGTAGTATATTAGAAAAACAACTGTGGTGAACCCTGACTCTATTCCATGTTCATCTACTAGGGCAGTCATAACTGCTTGTAACTGAAGACACGTTCCATGTGTCAAGCTGAAAGGGAAAAGTGTCTGGCAGACGTAAAAAAAGAGATTGGGTTTGTGGCGCTAGAAAGCAGTAACACATTAGAAAAAAAAATAAAAAATTATAAATAAATAATACAAATTAGTAAATAGAACCTGGGGATGATGAGCAGTGATGAAAGCAACAAAGGGAAAACACTGTTCTATAATAAGCTAATCGTCCCAAACGCTGTTCCGGGGCAAGCCTTCCAAAAGCAGGGGAGACCAGAGCAAAGACTCCAACATGTACAAGAAAAAAGAAAACAGAGGGCGCCTCCAGGTTAAGCATTATAAAGCTTTAATAGTATATAGGTAACAGTGTGAACTTACATTTAAAGTAATAGAATCCAGTATATAGATTCGATGGGTTGATCCTGAGGAAAGGGGGGGGGGATGAGACCTCTTGCCGAGCTAGTTGTTAGCTGATCGTGCTCCTGGGTACAGCTCCTATATTGAACCGTCCATGTAGGAGGCTAACCCAGCTGGTACGGGGACGTTTCGTAGCGGGCGCTTGCCAATGAATAAGCGCGCATCTTTCTCACGCACTACAGTGACGTCACCGCGGCTCACGCTGTGCTTCGGGCCTCGTTTCCAACTAGTCCCCGTACCAGCTGGCTTAGCCTACTACATGGACGGTTCGATATAGGAGTTGTACCCGGGAGCACGATCAGCTAACAACTAGCTCGACAAGACGTCTCATCCCCCCCCCCCCCCCTTTCCTCAGGATCAACCCATCGAATCTACATGCTGGATTCTATTATTTTAAATGTAAGTTCACACTGTTGCCCTTTATACTATTAAAGCTTTATAACGCTTAACCTGGAGGCGCCCTCTGTTTTCTTTTATCTTTGGCAGACGTAAAAGATCAAATTTTTCCAAAGTCCTGTTTCATAAGAAGTTGCCCCCTGTGGACCATTTGTTCAGCTCGTTCTGGGGTTCTTAAAGTTGAATTATTAATCCCAGCTATACTGAGCCAGAACTAGGGTGTAATCTGTGAGTTGCACAGACCCATCAAGTGTCCAGGGCTGTAATGCAGCATCCTTAGTTGCCTGGTCTGCTTCCATATTTTATTTCATTTTAACCTAGCATGTTTGATTGGTTTACCTGCCAAAGTAAAAACAAACTTCTAGCCTTTCCATTGTAACCAAAAGCTCTCTGTATCTCGACTATATAAATGATATACTCTCTTTATAGCTCACAGGCTTGCTAAAACATTGAGCTCTGCTTCTTGAGCTGGGGAAAAGGATCCACTGACTCTGAACACAGAGTTTCCTTCTGGGTGATAAACTGCATACTCACTATAAAAAAAATGTAATATCTGGATCTTCAGGGAGTGTGTCCAAAACTGGGCTCACAGCAACTGATTCCTACTTTATCAATTTAACACGTGTGTTTTTTCTTTGTGTTCAGCCTCCTCTAATTTAGGCAATAAGGTGGCTGGATTCAAATGTACGTATTTTTCATTGTGAGATTTGTACCGAAATAAATTTTTATTTTTGAACCTTTCATTAGACTAACATTTAGTTACCTATTTATTTGCTGCGTAGAAATGTGGGACCATTAAAAATTGAAATTTCTGACCAAAATAATGTCTAACTTTGTATAATGGCACCTTTGCATTAAGCTACAGCTCTGATACTGTATATCGGGTGAACCTTCATTACTGGGTCCAGCTTGCATAAATATATTACAATAGCTTGTTTTCTATCATGTTGTTTGTCTAAGAACTCCAGTTTTATGTTTCAAAAAGACAACTTTTTCCTGGCAATATTATAATTTCTCATTGCTTACTCTGTTAGTTTTAGCTGGTTAACACAAGTTCTTAGTTTCCATCTGACATTATTTTCCTGATGTCATAACATACCGTATTTATTACCCTATAACGCGCACAGGCGTATAGCGCGCACCCCCACCTAGAAGGGAATCCTAAGGGGGAAAAAAATAAATACTGGCAGTTTTACAGTTAGCTACTTACAGTTCCCCGGCGGCCTTGTCCGGTCCGGCGTCTTGTCTGCGGCCTTCGTGGTCTTCGCCATGCTTGGTCTTCGTCTGCGATCCCCGCTTCCCGTGCTGTTTGAACGCCGCCGCCGACATATACCAAATGCAGTACACTCGGCCACGCTCGGCTCCATTAGCATAAAGGCTAGGAGGCGGCACAGGGCGTGACCGCGAGGGGAGCCGAGCCTGGCCGAGTGTACTGCGGTATATGTCGGCGGTGGCTTCAAACACAGCGAGGCGATCGACGTATATTGCGCACCCACGATTTCCCCCTAATTTTAAGGGAAAAAAAATAGCAATACCAAATTATTCTTCTGCTTATACCACAACTTGGGAAATGGGCACATCATTTCACAATCCACACATTCTGCTTTGGATTTCAAAAATGGAATGGAATGCTTCATTTTCAGGAAAGTTTCACATAATGCGCCTCCTGCCAGCACCTCAGTATTTCAGAAGTTTGTAGTAAATGTGTATAGATATTCGTAGAATTACTTTAAAAAACGTCAAGATAGTTCAGATTAAAATGAACCGAAATGCAATGTGGAAATTAATGATTTTAACATGTTAACCATTTATATACACTTTTAATTTGACCAATGTTTTTTTTAAACAGAAGTATACATTTGAAGTACTGGTAACCTGAGAGTTGCAGGTGTGACCAGACATGGATTTTTTTTATTATTATTCTGTGTTTTTTGTAAGAATTTTTCATTACTATTGTGATGTCTTTTATTTAGATTCGCTACAAGGAAGACTTTGAAAAGAATAAGGGCAAGGGTTTCAGTGTGGTAGCTGATACACCTGAACTTCAGAGAATTAAGAAGACGCAAGATCAAATCAGTAATGTAAGTATTCTTCATCCCACTAAAAGGCGTAGCTTTTTCTAATAGTCAAAGTAAATAAAAAACATCAGTTGATTTTGAAAGCTGGATTATCCTATAGAGCTAGATTGCAACTCCCTGATTTTGTCCCAGAGATTTTTGCAAACAGTAGTAACACATGCAACATGCTATACATTTCATTACAAAGTATGTTCACTTTTCAGTGTCCACAGTGTGCTGGGAGAGTAGGGCAGTGTCTATTGTGCAAGATTGTTTGTACACGTGTATGTTACATACAGGAGGTTTCTCTGGCTCTTGTAACAAGACAGTCCGGTGACACTACAGTGCCTGCCGCCGAGAATGTGTTTTCAGCACGCCAGCATCGCGCTGAATCTCGGCGACAGGCTGCCGATATCTCGCACACGCTGGAATAGTAAAAGCGCATTCCAGCGAGTGCGTCATAGAAGCGACGGGGATCCGACGCGGATTCCCGCCAATTCTACACGTGGGCGGAGTTTGTTATGAATCCTGAAGGAGAAATCCCCGCCGGATTTTTAAAGAAAAATCCGGCATGGGTTCCCCCCTCAGGAGCATAACGGGCCCTTAGGTCTGTTATCGGTTGTAAGGAGACCCCCTACGCCGAAAAAACGGCGTGGGGGTCCCCCCACAATCCATAACAGACCCGTATCCAAAGCACGCCGGCCGGCCGGTCAGGAAGGGAGTGGGGGCGAGCGAGCGCCCCCCCCCTCCTGAGCCGTACCGGGCAGCATGCCCTCAACATGGGGGGGTTAGGTGCTCTGGGGCAGGGGGCGCACTGCGGCCCCCTACCCCAGAGCACCCTGTCCCCATGTTGATGAGGACAGGGCCCCTTCCCGACAACCCTGGCCGTTGGTTGTCGGGGTATGCGGGCGGGAGGCTTATCGGAATCTGGAAGCCCCCTTTAATAAGGGGGCCCCCAGATACCGGCCCCCCACCCTAAGTGAATGAGTATGGGGTACATTGTACCCCTACCCATTCACCTGCAAATAAAAAGTGTAAACACAAATAAACCACACAGGGTATTGAAATATTTTATTAGTTGGCCGCCGGGGGGGGGGTGTGTATGATCGCTTTTATAAAAGTGCCCCCCTCCGGCGGGCTTCTGTGGGGGGTGGGTGCCGCCGTCTGGTTCTCTTCCGCCGCCGGGGGGGGCGCTTTGATAAAAGCGCCCACCACCCGGCGGGCATCTTTCGACGTCTTCGGCGGCTGGGGGGTCTTCTCCCACTCTCCGGGGTCTTCTCCTGCTCTCCGGGGGTCTTCTCCGCTCTCCGGGGGTCTTCTCCGCTCTCCGGGGGTCTTCTTCTTCAGGACTCGCCGCCGCTAACTTTGTGTGTTAGCTCAATTACTAGCGGCGGCGAGCCCCCTCCTCTGTGACTTCTTCTTCTGTTCTCCAGATGTTGACGCGACGCTTCCTTCCGCTGTTATGCCGGGCGCGCGGCTCGCAGCGAGTTATATAGGCCTGTCTTGTGACGTCGCAGTCCCATCATGCTCCGGTAGGTACCACGTGCTACCTACCGGAGCATGATGGGACTGCGACGTCACAAGACAGGCCTATATAACTCGCTGTGAGCCGCGCGCCCGGCATAACAGCGGAAGGAAGCGTCGCGTCAACATCTGGAGAACAGAAGAAGAAGAAGACGACGTCACAGAGGAGGGGGCCGCTAGTAATTGAGCTAACACACAAAGTTAGCGGCGGCAAGTCCTGAAGAAGAAGACCCCCGGAGAGCGGAGAAGACCCCCGGAGAGCGGAGAAGACCCCCGGAGAGCAGGAGAAGACCCCCCAGCCGCCGAAGACGTCGAAAGAAGCCCGCCGGGTGGTGGGCGCTTTTATCAAAGCGCCCCCCCCGGCGGCGGAAGAGAACCAGACGGCGGCACCCACCCCCCACAGAAGCCCGCCGGAGGGGGGCGCTTTTATAAAAGCGATCATACACACCCCCCCCGGCGGCCAACTAATAAAATATTTCAATACCCTGTGTGGTTTATTTGTGTTTACACTTTTTATTTGCAGGTGAATGGGTAGGGGTACAATGTACCCCATACTCATTCACTTAGGGTGGGGGGCCGGTATCTGGGGGCCCCCTTTCTAAAGGGGGCTTCCAGATTCCGATAAGCCTCCCGCCCGCATACCCTGACAACCAACGGCCAGGGTTGTCGGGAAGGGGCCCTGTCCTCATCAACATGGGGACAGGGTGCTCTGGGGTGGGGGGCCGTAGTGCGCCCCCTGCCCCAGAGCACCTAACCCCCCCATGTTGAGGGCATGCTGCCCGGTACGGCTCAGGAGGGGGGGGGGGCGCTCGCTCGCCCCCACTCCCTTCCTGACCGGCCGGCCGGCGTGCTTTGGATACGGGTCTGTTATGGATTGTGGGGGGACCCCCACGCCGTTTTTTCGGCGTAGGGGGTCTCCTTACAACCCATAACAGACCTAAGGGCCCGTTATGCTCCTGAGGGGGGGAACCCATGCCGGATTTTTCTTTAAAAATCCGGCGGGGATTTCTCCTTCAGGATTCATAACAAACTCCGCCCACGTGTAGAATTGGCGGGAATCCGCGTCGGATCCCCGTCGCTTCTATGACGGCTTTGTCTCCATCGTGGCAAGCCAGCTCGGCGCTGGCTCCCGCGATGGGGCTCGTAGGTGGTCAATCTCGCCGAGAAAGGGAGCGAGATTGACACAATATCCCAGTCACCTACTGTAAATTGATTATAAATCTGGTAATTTGTCAATAATCCTGGATTTAGTATTTTAAAATTGCTCTCCAGGCAAATCAATATCACGCATAGTGTGCATGACTTTAGGCTAGGAATGTTTTGCATCTTCAAATACGTAATTCTAGAATTCTTTAAATTGCCCTGCCGTCCTTTGTGCTTTCTCTAAAAGCAAGCTGCCAGATAAGAGGTCTGTTGGGGGAGCATATATCACTAAAGAAGCGCATATCAAGCTGTTGTCCTCCCACCGGTCTTGGAACTTTGTCACCCTCCTTCTTAGGACAATCTGTGCTGTTTACTACCAAATATTCATCGACATATGTTGTATCAGCTTCTTTACATTAATTCCAATATTTGCTGTGTGCAAAGCTCAGCTTTAAAGTGGATGTAAACTCCCAAATATTTTTTTTTTGATGTCCCAATGTAGAGAATAAGATTTCCTATTATCTGTGCCCAGTCTTTCCACACAGAGTTAATCCAGCTCTGAGCAATCCTTTTTTTTTATTGTTCAGTGAAATAAAACAGACTTGCAGATAAAAACCAAAGTCCTTGCTTTGAGTGACAGGTTATTTACATATCTTGTGCACTAGCTTGCAGACATGCACAGCTTGTGTAAACCGTGCACAATTCACATCCCCCTACCCTCTACTCTCCAGCTCTCCCAGGATTGGCTGTCTTTCCTGTGTTTTGATTAAAACATTTTATAATATGGGGTGTGATCCACAGTTCAGTGTGATGAGGAAATGGTGCAGTGAACAGCCATCAGAATATACATAGACAAGTGATTAGGGGAGATGTATTTAGTGATCTTATTAATATTATTGTTATATTGCAGTGTGCGTGTCTGAGGTCACTTGATCACATATGCAACATTCCTATATGACCAGGATGTGTTATGTAGGGGAGGGGTGGATTTCTCACTTTTTATACTTACGCCCAGTAAGGCTGAATGAACTTAGGGCTGGTTCACAGTGCGCTGTGCGAGATCGCAAGTGATTTGCACCGCACTGCTGTTCAGATCACATGCGATGTCTGTGCGATTAGATTTCAGCCATACAATCTCATTTGGACCAAACGTATAGGGCCCTTTTTTTGGTCCACAGCAGCATCACATAGGTGTTCACACCTATGCGATCTGATTCATGTCCTGTCAGTGTGCAGTGCGATATGCGAGCTGAAATGGGGGTGTCATTACCATTGTATCACACTCCCCAGCAGTTCGCATATAGCAGTGTGAGAACTGCCTTGCGAGTCGGGTGCGATGTGGAACCCGCAGTGGATTTGCAGGGTTCCCAAATCGCACCAGTGTGAACCGAGCTAAATGCTTTGAGGCTTGGTTAACACTGGTGCGATTCGGTAACCCTGCAAATCCACTGTGGGTCCCCACACTGCCATATGCAAAACTGCTTGGAAGTGTCATACAATGATAATGACACCCCCATTTCAGCTCGCATATCGCACTGCAAACTGACAGTTTAAACATGAATCGGGTCGCATAGGTGTGAACACCCATGCGATTCTGGTGCGGACCAAAAAGGGTCCTGTGCGTGTTTGGTCCGAATGTGATGCGATTTCAGCTATACAGTTTGGTTGAAATCGCATCGCACAGACATTGCATGTGATCCGGAGCCGTCGGCAGCGGCGGAGGCGATCGGGTCCTCTTGCTGGTTGTGTGGGGATGTGAGTAAGGGAAAAATCGCCCCCACCCGTCCCCATAGCTCTGCTGGGCGGAAGTGACGTCAAAACGTCAGTCCCGCCCAGCGTCTTAAAGAAACATTTTTTTTTTTTGTCATTTGAAAAAAATGAGTTTGAACTTTTTTTTTTTTTTTTGCATTTTAGCCTAAATATGAGATCTGAGGTCTTTTTGACCCCAGATCTCATATTTAAGAGGACCTGTCATGCTTTTTTCTATTACAAGGGATGTTTACATTCCTTGTAATAGGAATAAAATTGATAATTTTTGTTTAATTTCAGTGTAAAAAATAAGAAAAAAAAATAAAAATTCAAAGCGCCCCATCCCGGCGAGCTTGCGCGCAGAAGCGAACACATACGTGAGTAGTGCCTGCATATGAAAACTGTGTTCAAACCACACAAGTGAGGTATGGCCACAATCGTTGGAGAGAGAGAGAGCGATAATTCTAGGTTTAGACCTCCTCTGTATCTCAAAAAATGCAACCTGTAGAATTTTTTAGACATCGCCTATCAAGATTTTTAAGGGTAAAAGTTTGACGCCATGCCACGAGCGGGTGCAATTTTTAAGCGTGACATGTTGGGTATCATTTTACTCGGCGTAACATTATCTTTCACAATATATATAAAAAAATTGGGCCAAATTTATTGCTGTCTTTTTTTTAATTCAAAAAAGTGAATTATTTTCAAAAAAAGTGCGCTTGTAGGACCGCTGCGCAAATATGGTGTGACATGTGATCGCCATTTTGTTCTCTAGGGTGTTAGAAAAAAATATATATAATGTTTGGGGGTTTTAAGTAAATTTTCTAGCAAAAAAAAATGTTTTAGTCTTGTAAACACCAAATCTGAAAAACACCCACGGTACTGAAGTGGTTAAAGATCATGAGTCTCTGCCCATCAGGAAATATTAAAACCAACCTATACGTAGAGAGGGATTTCTTTCCCTCTGTAACTGCAAAGACCTTTATAGTGCGACCAGCAGATAAGGGGGGTGGGTTGGTTATTATGGATAAGTCTGACTATAACATTGAAATGAACCGTATCCTTAGTGATTTGGATACCTATCAGGAAATTCCTAATGACCATACCAGTGTCTTCAAAAGAGAATTGGTTAGTCTAGTGAATAAAGGTTATAGTTCGTATATTTTGAATAAAAAAGAAGCATACTTGATACTTGTTGCTCCACGAATACCAACAATATATCACTTACCAAAAATCCATAAAGATCCACTTGGACTTCCCGGAAGACCAATAGTAAGCGGGATCGATTCGATTGCATCTCAAATTGGTCGCTATATTTACTTTTACTTGCAACCTCTAGTCAAGTTTATTCTGTCCTATCTTAAGGATACTACCTCCACTATTAAACTTTTAGACGGCATTAACATCCAAGGTGACTATCTTCTTGCAACCGCGGATGTAGCTTCACTGTATACGTGCATCCCTCAGTGATTAGGACTTGAAGCTGTTACTCATTTTTTTAATCAAGAACATTCCATCATGGATGAGCAAAAATCGTTCATCATTGAGCTTTTAGAATTTGCCACTACTCATAATTCTGGTTCAACCAGAAATTCTTTTTACAGAAACGTGATGTTGCCATGGGGGCCAAGTTTGCCCCCAGTCTCACCAATCTATGGCCAAGTGGGAGTAGGAAGTCGTCTATTTGGACAAACATCCCTCCTTAGTCCTATGGGCTAGATACATAGATGACGTCGTCCTCCTCTGGGATGGCTCGTCGGAGTCATTGGGAGATGACTTCTCTCTTTTGAACAGTAATGACCGTGGGATTTCATTTTCGTTTGAAAGTAGTATTACCAAGGTTAATTTCTTGGACCTTGATATTTTTTTTTTTTTTGTTCAAACAATTTTATTGAATATAAGAGAATCGAATACAATACAATATAGCATAGATCACATCACAATGGGAGGTACGTGTACAGGGTAACAGTAATCAAAATGTATACAACAGTATCCACATGGCAGAATCTACATAACAGGCATATATAGCAACAGTCTTCATCAGTAAGGCATGCAAACAGCTCGAAGTGGTGTATCGACTGTTAATCCTGGGGTCCAACATATTAGGCAGGGTGGGCTGAGGGGGGACCATACCAGAGAGAAGATACAACGGGGTGTGGGGATGGAACCTCCTGTCCATCTGGAAGTGTCCCCCCCCCCCCGTGACCGTGACTGTGGAGTTAGAGGATTTCATCGTCACTGGTAGTAGTAAGATGAAGGTCCCATCCGTACCCGTCCACCCCATTGGGGTCAGTCTGTGGACGGGCAGGGGTAAGGGACACAACTCCGAAAACTCAGAGCGGGGGGGAAAGTAAAAGAAAAAAAAATGGGGGGGGAGGGGTATATAAAGGGGGGAGTAGCACGATTTATGGGGGAGTCGGTGGACCAGTACTGAGGACGTGGTTCATTGCGACAGTGGGCATGGATTGGGTGGGGGGGGGGCGGGTGGTCAAGTGATTCTCTGTAGTGAGTCCAACAGGCCCATGTAAATCTGTACTTGTCATGTGTATCTTTGGATTGGTGGATGAGTCGTTCTAGTTCTTCAATCTTTGTGACTCTGGTGTGCCAGTCTCTAATCGTAGGCGGGGTCTTAGATCTCCATCGTAAGGGAATGCATTGGGTGGCTGCGTTTTTAAGGTGCAAGGGGCGAGATCGACGATATTGCGAACGTGGTAGAACCGAGTGGTGCAGCAGGTACTGTGCTGGTGAGAATTCAATTTGGTGGGTGGTGATACGTACAATTTGTTCATGTATCTCCTTCCAGAACGGTTGTAGAGTGGGACATTCCCACCAGATGTGGAGGAGGGAGCCTGGACCCCCACCACACCTCCAGCAATCTGGTGGGACCGAAGGGAAGATTTTATGCAGCTTGTCAGGTGTCTTGTACCAACGTGTACCTAGTTTGTATCTGTTCTCTTGAGCTGAGACATTGATTGACCCCTTGTGTGTGTGTTCCCAAATTAGTTCCCAATCTGTATCTGTCAGGTCGAGGGATAAGTCGGTCTGCCAGGCAGTGCGGGTATTGGCAACAGGGGTTGCCGTCGAGATCAGCAGTGAGTACAGGGAGGAGATCGGGTGTCGCGGAGGGTCCTCGGCTGCACAAAGTTGCTCCAAAGGTGTAAGGCCCCTACACCAGGAAGAGGGTGACCGTGCACTGTCAAAGAAGTGTTTCAGTTGTATGAATTTGAAAATGGATAATTTCAAGTGTGGGAGGGCAGCTACCATCTCCGGATAAGGGAGGAGGGGGGCGTCATTACGGAAGAATTGTGCCGCGCGTGTTTTCAGTGTTTCAGACTTGGGTGTCTGTGCTGTTGTAGGGATGCCCGGTTCGAAAGCAGGGTTGCGGAGTAATGGGGCCCGGAGAGGGGGTTAGAGCGAGTGAGCGGCAGGCCGCTTTAAACTTGAGGAGGGTGGGGCCAATGAGAGGGTGGGTCAGGCAAGATTTCGGAACTGCATGCGGTGGTATCCATGGGAGGTGTGAAATGGGGAAGTCTAGGAAAGCATTTTCCAAGTTAACCCATCCTTTGTCGTGAGCATAATGATGCCAGTCAATCAATCGAACAAGGTGGCAGGCCGTATGATAACGTGTTATGTCTGGCAACCCTAGGCCACCCTTCAGTTTTGGGAGGATAAGTTTAGCCCAGCTCAACCTGGGTGGGCGGCCCGCCCACAGGAAGGTTCTGCAGCATTTTTTGTAAAGGGCGAAGAATGACGGTGGCAGATCAATCGGGATGGCCTGTAGGAGGTATAGGAGTCGAGGGAGGACATTCATTTTGAGGGTCGCGGCCCTACCAAACCATGAGAGCCGACCCCTGTCCCAGCTCTCCAAGTCATGCTTGATGGCCCGGAGAGCAGGCACGAAGTTGAGACCGTATAAATCTTTCAGGTCAGGTGGTATCTCAATGCCCAAGTAGGTAATGGAGTTAGTGGCCCACTTGAAAGGGAAGTTTTGCTTGCAAAGAGATATTGTCGAGTCAGGCATGGAGACATTCAGGGCCGTCGATTTTTCAAAATTTATTTGGAGGTTGGACAGGGAGTTATAAAGTCGGAAGTCAGCCAGGAGGTTAGGTAACGTAGTCAGAGGGTCTGAGAGAAACAACAAAACGTCATCTGCGTAGGCGGCCAGCTTACAGTGGTTCCCTTGAACCTCGATGCCCCTGATTGCAGGGTTCGAGGACAGTCGACGTAAGAAGGGTTCCAGTGACAGGACAAATAGAATGGGGGACGGGGCAGCCCTGTCTAGTACCGTTGGACACGGAGAAGGCGCTCGACAGGTGACCGTTCACTCTAAGTCTGGCGGTAGGAACGGAGTACAATGCCATGATCAGTTGAATGGTTCTAGACGGCAATCCCAGTTTGTGCAGGACCGCCGACATGTAGTCCCATGCCACCCTGTCAAACGCCTTCTCCGCATCCAAGGATAGAAGAAAACCCGGCTTGCGGGACGATGAGAGCCAATGGTGGATGTTGAGGGCCTTGGTGGTGTTGTCCCTGGCTTCCCGTCCTGGGACAAAACCAACCTGGTCCGAGGATATAAGTTCAGGGAGAAGGGGCAGGAGTCTGTTGGCCAGTATCTTTGCATAGAGCTTCAGGTCGACATTCAGGAGGGATATGGGGCGGTAGTTTGAGACAACAGTGACATCTTTACCAGGTTTGGGGATTAGGGTAATATGGGCTTCCAGTAAGTCTTTGGTTTGTGCCGTCAAGTCAGGGAAGGTGTTGTAGGCCGCCATGAAGCGTGGTAGCAAAGAGTGGGCGAACGTTCTGTAGTATCCGGTCGGAAGACCGTCCGGGCCGGGGCTTTTGCCCGCCTTAAGCTGTTTCAGGGCGAGAAGAGTTTCCTCAGACGTGATCGGAGAGTCCAGGCATGTTAAGTCTCTGGATGCGTCAATAGTGGGGCAGTAGTCTGTAAGAAACGAGTCAATGAGGGAGGTCCTGTCCATAGTCGTAGGGGCGTCTACAGGTTTGGGCAAATTATAGAGGCTAGAAAAATAGCGCACAAATTGGTCTGCGATTTCGTCTGATTTAGCCAATTTGTCTCCCGACGGGGACGTTATTGTGTGGATAGTGTGCGACGCCCTTTTTTTCTGAAGGGCCGCTGCCAGAAGCTTGCCCGACTTGTTCCCGAACTCATAAGAGTTTGTTTGTGAGTGCGTATTTTCGATTTAGTTGTGTCTGGAGTTCCTCCAGGAGTTACTTCCGAGCAACTAACAGTTCGTCGTGCGTGCTCTTCGCTAGGGAGAGTTTGTGTGCGCGTTCCAGGGTTTTGACCCTGTCTATCAGTTCAGTTTGTCGGGCTCGCCGGAGTTTCGCGCGTTTCGCCGCCAGGGACATGAACTCCCCCCTCACCACACATTTGTGGGCGGCCCAGATTAGAGTAGGGGAATGGGTGTCCGTCGCGTCGCGTGAAATAGTTAGCAAGAGTTTCCGAGATGTGACGTACGTTTGCGTCGTCTAAAAGGAGCGAGTCATCTAGCCTCCAGATTTGTGATTTGGGACAGAGTGAGGGAAGAAGTAGCGTCATGGTGATCGGGTGGTGATCTGAGAACCACATGGGTTCGATGGTGGCATCTACCGGAGAAGTAAGGCTATTTTGCGCGAGGAAGAAGTGATCTATCCGTGAGTACTTGGCATGTAGAGGGGAGAAATATGTAAAGTCTTTCGTGGATGGGTGGAGGGTGCGCCAAGCGTCGTGTAGGGTCAGTGTAGTTAGTTGAGTTTTAATAGTTCTCAAGGCCCTGTACGTCAGACATGAGGAACCATTGGATGTGTCCAGGCAAGGTGTCAGTGGTACGTTAAAGTCCCCTCCCAGCACCAACACTCCGGCCTGAAAGGCGGTCAGTTGGAACAGAACCTCGCGAAAAAAGAAGAATTGTTTCGTATTGGGGCGTATATATTGGCAAATGTGTATACCACTTCGTGCAGTGTGCCCTTAAGGAAGAGAAACCTGCCTTGAGGATCCTTCTGAACGTCCGTTATCTGGAAGGGGCAATTCCTGGAAAACAGGACGGACACCCCTTTGGACTTGGCGTCTTCGTTTGGCGCATGAAAGACCGTCGGGATGTTTCGATCGTACAGTTTAGGGACATTGTCGGACCGGAAGTGAGTCTCTTGGATCATTACGACGTGCGGTTTGTCTTTCCAAAGCAAGTGTAAGAGACTGGAACGTTTTTCAGGGGTGTTTAAGCCCCTTGCATTCAGGGAGTAGAGTTTGAGGTGCTGCTGGGAAGGGCCTTGAGCCTCGGTGTGCCGAGTTCTGTGATTTGGGGAGGGCCCCATGTGGCGGGGGGGGAGGGGGAGCTAGGAAGGGGGAAGAAAAAAAAAATTCAAATCAAAGATAACCGATTAGACGAGAGGACGTTGTCCAGTCGCCTAGTGTCACTAGATCCAATCGGTGATGTACGGCGTGTGAAAGGTCACCCCGCCCCCTGAAGGGGTGCAGGGTAACGGTCCAATACCGTATGGGGGTTGACCGGAGTCAGGGCAGGGAGCCTAGCGCCAGTGCGGTAGTACCGGTCTTGACACGAAAAGTCTAATACTGAAACTAGATAGGTAAATCAATAGGGGACCACCCCAGGGTAAACATTAAGAGTAGCTATAACCAGAATGAGCAGGCTACCTCCCTCCCTAACTTGTATAAAAACTGTCAGGTGTAGAGAGTCTCTGTGTCACGGGAGTATAATCCCGGCAGTATAAAGCAGGGAATCATGGTGGCACGGCGTCTGTATGACCTGAGCTAGCGGGGGAGACCCCCCAGTGATGACGGTGGTCTCACTGCCTCCGAGGACCCAAAGCAGCAAGGTGCAGCCAAGTCCAGGGAGGCAGGAGGAGCAAAGGGGCGCGTAGGCCGAGGGGGTCTCCGGGGCCAGTATAGGCGTGGGCAGAGACCCAGGCCCCCAAAACTTGGCGCGGCAAACAGAGGTGGTGACTCTAGAAGGGGCTATATCATTAAGGGGTTAGTGAATCCCAGGTGAGGCAACCTATCCGGGTTATAACCAATATCTACATAAACAGTGCAACCAGGCCATCAAGTTGAGACAGCAGCAGGGGCCTTGGCCCGGTATGGACTGTCCTGTAACATTCAGTTCAGACTTAAGACCTGTGGAAAACAAAACTTTAAGTAAACACATACCACAGTAGATGAAACGGGTCAGTCTCTGAGCGGTGGGCCGCGATGAGGTTCCACCTAGCTCACAGGTGGGTATGTAGACTGTTGGATGGTCCACTAGGCAGTCTTAGCTCAGCGCAGACCTTCGGCCCGGCAGACCACACGCCACGGTGGAAGTCGATGCCTAGCGGAGGGTCGCGCTGTGCA
Source organism: Rana kukunoris (assembly GCA_029574335.1). Classification (NCBI taxonomy): domain Eukaryota; kingdom Metazoa; phylum Chordata; class Amphibia; order Anura; family Ranidae; genus Rana; species Rana kukunoris. The sequence continues at coordinate 55,081,614 of CM056060.1, read as the reverse complement.
GTGTGGGAGATGTAGTTCCGGGCGGGGCCGTCCCAACAGGAGGCGGAGGTACAGGTTGCATATTCAAAAGTTGTGACATCCTGCGGTGTGGGATGAGGCAAGGAGCCTGGCGCCGACAAAACAGTGCAGTCACATAGGCAGTAGCATCTCTCCGCAGTCCCGGGCAAGGTAGCATAGGCGGATTCCATGAAGTAAAAAACAAAAAGTAAAACAAACAGAACATGTTCCAAGGCACAATATACTTAGTCTGTATGACCTGGAGGAACTTCTCCCATTGTGTAGTCTGCCCGCGGGACTAGTAGGCAAATGGTGAGCCGCGGTTTCCGCGAGAGTCACGCGCCTCTGACGAGCGTCCGTGGTCGGACGGGGATCTTCTCCTGCGGCGGCGTGAAGCTTGCGTGTCCATCGGGACCTCTTGGGATTTGGGTGGCCATCTACCCACGGACCTACGGTACGGCGCGTACCAGTCAGGAACTGAGATCAGTGGCAGGCCTAGGGATTTGCAGAAGTGAGGGAGGTCCTCGGGGACCTTCAGCTTGGCGGTGCGGCCCTGGTGAGAGGCTTCCAGGCAAAAAGGAAACTTCCACTTGTATCGGATCTCCCGGTCACGTAGAGCATCCAGTAGCGGCCTGAGGTCCCGACGGTTCTGGAGGGTGATTCCCGAGAGATCCTGATAGATTTGGATGGGGGACCCATTATACGACGGTCTCTGGGTCCTTGCCCACCTGAGGATGTCCTCTTTAAGCTGAAAGTCTAAAAGACAGCATATCACATCTCTGGGGGGGTCGGCATCCCTCCCCCTGGGGGCGCAAAGCGCGGTGGATTCTTTCCATCCCCACGACTGTTTGCGGTGGTTTGCCCATGATATCATTGAAGATGGTAGTCACTTCACGTTGAACATTTTCCCCTTCCACCGATTCCGGTAGGCCCCGCACGCGTAGGTTCCGGCGTCGGCCCCGGTTTTCAAGGTCCTCTAGGTGTCTGTTCACATCCCTCAGTTGGAGGGTGTGATCATCTATTTTGCAGGTGGATCTGACTAGGATTTGGCTATGATCCTCCAGGGTTTTTTCAGTGTTGGTAACCCTGTCTGTGAGGGAGCAGAGTTCAAGCTTTAGGTCCGCAATGGCGGCTGCGAGCGCTTCCTTGATGTCAGTCGCCACTGCCTTCAGGTCCAGGATGTTAAGATGTGGGAGCGGGGGGGTCCCTGTTCCCCCCGCGGCCATCCCCAGCAGTTGTGGATGAGGCTGTGGTTGCGCCGTCAGGACTACGTCCGCAGCATTGTTGGGTGTTGGAGGAGATAGAGCAGGGCCTAGTACGACAGCCTGGCGGGAAGGTGCCATGTTGCCTCTGGCGGAGCGGAACATGTCCGGAATATTTTGCCCCTGTGAGGCGGCCGGCTCCCTCGGGGAGCGGGATCTGGAGGTCGAGTTGGTTCTGGAAGCAGTTCCCATGTTGAGGGGGTCAGTGAGGGAGAGATGTCTCGGCTTAAGTACGCTAATTCACCCCGGGGTGGCTGGAGCTGAGGATTCAAGCGTCCATCTTCCTGCTTGGTCCGGCCACGCCCCATGGACCTTGATATTGAATTGGAATCACAGCAGCTTAAATTCCAGACACATTTCAAGGCTACGGATAGGAACAGCTTTATTCCTAGAGACAGCTGTCGCCATAAGTCCTAGCTCGATTCGGTTCCCCTTAGCCAGTTTTTGCGCTCACGGAGGAACTGCACTAACATTGATACCTACTTCTCACAGGCTTTATTGTTAAAAGAACGATTTGTAGAGAAGGGATACGATGCTTCAACAGTGGATTTGGAATTACAACAGGTGGCATTAACAGATCGAGTTTCCCTATTGGCTGACAAGCCTCCTCGTGAGCATGATGGTTCATTCAAATTTTCTATGCTCACTTCATATTCTAACCAATACAAAGATGTCAAAACTATTATTGATAAACACTGGAATATACTTAAATTCGACAATGTCCTTGGACCTAAATTACCTGATAAAGCCAAAGTCTTTTTTAAGGGAGCACCATCATTAAGAAACAGTATTGCCCCATTGTTATCGATCCACCAGTTCGTCCTGTATTTTTTCATGACATGAAGGGTTACGTTCCATGTAAAAAGTGCAGTGTTTGTCATTTTAATACGAATGGGAGATCAAAATCTCTTGAATTTTGGTCTACTAACACAGGCCATGTTTATCCGATCAAGTCCTTTTGTACTTGTGCCACAACGCACATTGTATATCTTATCACCTGCCCGTGCGGGAAACAGTATGTGGGACATACTATACGAACGTTTTCCGTACGGGTAGGTGAACATGTGAGCAAAATTCTTGGTGGCTGTACTAAACATACAGTACCAAGACATTATAGGGAATGCCATGCTCGCAATCCAATGGGTACCCAATTTTTAATCATCGACAAATGCATGCCACCATTGAGGGATGGAGCTAAAACAAGAGGGGTCTCTAGGTTGGAAGCCTATTGGATATATGTATTATGTACCTATGTCCCACACGGCCTCAATGTCGAGTGGGACATAAATGCATTTATCAACCAATCCTAGTTCAGCTTTTTTGGTATCCGATTTATCCCCTGGTTCTATATTTTAATTCAATATTAGCCCTGTGGGTATGTTGTCAGTACACCACTATGTTTTAACTGTTATTTAGTGATTATTTACTTTGTATACGAATCTATTAGTTTTTATTTATAAATTACTAATGTACTTTGAGAGTTCTTGGCATCACTTTGGATACTTAGTTTTCTTTTAATGTAATACCTCATATTTATTTATTTTTAATTTCATTATTTTACATTGTAGCGGCCATTTAACCCTGGTTAACTACTAATATGAGTAAGTTCAATTGCCGGTACACTATGTTTTTAATGTATTTGCCCTTGTTTAATTTATTATATTAATTTTCTTTAGACGTCCAAAATTCGAGCCTCTGTTTCCGGTCAGACGTGCTGGTGTAGGGTCGTAAAGACTGTTATGCCTGATTGGTTAAGTGAGGCTCGGTTTGGCACGCAATTGGCACACACGGAGGTGGATCTTTCCAGTATTCTAATTTTTAACATTGCGTTCCGACGGAGGGAGGCTTCGCACGCACGTTATACTCGTCCGTGCGCTCCAACATCTCACACGCATGGGAGGCTTGGAACGCACGCTGTTGACGCCATTACACACCATACCCGGAAGTGATCACGGCTTGACGGCTCCTTTTCATTTTGGGCCACAATTAAGGTATGGGGGTTCTGGCATATAAAAAGGGTCCTTTCTCAGCAGTAGGTCAATACCCCAGACGTTTTAGAAAACGAAAACGTGTCGGGAGGACACTTTGACCCTACTGCTTCGATTTTGCATGCATTATGTTCATCCAAATGTGAGTGTAATTTTTATATGATGCTGAGTAAATTTTTTATCCAGATTTACGCTATGTGCATCTCCATTTCTTGTTTTTTCCATCACATATAATCCAAGTCTTCTGAACCATCCACTACTGAAAGTGGTTTATTGATTTGGCTGGTATTTTATCCATTTGGCCTCCTATCAACTATGTACCAGTGTATCCTGAGGATTTACCACCCTGCCTAACATTGGAGCATATCTGGAGTCTGGTATTGATTCCATACAAGCGTGTTTGACCTAATAAGTATATACTTATTTTTGGTCCACATTATCTGGTAAACCTCATCATTTTCACTGGTGGTGGATCTCTTATCTGGATTCTTCAGCACATAGTCACGTTTAATTGAATTATTTGGACATTTTCACGGGCTTCCATTATTAATTTAAATTTTTATATTTCAATATATGGACTTTGAACACTATTGGTGACATTTCTGTATACACCCTTTTTTTTGATAAGATTTTTTAATATTTCAAATCACTTTCACTATTTTTTAGCGCTACACATTTTTTCCTTTTATTTTTGTACTATTGATGGGAGTGTGGTGTTTTATTTTTTAAATATATTTTTTCACAGCACTTTTGGAAAAGGGGGTCGGCGGGGTAGTTTTCGGCGGGGTAGTTTTCGGCGGGGTAGTTTTCGGCGGGGTGGTGGTCGGCGGGGTGGTGGTCGCCGTCGGCGGTCTTGGGGCTCTGGACCGTGTCGGTATGGGGGGGTCGGTTGTGGTGTCGTGTTTTTTTTTAATTTTATTTTTTTACCAGTCCTGTTGGGGGCGTTGGTAACATGTCGGGTGTAAACAGAGACCCCGGCATCTCCCATTTGAGACAGAGAAAGGGACAGAGGACAGATTCCCCAGTCCTTTTCTCTGCACAGAAGATAAATGGTGAGAAGACAGCGTCTCCCCTCCATTCATAAACTGAGCAGAGTAACACACAGGTTACTCTGCTCAGTTATCACAGGACGCACAGCGATCGGTAACGAACGCTCTCTGTGTCCCGTTCAGAAAAGAAAGGGGCTGGTAATTGACATACCAGCTCCTTTCTCCGCTCGCCATTCTGACAGATCACCCGACCGCCCTCGCCCGACCCCCCCCTCGCAGCCGGAGGAGGAGGAAGACACAGGGGGAATGTGAACACACGGGGGAATGTGAACACAACGGGGACGATATCAGGAGGACGAGGGGGGGTGGAGGAGGAAGAAGACACAGCGGGGGGATGTGGACACACGGAGAGAGACGAGGGGGGGGGGGGGCGGAGGAAGACACGGAAGACAGTCGGTAATGATCGGTGCGAGGGGGGGGGGTCAGTTGTGAGCACCGATTCCCCCCCCCCCCCCCCTCCTGCATGGCTTTTCAGGTGAAAGCTGATGCAAAGCCATGGAAGGGGGGGTCGGTGATCACAGCTGACCCGTCGCATCGATCATCCCCGATTTGTCACTGGAGATTGACGTGTGTACAGAAATGACAGGGGGCCGTGAGCGTGCTCTTCTGTGCACGCTCTGGCCAAGGGGAGTTTAGAGGTGGACAAGGAGTCTGCTGAAGTCATGACTCCACCCACCAAGCGCCGTTAACAGACCCACCCACTGAATCTGCTGTTTTTGGGGGCTTCTACCTGCTAAACGGGAGACATTTGAAAGGTAAGGATACATGCAGGAGGCATGTATATCCTTATAGTTCAGCACTATGGCAGTACTTTATAATTGATGAGAGTGGGTTTACGTCCACTTGAAGACTGATTCTGGGTTATTTAGAAAGTGTCATAGACAAATGGTACTCTACTGACAATATGCTATTCTGGCACAGAGACCCCACAGGAAACTATTGCCCGGGTCTTTATTTTTTCTAAGGCTGCATTCACACCTGAGCGTAGCGTTTTGCGGCGTGTTTTGTTGCGTTTTTTACCGCTTTTGGTCACAAATTTGGACAGGTCTAGGGTCACCAATGTTAAAAACAGAAAAACGCCCAAATACGCTCAATTTGAGCATCAAAAAAGGGTCCAGAACTTGTTTGAGCTTCAGGCGTTCAGCATCAGGCATTTTGGAGTGGAGATGTGAACCATCTCCATTGAAAATATTGCATTTTTTCCCCTCTAGCATTTTGGAGCTTCAGGCGAAAAAACCCTTAGGCGCCGTACACACGGCAGAGAACCTCGACGGGCAGAACACATCGTTCCGCCCGTCGAGGTTCTCTCCCGGCCGTCGAATTCGGCGACCCGCCCGTCGGGAATGGCAACCAGCCATTCTTCCAGGCGGGCCGTCGAGGAAATAGAGAGCGTGCTCTCTATTTCGGCTCGACGGGCTTCCCGACGGGAAGCTCGCCGAGACCGTACACACGGCCGAGGTCCTCGCTGGAATGTGCATTCCAGCGAGGTTCTCGCTGGTTGTCAGCGAGAACCTCGGCCGTGTGTACGGCGGCTCAGGTGTGAATGCAGCCTATCACCTTTCCTGACTAAGTCTTCTTTCTCCACAGCTGAAAGAATCATCACTCTTCCAATGGTTGCATACTTTGCACACCTCTGTCTCTTCAGTTTCCCCCCTACTGGAGTCACTAGGTTTGACGCTGCTCTGCTCTTATTGTCTGAATTTGTGGCTGCTGTTCTTGCCAACCGGTCTCCACCATGTCTGCATTCTGTTCTATTTCATTGCCCTTGTTCTGGCATTTACTGAGCTTACTTAATTTTAGACAGAAGCATTTTTTTTCTTTTAGGCCCCATACACACTGGACGTTTTTACAGCTGCTGTTTTTGTCTTCAGACGTTCGTTTTTGTAGAGTTTAAAAAATTCTCTTATCGTCCATCTTGACAAGTGGGTTATGTTCCTGTTCACAGAGGAGGACAAGGTAGAAACATGTTGGATAATAAAATACAAGTTACTTTAACTTTCAGACATGACCCTCCTCCCTGCAGTATGCAGCTTTAGTTTCTTTCTGCCTAGCAAAGGACGTATGACTCCCTTTGGGCCCAGCACCCTGAGAAAATGTTTTATTTTATTATTGAAGAATCTTCTATCATCTCGGCTGAGACAGGCTGGATATATAGATCCTTGTAGTCTCCTCAGTCCGGCCAGCGAGCGTGAGAACACCTTTGCAAAGAGGCTGGGTCTGCCATGACATTCCCCTATGGTTCCTGGGGTATGCTACCTCGCAGCATTTCTCTTCACACACACGCTGTGTTCTGAGGGTAGGCAGTGACACTGAATTGTCCCCTCCGGTGATTGGTGAGTCCCCTGGGTAACCCCCAGTCAGCGCAGCAAGGAGGGTGAGATGTATTCAGGTCTAAATTGGGTCCCCGAGAGCTGTCTAGATGGAGTTAGCGTCTGGTTCTTCCTCCCCAAAACATGCCAGAGTTGGCAGGTGGGGCACCTGCACCTCCGGTTAATGGACACTTTGTTGGAGCGGTGTGCAGGTGTTGGGGGGGGTTAAAAAGTGCCCCTCCCCCCACCATCCCCAGGGGACTACTCTGGTACTGACCTGGCTGTCACGTCCCTGGTTCTGTGTTGTCTGTGTAAGTGGACCAGAACCTTCCTTGTGAGGAGGACTCCTCACTTGGGTTGGTGATGGGGCACTTATCAGTGCGCTTAGTGATGCTAATGGAACTCCCTTATGTTGTATTGTGCAGCGGAGGTATCCTCTGAGGGCTCTGTCTTCTTTGTGCACACAAATCAGACCGCTCTGTGAAAGTTTTTCTTTATATGTCCTTTTCTTTTGACCAGTTAATAAGGAATGGGAAAGGCCACAGAAGTCCTTGTAGTTCCTCAGCGCATCCTTGATGTCCAGAGCCTATGTTTTGGCGGTGGTTTTGCATCGCCTAATTTGGCTGAAATGCTGGTCTGTTAACCAAGCATCCAAAAAAGCCCTGGCTGATTTACCCTTCAGGGGTGGGAGTTTTTTTGGTACCTCGCTGGATAACATTAAGGATGTCACTGGGGTAAGAGCACTCTCCTCCCTCAGTCCACCAGGGGAAGGGAGCCCCCCCCGTGAGCAAGGTCCTTACTTGCCCGCTCAAAAGCGGTATTTTTTCATCGGTCAGGGCCCGCGGGTAAACTCTCCCAGGCCGACAATGTCTCAGCTGGAGGACGGAAACATCCCTAGGTGCGAAAGCCGAACACACTGGCACTCAAACCTGCCAATGTATGTGGCCTTCGACTCCACTACCCCTAAACCATCCTCGCTGCCTCTTGCCCCCCCCCTGCCCACAGACTGCTCCCGATAGGGGTGGGTAGGTGCGGGGTGGGGCCCCGCTGATCCTCACCTAAGTCATTCTTGTCGCCGCCTTGGGCCGCGATGGGAGGGGAGGTCCCTACTTGTCTTTACCCATCCTTGCCCTTCCTACCCTTCTTCGCCCACATTGGTTAGTTGTTCATTGTTTGTTACATCCTGTGGAACCAATATACATGCAATGTCCTGTCAATATACGCATCATATGTTCTGTTGTTCACACCTGTCGTTTTCGTTTCCGAATCTGTACCTGGTCATGCACCTCCTGTCGTTCAAAATGTTTTACTCTGTTCTTTGTATGACTTTTTCAGCATATTCTGTATGCCTCTTACCGTTACTCTCAATAAAATGTGTTTTTAAAAAAAAAAAAATGTATGTGGCCTTACCCCTGTCCGTCTCATGGGTCGGGGAACGGCTTTGCAGGTTCACAGCTAGGTGAACCTCCCTGCTCTCAGATCAGTGGGGTCTGCAAAGTGGTCTCTTCCAGGTACTGAGTGGAGATCCTATCCACGGAACAGATTATTTCCCTCATGTCTCCCTCTCCTTCCGGCTCGTCAGTCTGCCCTGCTAGGGGCAGTGCAGGACTTGCTAAGCTGCGGGATAATTTTACCCGTCCAGCAGGACGAGAGTTTTCAGGGATTTTATTCAAATCTGTTTAGGGTCCTGAAGACGGACGGGGTCCGTCCAATTTTGGACCTCAAAGCCTTAAATGCCTTTGCGAGAGTAAGGGAGTTCTGCATGGAATCCTTTCGTTCGGTGGTAGCTACGCTCCATCCAGGGGACCTTCTGGCGTCCTTGGACATCAAGGACGCATACTTGCATGTCACAATTTTTGCAAGTCACCAGAGGTTTCTGCACTTAATGTTAGGGGAGGACCACTATCGGTTTGTGGCCCTTCCTTTTGGTCTAGTTTTCACCAAGGTGCTCACACCGATCCTAGCATGCTGAGACAGCGAGGCATAGCCATTGTGGCTACTTGGATGACCTGAGAGCAGCTTCTGGCTCAGAATTAGAGGAAGATGTGTCTATAGCCAGCCAGACACTCTGAGAATTCGGGTGGGTGTTAAATAATCCGAAGTCGGTCCTGGTTCCAACTCAGCGTTTGGAGTACCTAGGGCTGATTCTGTTTTTTTTTTTAAAACAAAGGTCTTTCTTCGCCTGGAGAAATTGCAGACTCTTCAGGGTGAAGGTGTTGACATCACGCAAATGGTTGTCTCTCCGTTTTTGCATGCGAGTCTTGGGTCTGATGGTAGCCTCCTTCGAGGCGGTTCAGTATGCCCAGTTCCACACTCGTGTTTTGCTAAAGGAGATACTGTTCAAGTGGAACAAATCTCTTTTTTGTCTCTGGATCGTCAGATTCAGGTAAGCTACCTAGTCTGAGTTGGTGTCTGTGATCCCGGCTCTTCGGTCCGGGTAGTCGTTTTTTCCCTTCCAGTGGACGGTGATTATGACAGACGCTAGCCTCACGGGTTGGGGGGGGGGCGTCTGGGGGGCCAGTCGACCCAGGGTTGCTGGACTCTAGCGGAATCTCGTCTACCGATCAGTGTCCTAGAACTCCGGGCGTTCAGGCTTTGCCTCTCTTCGCGGTCGAGGAGTTGCAAAGTCGCCCGATCAGGATTGTGGGACCATGCCACGGCTGTGGCTTATGTCTACCATTAAGTAAACTGGGAGGGCAGAGGTCACACCATGGCGTGCACGTGAGGACGTGGCGCATCTGTAGGTGGGAGGAGCCGTGGGATCACCGGGTCGGAAGCCTCTCAGAGGAGCGGGCTGTGGCGCAGGAGACGGCCGGAGGAGATGCGGGGGGGGCGGTCAGTACGAGGCGGAGGTGAGCGCCGGGCATACAGCTCCAGCATGGAATAGCCGCGAGCTGACACCCCATAACAGCCGTCGCAACTAGACGCCCGGCTGGCAGAGTCGCACGCCGCCGCAACGATAGCCTCCTCGCCCGCCTCCTTCTCGTCCTCCCCCCGGACACCCCCGGAGTAACTTTATAAGGACATCACAGAAGATAAGAGCAGCCACGCTCTGCTCCTTCGTCCTCCGCCCTGCAAGGAAGCGTCCCCTGTAAACAGACCAGTGGTATGGTACGCGGCGTTCTGAGCCAGAATGTTTTCTTAACCCCCGCCTCTCCAGTGCATATACCCTCCAGTCAGAAAGGTAAGCCTCTTGGATTGATTTTTTTTTTTTTTCCTGGGAGAGAGGAAAACGGGATACTACAGATAGAAGACCAGCATGAAAGGTTTGTCATATCCTACTTTGTCCACATACCTTTATAAAGAAACATTTTATAAAAACTGAGAACTGACAAAGGAAGGGAGATCTGAAAGATATCAATAAAGAGGGGATAACAAGATCAATAATACTTGGGACTCGAAGTAGAAATGTAAACCTCTCTTTATAAAAAAATTTTCTTAAAGGTAATGAAAGAAACACCTAATATTATAGTCTCTTTAGAATGGTACTGCCACATAATAAAGAGCATATATTGTTCAAATAACATACACCTGAACCGGACATTTAAAGGGTAAAGGGGTAAGCAAAGTGTGTATAAAAAAAAAGGGAGTAAAAACAAAAAAAAAGAGATAACGAGGGGAAATATATGAGCTACCCCTCATACCCTCCCCCCCTGGGTATACGGCTCTTCCAGGCTGATTCGAGAGCCCTGACATCCGCTTGCTGAAAGCGATTATACCACGAAGAGGGCGAAACAGCCCCCCAAGCATTTAGGAGCGAGTGGGAGGAAAAAGGAGGGGGAAGAGATAAGATTTCAAACTGGGGAAGACAATCAGAAGAAGAGTGTATACTATGCAAAGAATGACGAGTAGGTCCACAAAGGGGGGCCCCCTGAAAACACCCCCAAACACCTCAAGTAATCAAACAGCAACAAGCTCTATCAGGCAATACATGACAAAAGAGGATAGCCCACGAACCCAAGATATAAAAAAAAAAAAGACAAAAAGATGGATAACAAGAACCCTCAAAATAAGTCCGGGAAGGAAAAAACAATAGAACCAAGAGAAGAAAGGATAATGGATAAAGACCTCGAGCTCAGTGGGTCAGATGAACTAGGGCCATCAAAGAGTGAAATGGCAGATATGCTGCAGAGGCTGGAGAACACCATTAAGGGAGAGATACAAACATTACGAACGGACCTAGGACATCTCCTATCCAGAATAGAGGTAGTGGAAGAGAAAACGGAAAAGCAAGAACAAGAATCAACACACTTAAAAGGTCAAATCGATCAGATAAAATTACAGCAGAGGCATATCTTATATAAATTGGAAGACCAGGAAAATAGAAATCGGAGAAAAAATGTAAGAATTAAATCATTACCGGAGGAACAAGGAGAGGAGTTGAGAAAGATGATGCAGGAAATATTCAATCCTTTACTGGACAGAACCTCAGAGGACCCAATCGGTATCGACAGAGTACATCGCGTAGGGAACCCCAGAAGAATAGACACCGAGAGGATCAGAGACGTTATAGTAAGATTTAGAGTGTTTGAAGAAAAGGAGAGGGTCTGGAAAAGTCTAAGAGGAAAACCACCTTTGGTGTATAGAGGGGCAGAACTTCAGATCTACTCAGATTTGGCGACAGAAACACTGACAAGACGACGATTACTAAAACCCCTGTTGAGCCAGCTGACAACTCAAAAAATCAAATATAACTGGGGTTTCCCAGCGTGCCTAATAGGGAACAAAGAAGGAAAGTCCGCTATCCTAAGATTCCCGGAGGATCTTAAATCATTCTGCAGCAGACTGGACATTCAAATCCCAGACCTTCCGGGTTGGGAGTAGGGGGGGTGGAGGGGGGAGAGGAAGATCGGAATGGCGATGTCAACACCAGAGGAGGAGACGACCGTTGTCTCTCCCCCCCTATCTTGCTCAGAGGGGGAGGGTACAATCTCAGACCCACCTAGACAGACCTGAGCCAAAACCAATTTGGATGTTGGCTCAGAGGCCGATAGTTGGCCAACAGGGGGGGGAGGGGGAGGAGGGGAGTGGGATAAGAGGGGGGAGGGAGGAGGAGGAGGAGGGAGGGAGAGGAGGGATTGTGGGGGAGGAGGGAGGGGGGAAGAGTTAGCGGAAGCTTTTATCTCACCAAGTGAGCCAAGAAGAAAGAATAGTCTAAGAAAGGTCAGGATTGTTCCCTTAGAAAATGACAAGAAAATAACAAGGAAAAGATGCCATTGCCGATAATTAAATTTCTGTTGTATAATGTGAAAGGCCTTAATAATCCAACAAAGAGACACAAGATCTTAAAAGAACTGAAAAGCTACAGGACGAACGTGGTGTTCCTGCAGGAAACACACCTTTCTATAGAATCTAATATTAAGCTATATTCATCTGATTTTCCCGTTTGGTATTACGGAGATGCCATCTCCAAATGAGCTAGGGGAGTAGCTATTGGCTTGGCCAAAGGAGTTCGGTTTAGACTAGCCGACCGGCTGGTTGACCCTGAAGGGAGGTATCTCTTCCTAAAAGGAGAATTGGAAGGGCTAGAATGCACACTGGTAAATATCTGCGCTCCTAATGTACATCCGATAAAATATCTCATGGAACTTTTAGAAAAACTGAAAGATTTTAAGCAAGGGAAGGTTATTATGGGAGGAGACTTAAACTTCTGCCTCGACCCGGAGGTAGACAAGATCCCCCAGTCGAAAGAGAAAAATAAAACGCTCTTAAAAAAGATAAAAAATAGACTATATTGTAGCCAACTGATAGATGTGTGGAGAGTCCTGAATCCAGGACAGAGGGATTATACGTTCTTCTCCTCAGTACATGGTAGCTATTCCCGCATAGACCACATTTTCTTGGACCATAGCAAATTGGAGATGGTGGCGGGCGCGGAGATAGGGGCCATGACACTCTCAGACCACTCCCCAATAAGCGTTACTTTAAACATACTAGGAAGCCAGAAATCATTCCAGAATTGGAGGCTGAACGAGGAACTACTGATGGATGAGAGTAGTCTAACTAGGATAAAAAAGGAGCTGGGGGACTATTTCAGGACCAATGACACAAATGAAATATCGGGAGCGACACTCTGGGACGCACACAAAACAGTGATAAGAGGGATCCTGATATCAGAAGGGGCGAGGAAAAAAAAAAGAAAGAAGTTGCAAGAGATAAAATAATAACAGATAGTAAAGCTAGAGCAAAAACACAAAAAATCTGTAAAGCAACAGGAGATATATCAGGCCTTAGTTAACAAACGAAACGAACTAAAAGAGCTAGTAAACCAGGAAACAAAAAGGGAATTCAATTTAGTAGCAAAAGAAAGGTACATGTGCGGAAATAAAACAAACAAACAACTAGCCAGGATGGTACAGAAAAAAAAAAGGAATTGTATCGAAAAAATGAGAAAGGGGAGATAGTACATACCACAAAAGAAATAGCAGAATCTTTCAGAACATATTATGAGAGGCTGTACGCAGTGGAACAGAGGAAGTGGAAACAGGGTGAGAAGGAGAATAAAATAATAGAATTTTTAAAAGGAGCGGGAGTACCAAAATGTAGCCAAAAAGATGCGGATATGATGGATAGGCCAATTACAGAAAACTAAATAAAGAGAGCTCTAGACGAATCAGCGCTAGGTAAAAGCCCAGGGCCAGACGGCTTCACTGTCCTCTACTATAAAAAATGCAAGGAGATACTCACCCCTAGACTCTGCCAATACTTTAATGGGCTGGGGAAAGACTACCCGCTAAGTAGAGAAGCAGCAGAGGCGACCATCACAGTTATACCAAAGGAAGGAAACTATGGCAAAAACTGTGCAGGATATAGGCCGATATCTTTGTTGAATTTAGATACTAAATTATTCGCAAAGATACTGGCCGGAAGAGTGAAACAGGAGATGACAAAACTAGTCCATCCTGACCAGACAGGGTTTATCCAGGGGAGAGAGGGAAGAGACAACGGGGTTAGGGCCCTCCTTATCCTTCAAAAAATGAAGGATGGCGGGTTCCCCAGTCTACTCCTGTCGATAGACGCAGAAAAAGCATTTGACAGGGTAGACTGGGGACTCATGCTAAATACGTTGGAAGAAATGGGTTTTGGACAGACGATAATGAGATGGATTAGAACTTTATACCAAGCCCCGACAGCAAGGATAAAAATAAATGGAAGTCTCCCAAGTGTTTAACCACTTGCTTACTGGGCACTTAAACACCCTTCCTGCCCAGAGCAATTTTCAGCTTTCAGCACTCTCTCACACTTTGAATGACAATTACTCAGTCATGCAACACTACATCTAAATGATTTTTTTGTCCTTTTCTTCCCACAAATAGAGCTTTCTTTTGGTGGTATTTGATCACCTCTGGGTTTTTTATTTTTTGCGCTATTAATAAAAAAAGACCGAAAATTTTGAAAAAAAATGATTTTTTCTTAGTTTCTGTGATAAAATTTTGCAAATTATTAATTTTTCTTCATAAATTTTGGGCACAATTTATACTGCTACATGTCTTTGATAAAAATAACCCAAAATTTTTCGAAATTATTTGGTCTGTGTGAAAGTTTTAGAGTCTACAAGCTATAGTGCAAATCATAATAAATTATCACATATGATCACACCCGATGTACAGAAGGACTATCACATTTCTTGAGACCCTAACAAGCCAGGAAAGTAAAAATGCCCCCCAAATAACCCCTTTTTACAAAGTAAACATTCCAAGGTATTTATTAAGAGGCATGGTGAGGTATTTGAAGTTGTATTTTTTTCCCACAATACTTTGCAAAATTAAGATTTTTATTTTTTATTTAAAACTGTTCTCAAAATTGTCACTGTAATAGATTATTTCTCTCACATGGCATGTGCATACCACAAATGACACCCCAAAATACATTCTGCTACTCCTCCTGAGTAAAACGATACCCCATGTGTGAGACTTTTTCACTGCCTGGCCACATACGGAGGCCCAACATGCAGGAAGCGCCATCAGGGGTTTTAGGAGCATAAATTGCACATCTAACTAGTTGACTACCTATTACACTTTTGAAGGCCCTGGAACACCAGGACAATGGAATTACTCACAAAATGACCCCATTTTGGAAAGCTAACACCCCAACATATAATCTATGAGGCATAATGAGTCTTTTGAACGGTCCATTTTTTTCCAGAAGTTTTTGGAACACGTGAAAAAAAATGAAAACGCTTTTTTTTTTTTACACAAAGTTGTCCGTTTCTAAGGTATTTCCAACACATAGCATGTACATAGCAAAAATGACACCCCAAAATACATTTGGCTACTCCTCCTGAGTAAAACGATACCCCATGTGTGAGACTTTTTCACTGCCTGGCCACATACAGAGACCCAACATGCAAGGAACACCGTCAGGTGTTCCAGAGACACATAGCATGCACATACCAAGAATTACACCCCAAAATACATTATGCTGAGCAAAGCGTAAACAAAAGATTACCTGTGGTAATAGTAGCGCAGTTTTACACAGCAGGATAGCACTGGTCCAGGCAGCAGGCAGGGTCTTGGTCAGCAACTGCATACACAAATGTCCAGGCAGGGATACTGTCCTGTCAGGATTAGTGCAGGTGGTCAGTTCATGCATCAGGCAGAGGCATGATGGCATAGGTCCTACAGGGATATATGGAAAGACTCCTGCGCTACCAAGGGGGATGGGTGGGAGTGGAATTGGGCTGGAAGGTGGACTGGGGATTCTGCAGCAGACTCCTGACACTCTGTCCTGGGCAGAGAGAAAAATGTATATGTAAAAGAAGGGGGTGTTGTCTGCGCTGAAAGTGAACAGGGGGGGAGGAGGGGGGGTGTGGGTGATAGGGGTGAATGGATGGGACGGGTGGCTGGATGGGTGGATGCAGGTGGGTTTAGGACAACATGATAACCAACATAATCGAAACAATGATGTGAATGAATATACACATAAGGGTGATAACCAATAAATACAAAAATTATTATTACAATAAGGAAAAACCCAACACACTAGCCAGTGTAATGTGAAACCAGTGAAAAACAATCCTAAATCCAAACTATAAGACCAGAGAAAATTCCATGAGGAAATGCCTCTGGATGGAAAAAATGTGAAATAAATAAAGTCTCTAGTGAAAAAACCCAAGAGTCCAGATAAGTCCAAATTGAAATGGTGGTGCCAGGAAAGGGTGACAGCAGAGAGCACCTCAGGTGGTCCCCAGCTCCTCACCTCAAGGCTATAGCTCGGATAGCCTGCAACAGCACCTCCCGGTGGAGGACAGTGATCCCTCGGCAGGGCAAGCAGCAGAGGCACTCCTCAGCGGTAAAGGTAAAGCAAAAAAGAAGAAAGCAAGTGAGTGACAATAAAAGACGTCTAGTAGGCAACGAGTGTCACTTGTACATCCACTCACCACGGGGTGATGGATGATGGGCCTATCTCCCACGAACAGCGAGTTCGTACTTCTAATGGCAGATATCCTCTTCTAAGCTGGCCAGATGGTCACTCACAACAAGGGATCTCTCAGATGGCATACATGATAAAAGAAACAGACCATAGCGCAATCCCGCAAGGTAAAAAACACATTTAATAAAAAAATAAAACTCACATTTAAAACGATCCAAAAGGCACAAAACAAACAGACGTCAGGAACAAACTGCGTCAGGCGTGTGGACTCTGTGGCTCCTAGGATCCCTACGCGTCTCGTCACACCTCGTGACTTCCTTAAGGAGGTGTGACGAGACGCGTAGGGATCCTAGGAGCCACAGAGTCCACACGCCTGACGCAGTTTGTTCCTGACGTCTGTTTGTTTTGTGCCTTTTGGATCGTTTTAAATGTGAGTTTTATTTTTTTATTAAATGTGTTTTTTACCTTGCGGGATTGCGCTATGGTCTGTTTCTTTTATCATGTATGCCATCTGAGAGATCCCTTGTTGTGAGTGACCATCTGGCCAGCTTAGAAGAGGATATCTGCCATTAGAAGTACGAACTCGCTGTTCGTGGGAGATAGGCCCATCATCCATCACCCCGTGGTGAGTGGATGTACAAGTGACACTCGTTGCCTACTAGACGTCTTTTATTGTCACTCACTTGCTTTCTTCTTTTTCGCTTTACCTTTACCGCTGAGGAGTGCCTCTGCTGCTTGCCCTGCCGAGGGATCACTGTCCTCCACCGGGAGGTGCTGTTGCAGGCTATCCGAGCTATAGCCTTGAGGTGAGGAGCTGGGGACCACCTGAGGTGCTTTCTGCTGTCACCCTTTCCTGGCACCACCATTTCAATTTGGACTTATCTGGACTCTTGGGTTTTTTCACTAGAGACTTTATTTATTTCACATTTTTTCCATCCAGAGGCATTTCCTCATGGAATTTTCTCTGGTCTTATAGTTTGGATTTAGGATTGTTTTTCACTGGTTTCACATTACACTGGCTAGTGTGTTGGGTTTTTCCTTATTGTAATAATAATTTTTGTATTTATTGGTTATCACCCTTATGTGTATATTCATTCACATCATTGTTTCGATTATGTTGGTTATCATGTTGTCCTAAACCCACCTGCATCCACCCATCCAGCCACCCGTCCCATCCATTCACCCCTATCACCCACACCCCCCCTCCTCCCCCCCTGTTCACTTTCAGCGCAGACAACACCCCCTTCTTTTACATATAGGTCCTACAGGCAGCAGGCAGAAGTAGGGCCTCGTTCAGGACAGAATGGGGACAGGGGTAGAGGCTTCTCCCACCCAAATCTCTTTGAAGCCTCCGGGCAACCAGACCCTAATCTAGAATGAGAAAACAAAAAAAATGTTTTTCTTCATCTAGAAAAAACTTTTCTGGAGCCCCTCACATATGTGAAACCCCTGTGTTAAATCCCACTAGTCCAGTAGCAGGGTACAAGATCAGTCCAAGGGGCAGGCAAAAGGCATGGTCAAACAGTCCGAGGTCAGTTCCAGATCAGGCAGAGGCATTACAGAATCGTTGGGCAGAAGAATGGTCAAAAAACAAGCCGGGGTCAGTTCCGGTTCAGGCAGAGATATTACAAAATCGTTAGGCAGAATCGTGGTCAAAAAAAAAAGCCGGGGTCAGTTACAGAGCAGGCAGTGGCATAAGGGGTGTGAAGGTGTATGAAGGCAGGAACGGAGGATTAATAGTTTAGTTTGGTATGGTAAATCCGAAAACAGTCAATTAGACAGAGGCCAGGCTGTGAAGGGCAATCGGCACACTGGAAAGTTGTGTCTCGTCTGATTCCTTGTCTGGAACACACCTTGCATCTTTATTGAAGTCGTCGTCCTGTTTCTGTGGGAGGGACTCTACCGGGAAAATGACGCTCGACGAGACGACTTAAAACGTCAGATCGGATAGATTGGGGTGGGCCGTTCGGGAAAATAAGGGCAGTGATCAGGTCCTCTTGGTAGCCAAGGAAGCGTTTGGGGTTTTGGGTGGAGTTGCGGTATATTACATAAGAGTTGTATATGGCCAATTGAAAAAAATAAATGCCAACTTTTTTGTACCAATGGTACGTCCGCCTTGTAGCAAGATAGGGTTCAAGCATCTGGTCATTGAAGTCGACCCCCCCCATAAATAAATTATAGTCCTGGATGCATGTTGGCTTTCGAATGACGGTGCCACGCCTTCTGCGGGTTTCAACGACGGTGTCATTGTGGATAGCATGTAAACATCCCTTCTGTCCTTCCACTTCACTGCCAGGACCTCCTTATTTCGCAGACTTGCCGATTCTCCACTTTTCAGCTTCTTATTCACGAGACTTTGAGGAAAGCCCTTCCGATTATTCCTGATGGTGCCACATGCTGGCGTCTGCTTCCGGTGCAGGTTGTGGAACAGGGGAAGGGAGGTATAGAAGTTATCCACGTACAGATGGTATCCCTTTTCCAATAGAGGGGTGATGAGGTCCCAAACAATTTTGCCACTTGATCCCAAGTAGTCTGGGCAATTAGGGGGATTCAGTTGGGTGTCCTTGCCTTCATACACTCTGAAGGCATACAAGTATCCTGTGACTCGGTCACACAATTTGTAGATCTTCACGCCATAGCGGGCTCTTTTGCTGGGGATAAATTGTTTTATTTGAAGCCTGCCAGTGAATTTCACAAGGGACTCATCCACACAGATGTGTTGGTCCGGGGTATACAACTGGGGGAATTTCTCAGAAAAATAGGTCAGTAAGGGCCGAATTTTAAAAAGCCTGTCGTGATTTGGGTGATTTCGGGGATGGCACTGGGTATTGTCGTTGAAATGTAGGAATCTCATGATGGCATAGTATCGGGATCTGGGCATTATGCTGGAGAAGATTGGCATGTGATAAATTGGGTTTTTGGACCAAAAGGCACGTGAAGAATTTTTTGGGTTGAGTCCCATACATAATGTGAGGCCTAAAAAAAAATTCAACTCCTCCACCGTAAGGTCTCTCCACTGGAAGGGACGGGCATAATAGGATGTGGGATTTCTTTCAATAAATTGTTGTGCAAATAGGTTGCACTGGGCCACAATTTCTGATAGCATGTCCTCTGTGAACATCAGGTTGAAAAAATCGATCGGGGAAAAATTCTCTGTGTCCACTTGGACTCCTGGCTGGGCCGTGAAAGGGGGAATGTTGGCTTCTCCGGAATTTGGAGGAAGCCACAAAGGGTTCTGAAGGGCATAGGGAAGGCCGGCATGGGTCTTTGGCCTTTCTTGCCGAGGCACTGCGGTGCTGGTGGAAGGCACTGCGGTGCTGGTGGAAGGCACTGCGGTGCTGGTGGAAGGCACTGCGGTGCTGGTGGAAGGCACTGCGGTGCTGGTGGAAGGCACTGCGGTGCTGGTGGAAGGCACTGTGGTGCTGGTGGAAGGCACTGTGGTGCTGGTGGAAGGCACTGCGGTGCTGGTGGAAGGCACTGCCTCCTGACCAGAACGCCTTCGTTTAGCGGGCCGGCTATCTTCCTCCTCGGAGTCACTCAGTGTTCCGCTACTGGGGGCTGGCTCATAGTTGACGTCCGACTCAGAAGAAAAATTGGAAGTGGAGTTTGAACGAGAGAGGTCCATGTTGCTCTCATCGGGCGCAGAAATAATTTGGAATGCCTCCTCTAGTGAATAGGATCTTTTTGACATATTTTGGCGGAGAAGATGGGCACGGATTGGCAGAGCAGATGGGCACGGATTGGCACAGGTGGGCACTGAGGTGGCACTGATGAGGCGGCACAGGTGGGCACTGATTGGCGGCACAGGTGGGCACTGATTGGCGGCACAGGTGAGCACTGATTGGCGGCACAGATGAGCACTGATTGGCGGCACAGGTGGGCACTGATTGGCGGCACAGGTGGGCACTGATTGGCGGCACAGGTGGGCACTGATTGGCGGCACAGGTGGGCACTGATTGGCGGCACAGGTGGGCACTGATTGGCGGCACAGGTGGGCACTGATTGGCGGCACAGGTGGGCACTGATTGGCGGCACAGGTGGGCACTGATTGGCGGCACAGGTGAGCACTGATTGGCGGCACAGGTGAGCACTGATTGGCGGCACAGGTGAGCACTGATTGGCGGCACAGGTGAGCACTGATTGGCGGCACAGGTGAGCACTGATTGGCGGCACAGGTGAGCACTGATTGGCGGCACAGGTGAGCACTGATTGGCGGCACAGGTGAGCACTGATTGGCGGCACAGGTGGGCACTGATTGGCGGCACAACACAGGTGGGCACTGATTGGCGGCACAACACAGGTGGGCACTGATTGGCGGCACAACACAGGTGGGCACTGATTGGCGGCACAACACAGGTGGGCACTGATTGGCGGCACAACACAGGTGGGCACTGATTGGCGTCACTGATTAGCACGGGTGAGCACTGATGAGGTGGCACAGGTGGGCACTGTATTGGCACAGGTGGGCACTGTATGGGCACAGGTGGGCACTGTATGGGCACAGGTGGCACTGTGGTGGCACTGTATGGGCACAGTATTGGTACAGGTGGCACTGTATGGGCACTGTATAGGCAGTGGTGGCACTGTATGGGCACTGTATAGGCTGTGGTGGCACTTTATGGAGTATAATACCTCCTCACAGAACGTTCTCCCTCCTCACACGCTGTCTCTGTGTGAGGAGGGAGAAGCGGCGATGAGAGATGATCTCATTTGTTTACATTTGAGATCATCTCTCATTCGTCCACAGATCGCACCTGAACAGCCACTCCGATTGGCCGTTCAAGGCGATCTGTGATTGGCTGTGTCCAAGGGACACAGCCAGCAACAGAATTTCCCCGACGCGCGCTCCAGAGCGCGCGCGGGGAACAAGGAAGAAGCTGCCGTCAAATGACGGCATGTTGGAAATTGAGGTCCGCGCCGTTGCCGTCATTCGGCGATAGCGCGGTCCTCAAGTGGTTAATATGAAGAACGGAACGAGACAGGGATGTCCTCTGTCTCCATTGTTATTTGTACTTGTATTTGGCCAGGATACGCAGGTGCCCAGAAATTGAAGGAGTTAAAATAAAAGAAGAAGAACATAAGCTTTCTGCCTTTGCAGACGATGTTCTGTTCTACATAGTTAATCCCAAGACATCAATACCAAAATTACTTGAAATATGCACCCAATATGGAGAAATCTCTAACTTTAAATTAAACA
Organism: Rana kukunoris; assembly: GCA_029574335.1. Taxonomy (NCBI): domain Eukaryota; kingdom Metazoa; phylum Chordata; class Amphibia; order Anura; family Ranidae; genus Rana; species Rana kukunoris. The sequence continues at coordinate 55,060,440 of CM056060.1, read as the reverse complement.
TTACCAAAACAGAAGTTCTAAATGTAAGTACATCACAGGCAGAGGCACAAGAACTTAGAGGCAGGTACAAATTCCCGTGGGTGGAAAAACTTAAGTACCTAGGGGTTAACTTAACAAACTCAATTAAAAAAATCTATGAGTTAAATTATATTCCACTTATAAATGAAATTAAAGATGAAATAACAAGGGTAAAGAGTAGACCAATCTCATGGATAGGCAGAATTAATTTCTGTAAAATGGTACTCGTACCAAAAATATTATACAAATTCCAGATGCTCCCTATTATTCTCCCAAAGGTAATGCTCCAGACCCTCAAAAACTTGATTATGAAATTCATATGGAGGAATAAGAAGCATAGAATCTCACTGCAGGTATTAAAACAACCAAAAGAGAAGGGAGGGCTGGCAGTCCCCGACATTAAAAAATATTATGACGCTGTGTGGTATTATCGAGAGTGGTCGAATGGGCCAGAGGAAATAAAGAAAAACGGTGGGTCAGTATAGAAAACGCACTATCCGGGCGCATGCGCGGCATGGAGCGGAGCAGACGCGGCTGAGAGGAGCTCCGGTTCTCGAGCGACATTAAGCCACCATAGCGGGGTCATCAGCACACTAAATCATCCCTAACAGACGAGCACCCCCGCGCTGAACACCCTGTGCATGCAGTCGGCACGAAAGAAGGGACGGAGGAGCTGTAAAACCCATCACAACCTCACTCACTACTGCCTAAGGTCACAGGAGCGTGGAAAGATGGCGAATAAGGGCGCCAACACACTGCCCTCCCCCTCCTCACCAGCATTCCACCAACCTCCTCCACAGACGGATCCCACCACATCAGGTCACAGTGAGTACCCCCCACTGACAAAGGCTGACCTGAATTCCAGCCTGGATGCCATGTGCTCCAAACTGCTGAACAAGTTTCAAGCAGAAATACAGAAATCCACTGATACTCTGTCCCAAGAAATAGCTGCCCTGGGGACAAGAACAGACCTCCTGGAAAACAAGCATGATGAGCTCTCTATAGCTTTTAATGATTTATCTAGGGAGCATGACTCACTCTCATCAGCCTTTATCCAACTACAGGAGCATGTAGAAGATTTGGACAACAGAAACAGGCGATCGAATCTTAGGATTAGAGGGGTCCCTGAGACTGTTACTGATTTAGTCGCATACTCCAACAAGCTTTTTCTGTTTCTGTTACCTGAGCAAAACCCCCAATCATTTATATGTGACCGCATTCACCGTGCCCTAAGAGCAAAACCTGCCCCAGACAAACCACCAAGGGACATAGTGCTATGCATGAAAGATTTTCTAGTTAAAGAGGAAATTATGCGTGCTGCGAGAGCCTTAAGAAATATCATTCTAGATGGCATACAGTTACAGATCTACCCAGATGTCTCACAGGCAACATTAGACAGACGCAGAAAAATGAAAGAAATTACATCAGTCCTCCTATCCGCAAGGATCAGGTACAAATGGGGACTCCCCTTTAAATTGATTGTCCCCCATAATGGCACTACTTATATTGCCACTACCATCAACGAAGGTCAAGATATTCTGGTCAAGTTAGGTCTGCTAGACTCAGCAAGTCTTCCACGCACCCCAGCCTCTTCTCGCCCTGCCCCCATCTGGCACACCCCCGTCTTACGCGCCGACAGGCGCAGATTCAGGAATGAACCCGGTCCACTGGGCTTCAATTAACTCTCAGAATCACATGAACTGACCAAATGTCCTTTCGCCCTCAGGATTCCTCTGATCAACTGTTTGATCCGATCCCCCGTGTGGACTTCCAATCGTATGTTCTTCTCACATCAGTGGGTTTCTTTCTCATGTTTTTTTCTCATATTCCATTGCTAAAATTGTTCATTGCTGCCTTATTCATTTTTTTTTCTGAGCACAGGATTTTATGATACTGCACTGACATCTACTGGCATATCCCGGTACTTTTTTTTCCTCTTTTTTTTTTTTTTTTTTTTACCCACATCCACAGTGTAAAGAAAATGCACCTGTATATTATACCTAGGAAGGATTGTACTTGCTTGATGGGACTGAACAACGTATGCCTTCTACTGCATTATTCAGTTTATTAATAGTGCTGGCTGTTTTGACGGACTGCCGTCCAAGTTTATTTTTATTTATTTTTTATCTCATGCCTTCCTTCTCCTCTCCGCTAACATTGTACCTCTTAGGCGGTTGATTACAGCGAGATAGAAACTTACATACTCAGTACACTGAAAGCCTACTCAATGACCTTAACCAGGAATTATGTATACTTGTAAGTTTACCCTTTGTGGCAGTTACAGCTTAGGCTAGACTTTTTGCACTACTGCGGTCTGCTTTTTCAGATTGCATCCAATTGGTTTCTTTAGAGTTCACAACTCTTCAGAGAGGAGACCCATCTTCACCACAATTAGACTTAAGCAATTTGCAGGACTGCGGTGCTAGTTTATATTTGTACTCATTCCACCTCTCTCCCCACTGTAAATATTGTTTTTCTTAAATGGTTGATTGCAGGGACCTAGATACCTATTTTCTCTGACCATTGAATGCCTATTCAAACGTCCTTAACTAGGTCACCGATTTACTTAGTCTCCTGTTTAGGGCCTCACGCCACACCGCAAGGCTGGTTTCGTATACCTCTGCAATACATCCTAGGGTTTAGAACACTATGGAATGATTTAACATCCCTCCTAGACATTTTTTTTTTTTTTTTTTGACCATATCCAGTACCGTCTCGGTAACTATACTCTAATTTCTTCCAGGCCTCCTCATTTTCTCGCCTAGGTTTTTTCTTATTCTCTCTTCCTTTCCATGCACTCTTCACCTCTTTAATTTCTTTCTATCGCTCCTCTGAGGATATGCAGTATACAGTCCAATGTTTATATAACTAGAAAGATGACAACTATAGAAGTATTAGCACATATAAATTGCCTATATACAGTTTCATTTGGTATGTCAGAATTTTATATAAATTGTTCCACTTATAGCAACTGGACTACCTTCAATACAGTTTTTCGCTAACACCACTAGTTTACTGCACAGGTTCTTTTCTATCACTTTTTTTTGGTGGCCTCCGCTTCGTGCCGCCATGATTTTCCCCCACTCAGGTAGAGCTTCCCCTCTCTCCAGGAGGGACGCTCACAGCCTCCACAGTTGCGGGTCCGTATTTTTTTCCCTACTATTTGATTTTTCACTTTTTTTTTTTATTATTATCAATACCTGGACTCGCACCTGTTGGCTACCAATTCTGAGTTTTGGACCTTCCGGTCCAACATTATTTCTCTGTCGGTTGGGAATTTTTCCATCCCCCAACCCCAAATGTTTTTTTTACTTTACTATTGGTTCCTGTTGGAACGATGTTCTATTTAGTTTGTGTTTTATGTTACATTACTGTTGGTGGACATTTTTTATATGTATCCTCAATTCGCACATCACAAACACTAAGTCACGATGGTACATTACGTTTTCTATCACACAGACCATTTTTAGACACTTACGCTATATACATCTGACCCCCATACACTCAAGAACCCATTCCTTGCATCTCCTCCTGTTGATCCCCCCATTACATGAGAAAACATGGCTATCAAAATAATTTCTCACAATGTCCAGGGTTTCAACTCCCCAAACAAAAGGAAAAAGGCCTTTCAACATTATAAAAGATTGGACGCCAAAATAGTGATGCTTCAGGAGACTCACTTCATGAAGGATTCCCACCCTACATTTTTCCACAAATCATTCAATCAATCATTCTACACATCTTCTTCTACCAAAACCAAAGGAGTAGCGATTTTCTTTCATCATTCATTCCCCATAGATGTACAACAAGTCTATAAGGATCAGGAGAGCAGATTCATTATCATCAAAGGTACGCTCTCTGGCAGAGATATCACGATCGCTAATGTTTATGCTCCCAACGAAGCTCAGTCCACTTTCTTCACACAATTCTTCATTAAACTACAACAATTCCACTCCACACACCTTATTTTAGGTGGAGACTTTAACTCAGTTCCACAACCAAATCTAGATAGAAGTAAACAAACCCAAAACTCTAAAACTTTCTCAAAGACAACTACTTCTCTCCTCAATGAACTACAATTGATAGACACATGGAGAGCACTGAACATTGGCGCGAGAGACTACACATTTTATTCACACCCACATGACTCATACTCTAGAATCGACCACATCTTCTGTACCCCAATCATTTTGGCAAATTCCCTGGACTCCAATATACACCCCTGCACCTGGTCCGACCATCATATAGTGGCTCTGAGCACTAAATTTATTGGCCTTTCCACCACCCCTTATTCATGGAGATTAAACGATTCTCTATTATCCGACCCATCCCATCAACAAGAAATAGCGATTGAAATCTCAGAGTATTTCACACTCAATGCAACCCCAGATGTCTCCTCCACTACACTCTGGTCGGCCCACAAAGCGGTTATGAGAGGTCATCTTATTAGAAGGGCTACACAATGCAATAGGAACAAACTGGAGAAAATTAATTCTCTCACTAGGGACCTACATATCCTATACAGAGACCATACGAATACACATGACCCAGACATTTTCAAATTGATTTCACATAAACGCAACGAATTAGACTTATTACTGTCCTCTAAAGCTGAAAAAGCTCTCCGCTGGTCCAAAGCTAGATTTCTCTTATCTAGCAATTCTTACTCCACAATGTTCGCACGAAAACTTAACCAATCAATAAAACCTACCCATATTTACAAACTGAAAAATAATGCAAACCATATGGTCACTCACCCTCAAGAAGTACTTTCAATCTTCACTAAATTTTACTCCAATCTCCTCTCCACGCCAAACACCTCCCCCCCCTCCTCTTCAACCCCTTGGCTAGATAGCCTCCCTCTTCCAAAACTTAAACAAACACAGATAGACAGTCTTAATGCACCATGCTCGGAGGAGGAGATAGCACAAACAATTAAAACACTAAAGAGAAACTCTGCCCCAGGCCCCGATGGCTTTTCGTCGTTATATTACAAACAATACTCTCAACTATTAGTCCCACATCTAACAAAATTATTTAACCGCATCCTGAAAGGAGAACACTTCCCGGACGAGATGTTACTCGCTAATATGTCCCTCATCCCAAAACCCAATAAAGACCACACATTACCCCAAAATTACAGACCAATTTCAGTTATTAACAACGATCTCAAAATCTTTAGCAGACTCCTGGCAAACAGACTCTCTACAATTATCCCCACCCTAATCTCCCCTTACCAATCAGGCTTCATCCCAGGCAGGCAAATCACTGACAACATTAGACTGGTCACGAACATCATTCAAGACGCAAATGTAAACTCTAAATCACTCTTAATGCTCAGCCTGGACATCAATAAGGCTTTCGACAGTGTCACCTGGTCATATCTAGATACAGTACTTCACAAATTCGGCTTCAACAATGAATTTTTACATGCATTTCATGCACTCTACCATAACCCCTCCACTAGAATACGTTTACCAGGTTGCAATTCAGAGTTCTTCAGTGTAGGCAGGGGTACCAGACAGGGCTGCCCCCTCTCCCCCTTACTATTCGCATTAGCTATTGAACCTTTATCCACAGCGATCCTGCTTAATACCAACATCATAGGATATTCTACAAGTTCCAACACATACAAATTGAGTATGTATGCTGACGATATGTTATTGTTCCTGTCTCAACCTGAAACCACCTTACCCTGCCTCCTACAGACCCTCAACAGCTTTGCATCTATTTCGGGCCTCACCGTCAATGTCAATAAATCATTAGGCATGCCGATAAACATTCCCCCCTCTACGATGGAATCCTTACGTTCCTCTTTCCACTTCTCCTATTCATTAGAATCCCTCCCTTACCTAGGTATACATCTAACCCCTAATCTCAATGACCTAGAAGCCAAAAACTACATCCCAATTATACAAAAATTAAGAGCTACTCTTAAAATGTGGAAATCCTTTAAGATCTCGTTTTTGGGCAGAATCACTGCAATTAAGATGACACTGCTACCCAAAATATTGTACCTTTTCAGAGCACTTCCCATTAGAATCAATAAAACCCTTATCACCAGATTCCAATCAGACATTAACAAATTTGTATGGTCAGACTCCCACCCACGCTTACCTAGACCAACTTTATACAAATCCCACAAATGTGGAGGCTTCGGCCTCCCAGACTTTTGGTTATATTATTTATCCGCCAGGTGGACCCAAATAGCACAATGGCATATACCAAATTCTAGATTCCCATGGGTTGAATTTGAGAGAGCTTCAATTTTACCATATTCTCTCTCAGGTTTACTATGGTGGAACAAAATTCCGATTCCCTCTTTGGCCGCCCGCAATCAATTAGTTGCACATTCATACCAACTATGGAAACTACACAACCATAAGTTTAACCTTACCTCCAAATCCCCCCCACACGCCTCATTCTTGGGCGACCCTAAATTCTCACCTAACGCTCGTGAGCCTATAGATCTTACTTGGTGGATAAACAACAACCTGACCTCACTTTCCAAGCTCATTATAGGCACTAATTTTATCTCCTTCTCCACCTTGAAATTAAAATATCATGCCCCAGATTCAGAACTCTCCAATTTCCTCCTTATTAAACAGTTCTTCGATACACATTTCCAGACCCTGAACACCCAACCCCCAACTCTTTACGAAAATCTATGTCTAAACTCACCCAGAAAAAGAGGTTTCATCTCCGAACTTTACTCTCACTTAATCCACAACTCAGACGTAAACAAACTCCCATACATGATCAAATGGGAACAAGAAGAGAATTTCACATACTCCACAGTTAATTGGAACAATTGTATAAATAATCTACATCTGTGCACTAAATCCATTGCTATCAAAGAAACGGCCTTGAAACTATTTACAAGATGGTACTATACACCCACCAAACTTCATTCAATATTCCCCTTGTCCTCCCCGTCTTGCTTCAGAAACTGTGATTCCTTGGTCTCATTTTCCCACACATTTTGGTATTGCGACAAAATTAAAAGTATATGGCTAGAGCTAGAGAAATTTGCTTCCATAATCTCCGACAAAAACATTTCCCTAACATTACATAACTGCCTTCTTTTTTCCCCAATCACAGGTCTCCCCACGTGTTATATGAGACTGATACACACAATATGCGTTGCCATACACTGGTTGATAGCGTTCCATTGGAAATCTCCTACGATACCTATAGATCCACTCAAATCTAGAATTAACAATATATGCTTAATGGAAAAAATATTCCATACCCTACAAAACACCACCCACATATTCGAAAATAAATGGTCTCCCTGGTTCGAACACTCTTCACAGTTTTTTAATCCCACCTAATCTCCTTAAATGTCTCATATCCCAGATATTACTGTTTTATTTCTCCATGGTGTTTTCTCCTATCATGTATAACTAGATATGGTCCTTACGATTTGCCTTAGGCCTTGTACACAGACTGACTTTGTATATGTCTCACATTTTTCTATATATATACTGTAATTTTTCGGATCTGTACCACCACTTACCTTTCACAATAAAAGTTTGTAAACAAAAAAGAAAACGCACTATCAGAGGTGAATTTAGAAAAAATAATATGGAATCCCCCCCAACATAGGGTAGTGGGTATAAACACACATGAAATCACTAGGAACGCACTTAAAATCTGGGACACTACTCACAAAAGAATAGATAAAGAATATAATTCACCTTTCTTAGCATTAAAAAATAATGATTTTTTTGAACCAGGTAAAGTTGTGGTGGGAGGGAATTGGATAAAAAAAGACACGGCACAACTAAGAGAAGTAATAAAGGATGGGCACTTAATTTCACTGCAGGAAATAGAAAAAAAAGAAAACTTTATGAAAATAAATAACTGGAGATACCAACAGCTCAGAAATTTCATTCGGAAACTACCACAACCTTTGAGGACGGGAGATCAGCTAACAGAATTGGAAAAATTATGTTCAATAGAAAATTCCAAAGGCACGATCTCAAAGCTGTACAAGATCTTACTTAAGGTGGATGAGCAGGAGGTACCTCCTTTTATTGAAAAATGGGAGAGGGAACTAGGGACACAAGGGATAGGGGCACAATAAAGAAAATATTGAAACTGACACACACACACACCTCAGCGACCGACATCCGGACGGCGGAAATGAGTTTCAAATGCCTGACCGGATGGTATATAACACCAGATAAATTAAGCAAATATAAAAAAGGGCAATAAGCTGAATGCTGGAGGGGGTGTGGATCTATAGGCACGATGGCCCATTTGTGGTGGGGATGCCCTAAAATTTAAAAATATTGGGAGACTATTATAGGTTTTATAGAGGAAATCACAGAGAAAAAAATCAAGATGGATCCGTGGATAATTCTGTTCCACGGAGGAGAAGAAAGCATTAAAAGATACAAAAACTCCTTAGTTCCGCACTTGCTTAATGCGGCTAAGAGGCTTATCCCCTGTAAATGGCAAGAGGTCGAAAGCCCCCAGGTGTGGGAATGGATTGATATGGTAGAAAGGACATATACCATGGAAGATCTAAAAAGTAGTATTGAGGATAACAAAAATAATCAAAATCAGAAATGGGAGAAATGGAAGAGATTTAAGAAGACCTGGAGCTATGCTGAAAATCTAAGAGAAGAGACCTAAAGGAAAAGAAGGTTAGACAGGGTAATAAATATATTTGGCAAATTCTAGGTGAGAAAAAGGGGAAGAGCGGGGGGGGGGGTGAGAAGGGGGAGGTAAAATTAGGGGAGTAAATGGGGTAAAAATGTTGTAATAGAAATTGAGTTCATATTGCTTGTTCAGATATATATTCAGAACACAAAAAAAAAAAAAAAATAATAATAATAAATATAAATTAAAAAAGCATATCTTGATTTTCACTGATGATGCGAAACCTTAAAGAGAGACGCTTGTTGACGGGCACAAAGGGATAAAAAGAGCGTCCTACGTAAAACTTACGAAAACTCTATGTGGTTGAGTCTGAAGTGAAAAAAAAAAAAGTAAACTGGCAGGCGGACTACCTGAGTCGCCAAATGTTGGACCAGGGGGACTGGTCTTTGCACTTGAAGGTGTTTTTCAACTCCTTTGCAGGAGGTGGGGCTCACAGGGCGTGGATCTCCTGGCCCCTCGCCTCAACCGCAAGTTGTCGAAGTTCGTGGCCAGGTCTAGTGATCCCTGTGCTGACGTGTTGGTGGCCCTGTGGAGTCAGTATTGGCTACTTTTATGCCTATCCCCCATTGAAGTTGCTTCCTCTGCTGCTCCGCAGAGTGGAGGCCGAGGGGATCCCGGTGATTCTAATGGCTCCAGATTGGCCTTGGCGTCCTTGGTACGTCGATCTTGTGTGCCTGGTGGCGGATGTACCCTGGCGATTGCCAATGCGGGGGACCTTCTGTCTCAGGGTCCCATACTTCATCCTACTTTACAGTTGCTGGCTTTCAGCATGACTATTGAGGTCTGTCTGTTATCTCAATCATGCTGAGGGCACCGAAGTCCTTTTCCAGGAGGATCTACCATCGCACCTGGAAGGCATACATCTTTGTGCGAAGAGATGGGGTGACGTCCACGGATGTACTCGGTGACCAGGGTCCTGCTGTTTTTTATAGCTTGGAGTAGATCAGAAACTTGCCTCAAGCACCGTTAAGGGGAAGTTTTCAGCCTTTCTTCTGTGGCCTTTGGCGGGCCTTTCTCTGGTGGGTACCTTTTGTGCAAGGGGTTTTGTCATAAACTTCCCCCCTCTTGACCCACCTCTTCCCCATTGGGTTTTGACTCTGGTGTTCTCGGTTCTTCAGGAACCTTCCTTTTGAAAACATCAGAGAGATCCCTTTCTTGATGCTATCTCAGAAGGTGGCCTTTTTGGTAGCCATTACTTCTGTCATACCTGATCCTCCATAAGGATAAGGCGGTGGTGCGTTCGCAACCTTCCTTTTTTCCGAAGGTGGTTTGGGCTCTTCACCTGAATGAGGACATTGTTTTTCCATCCTTATGTCTCTGGCCAGGTCATCATAAGGAGGTTGCGCGCCATGCTTCGGGCGTGGTATGCGCTTTGTAGGTGTACCTGTCTGCTGCGGCTCCGTTTCAGAGAACTGACGCACTTTTTGTGTCGGTGTCTGGTCCACAAAAGGGCCTGGTGGTCTCGTCGGCCACCATTTCTCGGTGGATGAGGCAGACCATCATACAAACCTATGCTCTTAGGGGGCAGGCGCTCCCTTTCTGGCCACGGTACTTTTGACCAGGACAATTTGGTGCTTCCTGTGTTTTCCGAAATCGAGCATCTATCTCACAGGTGTGCGAGGCCGCGACTTGGTCGTCCGTTCACATATTTTTTTTCAAAACTTTACACGGTTGCTGTGAGTTCATCTTCCAATGCTGCTTTCGGCCACTAGGTTTTGCAGGTGGCTGTTTAAAGTTGCAACTCCTCCGTTGAGGAGCTCTGCTTATTTTGGGGTGAACTTATTTTGGTTTTACTGATACTGTTCCCACCCCTTGTTTTTTGACACTGCTTGGGGATGTCCCACTTGTCAAGATTTAAGGAGCTGTGTCCGTCCATGGACGATAAGAGAAAATAGGATTTTTTTGTACTAATCGTAAAATACTTTTCTTTATCGTACATCACGGGACACAGAGCAGCATAGTAATTACTATGTGGGTTATAGAGCCTACCTTCAGGTGATGGACACTGGCAATCTTCAGACAGGAAGTCCCTCCCTATATAACCCCCTCCCCTAACAGGAGTACCTCAGTTTTTTCGCCAGTGTCTAGGTGTTGGTCACGGTTAAGGCCTGGTCCATTGTGGCTAGGCCAGCTACATACCGGATCCGTCCAAAGTGCCGCAGTGCCAAAGTGGACGGTACCCGGGCCCCGTTTAGAAGACCGGGGTCTTGCCTATAATGCTTCTCTTTTGAGAGCTGGATCCTGGGTTCCAGAGCATTGATCAATTACAGGGTCAAATGTTTGTCTGCTTGCCAGGGTGCTTATATAGGTCCAGGGGAGAGGTGACCTGCTATGGACCCCAGTCCCTGAAGGTCAATGACTATGCCCACGGTGAGGGGTGAAGGCTGGGCCTCTTGCTTTTAGCAACACCCTGCAGCGTGGACAGGTAAGTGGAGGGCTGCAGGACGTGGTCTGTTGGCAGTCTCTCCTAAGAAAGGGGATGGTGGGCTAGCCTAGATGTGCTGCTATGCACAGGCAATATTTACCACTATGTCTGCTGTTGACGGGATGGTTATTTTCCCACACTGTTCCCCTAGCTGGCTAGGTGTTTGTTTGTCGAGGGGGTGCACGTCTATGGAGCATGAGAAGGGTGCTTACAGGTCTAGAGGCCATCATGTGGTGGACTGGAGTAGGCCTGGGTCCCCCGGCAGCGCGTGGTGTCCTCCTGCTTAGCAGCATGGCTTCCCCTGGGGGCCGCCATTGATCGCGTTGGCGTCGTCCTGCTGTGCGTGCGCGGCTGGGCGGAGATGCGCGCGTTGGTGCGCGGCGTGCGAGCGGCTGCGTGCGCACCCGGCGGCCTGAGGGGGGGAGGCGGAGCAACGCCGGATAAAGCCTCATTGGTGGAGGACACAGAGTGCAGGGCTGTGCCTTCAGGAGGGACCCAGGACACTCAGACGTGCACGTGAACCCAAATCTGGACACACTGCTCAGCCAGAAAAAAGTCCCGGTGGTGGATGCATTTCATGTGTTAATAAGACACTGACCTGCCCTGTCGACAATGTCCAAATGTTCAAGGACCCGGTCGATAAGCGGTTGGAAACCTTGTTGAAGGCCTCCTTTGCCACCGCTGGGGCAGTGGTCCAGCCGGCTGTGGCTGCCATTGGGGTATGCCAGGCTCTTAAGGACCAAACTAAGCAGGTCCTAAGGGACCTCCCAGCCCAACAGGCACAAGATTTGGCAGATTTGCCAAGGGCACTCTGTTTTGCGATGGACGCAATTAAAGATTCGATCCAGCAGGCCTCCCGCCTCTCTATGTCCCTAGTTCATATGCGAAGACTTCTCTGGCTAAAGAATTGGGCAGCCGAGACTCCATGTAAAAGACTTCTCACGGGGTTCCCCTTCCATGGGGAGAGGCTGTTCGGGGAAGACCTGGATGCATATATCCAGAAGATATCCAGCGAAAAGAGCACGTTGTTGCCAATAAGAAAGAGATTTAGAGGGCCCTCATTTAAGCGCCCTGCCTCTCCCGCGCCAGTATCTTCGAGCTCTAGGCAGTATCGACGGCCGGCAGGTCGGCCTGCCGGGGAGAGCAAGTCCCGGGGTCAGTTTACAGCAAACAAAAGACCCTGGACCCGCAAAGCGGGGAAACCCGCCCCTAAAGCGTCTCTCTGAAGGGGCGCCCCCATCCTCACGGGTGGGGGGAAGGCTCCAGCACTTCGCAAGTATCTGGGAAGCAAGGATCTCCGACAGATGGGTCCGCTCCACAGTCACTTCAGGATATCGGCTGGAGTTCCAACAATTTCCCCCACCCCGGTTCCGCAGGTCTTGCGTACCAAGCGACCCAAGGAAGGCGGCGGCGCTCTTGGCATCCTTAGACCGCCTCCTGGATCAGGGGGTGATTGTCAAGGTGCCAAGTCAGGAGAGAGGGATGGGATTTTATTCCAATCTCTTTATTATCCCAAAGCCAAACGGCGATGTAAGGCCTATCCTGGATTTGAAGGGCCTAAACAAGTACCTGTCGGTCCAGTCGTTTCGAATGGAGTCCATCCGTTCAGTTGCCACTGTCCTCCATGGAGGAGAGTTTCTAGCATCCATAGACATAAAGGACGCGTATTTGCATGTCCCTATATTTTCCGGCCACCACAAATTCCTGCGGTTCATCGTAGGTCAACGCCATTTTCAGTTCGTGGCCCTCCCTTTTGGGTTGGCCACGGCTCCCAGGGTATTTACAAAAATTCTTGCCACACTACTCGCAGATCTAAGAACCCGGGGGATTCTGGTTCTGGCCTATTTGGACAATCTCCTCTTGATAGACCAGTCTGCCCCCAGCCTAAGGCGGTCGGTTCAGATTACAGTTCGGTATCTAGAGACCTTTGGTTGGGTCATAAACAGGGACAAATCTGCCCTGCAGCCAACCAGGGACAAATCTGCCCTGCAGCCAACCAGGATCCTAGAGTGCCTAGGTATGCGTCTCGATACGAATCGGCAAAAGATATTTTTGCCACAGTCAAAGATTCTCGCCTTGAGGACATTAATTCTGTTGATTCTAAGAAAGAGGAAGCCATCCCTGCGACTCTGCATGCAGCTGTTGGGGAAGATGGTGTCAACTTTCGAAGCGGTACCCTTCGCCCAGATTCACTCCAGGAAATTGCAGTGGATCATCCTATCAAGGTGGAACAAACAGGTTCAAGCCTTGGATCCACCCATTTTTCTCTCCCCGGTAGTCCGGGAGAGTTTCAGTTGGTGGTTGACTCCCAGGAACCTTCAGAAGGGGAAACCCTTCAACCCAGGGCCGTGGCAAATAGTCACGACAGACGCCAGCCGGACAGGTTGGGGTGCAGTCCTGGAGAACCTATCCCAGCAGGGGAGGTGGTCAGCCACGGAACAACACCTGCCCATCAACATCTTGGAGATGCGGGCAGTCCGGTTTGCCCTGAAGGCTTGGACATCCAGGCTAGTGGGGACGGCTGTCAGAATACAATCGGACAATGCTACGACGGTAGCATATATAAACCACCAAGGAGGTACAAGGAGTCGAGCAGCTCAGAGGGAGACAGATCAGATTTTTGCATGGGCAGAGACCCACATACAGTGTCTCTCAGCGGTATTCATTCCGGGAATACAAAATTGGCGAGCAGACTATCTCAGCAGGAGACAGTTGTTGCCAGGGGAATGGGCTCTCCATCCCCAGGTTTTTTGAAACATCTGTCAGAGATGGGGGACACCAGAAGTGGACTTAATGGCGTCAAGGTTAAATACAAAACTACCCAGATTCGTATCCAGAACGAGGGACCCACGGGCCTGTGGCACGGACGCCCTGGTTTGTCCATGGCACCAGTATTCACTGATGTATGCCTTCCCGCCACTTCAGCTGCTTCCCCGACTCCTCCGTCGGATCAGGGCAGAGGGCAAGACCGTAATCTTAGTGGCTCCAGCGTGGCCCCGGAGGTCCTGGTACTCCCTAATTGTGAGAATGTCAATCGGAGACCCCTGGCCGCTGCCACTCCGGCCAGACCTGCTATCGCAGGGACCAATATTCCACCCTGCCTCACAGTCGCTGGGTTTAACGGCTTGGCGGCTGAGGCCTACGTCCTAAGGAAAAGGGGGCTCTCGAGGTCTGTGCTTTCCACTATAATCAATGCGAGGAAACCAGTTTCAAGGCGTATATACTACAGGGTGTGGAGAAACTATGTGTCGTGGTGTGAGACCAAGAGGTGGCACCCCTGTAGGTTTGTAGTCGGTAGGATCTTGGAATTCCTGCAACACAGAGTTGAGATGGGACTGGCTGTCGGCACTATTAAGGGACAGGTGTCGGCCTTGTCAGTTCTATTTCAGAGGCCATTAGCCACGCACTCATTGGTCAAGACTTTTTTACAGCGGGTTCTGCGAATTTACCCGCCAGTCAAGCTCCCGGCTTGTCCCTGGGACTTAAATTTGGTTCTCTCGGCCCTACAGAGGCGCCCCTTCGAGCCCCTAGGTCATATCCCGTTGGTGTTGCTGTCAAGGAAGTTGGTATTCTTGGTGGCCATGACCTCGGCCAGAAGGGTCTCGGAGCTGGCGGCCCTTTCTTGCAAGGAGCCGTACCTGATAGTTCATGAGGACAGAGTCATCTTGCGACCCTTGCCCACCTTTTTGCCTAAAAGGGTCTCAGCATTCCATTTGAACCAGGACTTGGTCCTCCCGTCATTTTTTCCCAATCCAGGGTCCAAAGAGGAAAGGTTGTTACATTCCTTAGACGTGGTAAGGGCTATTAAGGCCTATTTACAGGCCACAGCCCATATCAGGAAAACGGATGCACTGTTTGTTCTGCCGGAGGGGCCCAGAGTAGGTCAGGCGGCATCAAAAGCCACACTAGCCAGGTGGATCCGCCAGATAATCTCACAGGCCTATGGCCTGAGGGGTAGGGACCCCCCGGCTTCTGTCAAGGCTCACTCAACCAGGGCCTTAGGGACTTCTTGGGCAGTCCAGCATCAGGTTTCCATGGACCAGGTCTGCAGAGCAGCAACCTGGTCGTCGGTTCACACGTTCACAAGGTTTTATCAGGTGGACGTGAGGAGGCGCGAGGACCTGGCCTTTGGCCAAGCAGTCTTAAGAGCCGCCCTCTAGTTTCCTTGCGCCCGGTGGCATCTTTTGGTCCTTCCTGTTAGGTCTCCCTCCCCTCAGTTGGCATTGCTTCTGGACATCCCACATAGTAATTACTATGCTGCTCTGTGTCCCGTGATGTACGATAAAGAAAAGAGGATTTTTATAAACGGCTTACCTGTAAAATCCTTTTCTTGGAGTACATCACGGGACACAGAGCTCCCACCCCTCTTGTTGGGGGAATTTATGGGACAAATTATTGCTTGCTACAAAACTGAGGTACTCCTGTTAGGGGAGGGGGTTATATAGGGAGGGACTTCCTGTCTGAAGATTGCCAGTGTCCATCACCTGAAGGTAGGCTCTATAACCCACATAGTAATTACTATGCTGCTCTGTGTCCCGTGATGTACTCCAAGAAAAGGATTTTACAGGTAAGCTGTTTATAAAAATCCTCTTTTCTCTGTGATCCATGGATGGACACAGCACCCACCCCTCCTTTTTTAGCTTTGTACTGCTTGTTAAAAACTGAGGCTGCATGCTGCAGGAAGGAGGGTTATGTCCAGAGGGACCGCCCTCTGGGTGGGGCTGTTCAAGTAACATGTATTTATTTATCTAACATGTTTCTGCCTAGTCCTCTTGTCAAGATTTAAGGAGCTGTGTCCGTCCATGGATGATAGAGAAAAGGCGAGTACAAAAAGTCCTTTTTTTTTTTTTTTCTTTCCTGCTCCTAGACGCTAAAGCTCAAAAAATGCTAATAGCCTTAAGTAGTGTGAATGGACACATAGGATAACACTATTTAGCTACTAGGAGCAGAAATAAATGCAAGTGTGCATGGAACCTTAAAATGCTTGTGCCCAGGTCATGCACATCTAAGTATTTCCATTTTTGAACAAGAAGTAAATGCTCTCTAAAATGTGCAGGCTTGTAGAGCCTAAAACGTATCTCTAATCCTTAACCACTTGCTTACTGGGCACTTGAACCCCCCTCCTGCTCAGACCAATTTTCAGCTTTCAGCACTCTCAGGCCTTGTACACACGAGGGAATAAATCCGCTGAAAATGGTCCGATGGACCATTTCAGTGGAAAATCCCCTCGTCTGTAGGGGCAAACGGACAGTTTTGGCCGGATTTCTCCAGCGGAAAAGTTTCAAAGCATGCTTTGGAACTTTTCCGCTGGAGAGCTGCCCGTCGGCTATGTCCGCTGGTTAGTACGGCAAACCAGCAGACATATCTGCCCACACATGCGTCGTATCCTGTGAATGGATCCGATGCATGCGCGCAGAAGTGTTTACTTCCTGGTGCGGTGACAACATCACCGCCGCGCTGTCCGCTGGCGGGGAATTTGATCCGGTGGTGTGTACAGCCACCGGATCAAACAGCCCGGCGGACATATCCGATGGAAACGGTCCGCCGGACCGTTTCCATCGGATATATTACATCGTGTGTACAAGGCCTCACTCTTTGACAATTGTGCAGTCATACAACACTGTACCCAAATGAATTTTTTTACCATTTTTCCCCACAAATAGAGCTTTATTTGGTGGTATTTGATCACCTCTGCTTATTTTATTTATTTTTTTCTTTTAAATACAAAACCGTTTTATATTTTGCAAACAGGTTATTTTTCTCCTTCATTGATGTATGCTGATGAGGCTGCACTGATGGGCACCGATGGGCTGCACTGGTGGGCACTGATAGGTGGCACTGATGGACACTGATCAGCACTGGTAGGTGAGACTGATATGCAGCACTGCTAGGTGGCATTGATGAGGCACTGACTGGCACCACTGATGGGCATTGATGGTACTGATTGGCACTGGTGTGCCCTAATGAAGCTGATGTGTCTCTTCCACTGGGGACCAATGTCCCCTATCCAGGAGCTGGTGATCGGATTTTTTTTCCCCTCACAATGTTTACATCACGTGATCAGCTGTCATTGGCTGACAGCTAATCACATGGTAAGGGGCCATGACCGACCCCTTACTCAGATCTGTGGGGAGCACAGTGGTGTAGTGAGTAGCACTCTCACTTAGTAAAAAGGATTGCTGGTTCAAATTCGGACCATGACACTACCTGCCTGGAGTTTGAATGTTCTCTCTGTGCCTGCGTGCGTTTCCTCCGGGTACTCCTGTTTCCTTCCACACTCCAAAGACATGCTGGTAGGTTAATTGGCTTCTACCTAAATTGGTCCTAGTATATGAATGTGAGTTAGGGACCTTAGATTGTAAGCTCCTTGAGGGTAGGGACCGATGTGAATGTATATGTAAAGCGCTGCGTAAATTGCCGGCGCTATTAATGTACCTAAATAATAATAATCACCTGAGTCTCAGTGACAGGGGCAGCGTACAAAGGGGAGGACGTCTATTGACGTGCTGCTCCCTGCAATTGGGGTCTATGCTGTAGCTGTCATTGGGCTATAGCAAGGGCCTCTAGTGGGTAATGAGAAAATACAATGCTAATAAACCAGCAAAGTAAAAGTTGAATATGTTGCAGCTTACCAAATTATAGAGGTGGTGACTGCATCAGTTCCCATCATACATCTAGTGACTGCGCTAATTGGCAACCAACATGAGACCTGCTGTGGTCCAGTCCATAGCTTCTTAATTAAAACCAGCTACAAAAATAATTTCTTTTAGAAATTTGGGGTAAATGCTGCTCTAAGTATCATCAGGAACCAGTCACTGTGAAAACAAGACAAAGAGCGCACAGACCCTAGTGCAGTTAACCATTGTATTATAGCGCACAATTGAAAACATAATTTGGTGCACTTACAAAAGGTATATCTTCAACCCCTCAATAGTCATGGATCTAAACAAAAGCCTCCATGTGTGTGCTGTGAGTGATTTAGGGGTGATCAGTCCATGCAGCTCTCCTATCACTGCTCAGGGAAGATATCAATTGCAGGCCGCAGCAGGGATGGGTAGCTTGGGGGGCTGGAGACGCAGCTGTTCTGATGCTTGACAGACCGGCAAAGGCCACAGAACACACGCGAGGCTAAGGAAAGAGCTGGCATTACTCAATACAGCCACAGACAATTGGCGATGACGTGGAGTGGATGGCTTGTGCTTGATTGTAAGGAGAATCCGTTTTGGAGGTGTGGCCTACTTTAATATATCAACTCTAATTAGCGATACCATTAACCCTATACTCTCCAGTGGTGCATACTTTTCTAGGTCCACCCGTGGGATGGCTTTTCAGTAAACAATAATCAAGGCTCTTACAGTAAATTTTATAGTAAAAAAGACAGAAAATTATAACTACCGTATTTATCGGGGTATTGCGTGTTCCGGCGTATAGTGCGCACCCCCAACCTAGAAGGGAAATTTCAGAGAAAAAAAAATAGTTTGCCCCTCGTCTGTGTCTTGCCCGGCTTCCGTCTGCGGCCTTGATGGTGTCCTCCCTGCTTCTCCCGCGCTGTCTGAGCCGATCCCCGCTTCCCGTGCTGTTTGAACGCCGCCACCGACATATACCAAGCGCAGTACACTTGGGCACGCTCGGCTCCTTACCGCGAGGGGAGCCGAGCCTGGCCGAGTGTACTGCGTTCAGTATATGTTAGCGCCGGCTTTCAAACACAGCGCGAGGATCGGCGTATATGGCGCACCCACGATTTTCCCCTCATTTTAAGGGGAAAGTGCGCGGTATACGCCGATAAATACGATGAATATAAACTCACCGGCCACTTTGTGGTACATCTTGCTAGTACCAGGTTTGATCCCCTTTTGCATTCAGAACTGCCCCAATTCTTCATGGCATAGATTCAACAAGGTGTTTGAAAAATTCCTCAGATTTTGGTCCATTTTGGCATGATGGCATCATGCGAATCTCCAATTCCACCCCAAAAGGGATGGACTTCCAGGGGTCATTTTTCCTTCCATAAAAGGGATGGACATGGTCGGCAATAATACCCAGGTAGGCCGTGGCATTTAAAACAATGCTCATTTGGCCCAAAGTTTGCCAAGAAAATATCCCCACACCACACCATCAGAGAACAAAAAAATATTTAGACAGCCACACTCCTGGGAATTCCAGAATTGTCCTTTAATACTAAAATGGAAATACACTACAATCCACAGCAAAAATAAAAAGTGGGATACACAGCTGACGTTTCGCACTGATGCTCAGTGCTTAATCACTTAGCATCAGTGCGAAACGTTAGCTGTGTATCCCACTTTTTATTTTTGCTTCAGCGCCCCCTCCTGGTTAACCCCCTCACTGCCAGTCACATTTACACATTTATATATATATATATATATATATATATATATATATATATATATATATATATATAGCACTGATCGCTATGTGAATGGCCCCAAAATAGCTCCAAAAGTGTCCAATGTGTCCGCCATAATGTCGCAGTCACGATAAAAATCGCTGACCGATGCCATTACTAGTGCCTAGTTACTAGTAAAACATTATAAAAATGCCTGATCCCCCCCCCCCTATTTTGTAGACACTAACTTTTGCGCAAACCAATCGATAAACGCCTTTTGCGATTTTTATTAAAATATGTTGAATATGTCGGACTAATAAAGACATTTTTTATATATATTTTTGGGGATATTATAGCAAAAAGTAAAAAATAATGCTTTTTTTCTAAATTGTCGCTCCTTTTTTTTGTTTATAGCGCAAAAAAAAAAAACGCAGAGGTAATCAAATACCACCAAAAGAAAGCTCTATTTGTGGGGGGAAAAAGGACGTCAATTTTGTTTGGAAACCACGTCACATGACCGCGCAATTGTCAGTTAAAGCAACGCAGTGCCGAATCGCAAAAAGTGCTCTGGTCTTTGGCCAGCCAAATGATCCAGGGCTGAAGTGGTTAAAGTCCCAATCTGAGGATCCCACTTTTACTCTATGTATTAGGGATGTGGTCCACAAGCAGTATAGTCGGCTAGTTGTGGCAAATAGCCTATGTATTTTTTTTGGACCATTCTTTGTAAACCCTAGAGAAAATTTGAAAATCCCAGTCGTTTTTTAATATACTCAGACCCAGCCCATCTGGCACAAACAGTGCCACATTCAAAGTCAAAACGATATAAATCTCCTGCGCTCCGGTATTTCTTGCTTATGGGGACATACAATTCAATTGTACAGTGTCTTTCCAGAGTCTTGCAGCCCTCCTTAGAATCGTGGGAATTCAAAAGGAACTAAAAAAGAAAAAAGAATGGAGGGCGCACCGACCTAGTGTGATACTGTTGCACAATTTTTATTAAAATACTGAGCAGTGCAGACCACCGGGGCTCTGAGGAAAGGGGTACGCCCCCGAAACGTAAGCCTAGCCTGATTATCGGTCAGATACCTTTTTAGACTGAAGCAACCGTCCTGTTCTGCTGGCGCTGTTGGATTGTCTTTTAAAGCTTGTTTCTAACTCATTTTGTGAGTATAACTATTGATTTTAGTATTTTAATAAAAATTGTGCAACAGTATCACACTAGGTCGGTGCGCCCTCCATTCTTTTTTCTTTTTTACATTCAAAGTCACTTAAATCCTTTTTCTTCCTACTTCTGATGCTCAGTTTAAACTTCAAGTCGTTTTCACCACGTTTAGATGCATTGAGTTGCTGCCATGTGATTGGCTGATTATCAATTTGTATTGCCAAGCACAGGTGTACCTAATAGAGTTGCTGGTGAGTGTATATTACAAAACAAATCGTGTATAAATATTTAACAATCAAAAAAATATATTATTGTAGCCTCTGTATGATCTGCAGTTGCCATGGTGCTGCATTTGTGATCAGTTAGGACACTAGTCATTTGATGGCTTGACAGTTTGGTTAAGAGCAAATGCAACTGTGACTGTTATCATTCACAAAATGCTTTGCCATGTTACCTGGGAGGGGGATGTGGCCTGGTACAGCATGGGGTGAGACGTGTCTTACTGCAACTCCTGCCCAACATTCATCCTTCCCATTATATTGAACATCAGCAGCTTTCATCCTGCTCCAAAAGCAGTACCTTGGATTATGTGGGTGATCTTATTCAGTGTTATAAGTGCATGTTCATGTTCTTTTTTTCCTGACAGTACAGTCAATTTATCCTGACACAAATTGGAGAATGTGTAGAAACAGAACGCCTGGGATTGTGGTATTGCTATTGCTTCATCTGTCATGTGTCAACCTGACTATCTTGGTTGTCCTTTTGTACCCCAATACATCTCCTGTGCACTGTTAAGCCACGCTATTTAATATGCCAAGTCAGGTTACTTGCATATAGTAGTGATGTTTGAACATCCGTATTCCTGGCCCTAATGCATTAAGTTTACTTTGCACGTACGCACATAAAATAAATTCTAGCTCTCAGAATCTAAACACTGCCTTTTTAGGCATCCGCGTGCCTTATCTAGTGTTTACCTGCCTGTCCAATGATCTTCTGTGCTAGTATGCCATGGGATCCCTTAAATTGATTGCAAGAAATGTTAAAATTTAGACTTGTGGGTCAACAAGTTATGCTATTCTTGTTTTCCCTTGGAAGCAAAAGACGTCATCGCCTTATTTAAAATTCACCTGACTGATGAGACCAATACTCTCCCCAGAGAGCATACTGGTTCTATATTGGTTTTGATTGGTTTTCTCTGCCCTCAGAGCACGGAAATGCTTCATGGAGCAGCAGATCAAAACCAATATGAAAACAGTATGCTCTCTGGGGAGAGTATTGGTCTGAAGATTGTTCCACCACTGAAGATGGGCTTCTAGGTGTACTCAATTTTAGAGGAATGGACTGCTTGATGGACTTCACGAACATCAGCGTGCATAGGGTTAAGTGTCCTCTACATTACTAATCCCTTGCTTTGTGGCTGACACACTGCATATCATGACACAGAATGGATAGGTCCACCTTACTTAAATTAATCTGGGCTGTTAAAGCAGATTGGCAAGACTGTTTAGCCTCCATTACATGTTTCAAAGTTGATTCATTCTCTGGAGGTGTGGATTTAGAGGCATTAGCCATGGTGCAAGAAGATTCTGTACCTGAGCCCTCTGTGGCTGTTGTCCTCCTCCACTCCCTTGCTTTACTGTCAGGGCGGCAGCAGCTAAGGTGGGAGACCAAGGAGCTAGTGAAGACTGGGGGAGGGGGGGGGGAGAGTTCCATGATAGTACTAGGGGGCTTAGTTTTTTGCTTAGGGCAGCTGGGGAGGATTTCTTGGGACCCCCGACCCAGAAGTACTCATCGTCCCCTTCTTGAATCTGTCACACTAGGGTAGTACGCTTTGAGCTGCCGGGCCACCGCAGCCATCTTGGGAGCTCCAGAGGGAGCCAATTCCCTGTGGATTTTGGGGCAGATGTCCCAATTTTGACCTTCCTGGCGGACACAGATTGGTTGCGGGGACCAGTGGAAACAGATGTGCCAGAAGGATGAAGGCAAAGAGACAGCGATGCTGACAGAGCTCGGCTATGGAGCTTCTAGCATGCACCCGGCTGGACACACCCCCGCAAAATTAAATGTTCATTTTTTTTTTTTTCATACACACAGAGCATACTTTTGGTGAAATTTATTAAAAACTGGGTTTTAATTTTTTTTCTGAAATGGGGGAAAAAAACGTAATTTTTAAAATACGCACTTTTTTTTTTACAAATAATCTTTCTTCAAAAATGTAAGCCAAAATGTATACTGCTACATTTTTTAGGGTGAAAATAACCCAAATTGGTGTATATTATATTGGTGTAGGAAAGTTATGGAGTCCACTATATATATATATATATATATATATATATATATATATATATATATATATATATATATATACATATATATATATATATATATATATATATATATATATATATATATATATATATATATATATATATATAATGAGACTGAACTGGGCATTCTGTCACAGTGCAGTACTGTGTCATATAACTGGTGTAATGGTGATCAGGCACACTGACTGGTGACAACAGTATGTAAGAAAATTTACTGAGTTGTACAGCATTCACTTTAATCGATCTCTGTTTGATCATATATTTTGGAGGCCAGTGGAGAGATATGGGGTCCTATAGACCCCAGAGCTCTCCATAAAGACGACCCATGCTATCATAATTTTGTTCATCCCTTGAGATGGCAATAAAGTTGATTAAAACATTAGAGACTGTGTAAAACAAGTTTTTTAAACAAGTAATAAAATATAAATGACTTAAGAATGAATAAAATATTTAAAGCACCCTCGTCCCTTGTGCCCATATGCGGGCGGCACAGTGGTGTAGTGAGTAGCAGTAAAAAGGGTTCCAGTCCCAACCACGACACTAACTGCCTGGAGTTTGCATGTTCTCCCTGTGCCTGCGTGGGTTTCCTCCGGGTACTCCGGTTCCCCCCCCCCCCCCCCCACTCCAAAAGACATACTGGTACATACTGGTAGGTTAATTGACTTCTGTCTAAAAATTGGCTCTAGCATATGAATGTGAGTTGGAGACCTTGGGTTGTAAGCTCCTTGAGGGTAGGGACCGATGTGAATGTACAATGTATATGTAAAGCGCTGCGTAAATTGACAGCGCTATATAAGTACCTAAATAATAATTAAAGCCGGGTTTGACAAATTTGCTTGAAATGTAGGAGCCAGTTAAAAAAAAGTTAGGAGCCAGAAAACGCGCCCCATCCCGCAAAGCTCGCGTGCAGAAGCGAACAAATACGTAAGTAGCGCCCGCATATGTAAACGGTATTCAAACCACACACGTGAGGTATCGCCGCGATCGTCAGAGCGAGAGCAATAATGCAAGCTCTAGACCTCCTCTGTAACTCAAAACATGCAACCTGTAGAATTTTTTTAAATGTCGCCTATGGAGATGTTAAGTGGTAAAAGTTTGTCGTCATTCCACGAGCGGACACAATTTTGAGGAGTGACATGTTGGGTATCAATTTACCCTGTAACATCATCTTTCACAATATAAAAAAAAATTGGGATAACTTTACTGTTGTGTTTTTTTTAATTAAAGAAAGGTGTATTTTTTTCTCAAAAGTGCGCTTGTAAGACTGCTGCGCAAATACGGTGTGACAAAGTATTGCAACAAACGCCATTTTATTCTCTAGGGTTTTAGAATATATAATATATATAATGTTTGGGGGTTTTAATTGGAGGGAAGGAGATGGCAGTGACAACAGTGAAAAAACACATTAGAACTGCTGTTTTACTTGTAATGCCAATGGCCACCACCAGATGGCGCCAGGTCACAGAAGGAAGCTTGGGCCTTCACAAGGCCGCAAAGCCGCGCCCTTAATTACCGGCCGTCGCGGGCCCACCACGATCGCGCGGTGGGGGCGCACAGATACCTAGGATCCTGCTCCTCCGTGTCCACCCACGGGCCCGCGACGGCCGGTAATTAAGGCCGCGGCCTTGTGTAGGCCGAAAAGCCGCAACCTCAATTACCAGCGGGCGCCAGGTCACAATTTCTTGCCGCAATTGCGACCGGGCGCCTGGATTTTGTCGAGCCCTGATAATATGCAGACATGTAAGCGATGATCGTACCACATGTAAGGTATTGCATCAAATGTTATGCCGCGTACACACGATCATTTTTTGTGATGAAAAAAGACGTTTCAAGTGATGAAACAAAACGACGTTTTTCAAACTTCATTTTCCAAAACGACGTTGCATACACACCATCGTTTTTCCAAAATGCTCTAGCAAAGCGTGGTTACGTAAGACACGTTCGACTGCACTCTGTTCCATTGAAGCTCCGTCTCATAACTTGCCTCTGAGCATGCGCGGCTTTAAAAACGTTGTTTTCAACATCGTTTTGCCCACACACCATCACTTTTTATGACACAAAAAAACGACGTTTTGAAAAACGACACAAAAAATTTAAGCATGTTGAAGACAAAAAACAAAGTTTTGGCCACACACGATCAATTTAAATGACGTTTTAAAAAAACGACGTTTTTTTTCATTGCAAAAAACGACCGTGTGTACGCGGCATCAGAGCAAGAGCAATCATTCTACCATTAGGCCTCCTTATGTAACTCCTACAACTGTTAACCTATAAAGGCTTTTAACCACTTGCTTACTGGGCACATAAACCCCCTTCGTTCCTAGGCGAAATTTCAGCTTCCGGCACTGCGTCGCTTTAACTGACATTTGCGCGGTCGTGCGACGTGGCTCCCAAACAAAATCGGCGTCCTTTTTTCCCCACAAATAGAGCTTTATTTTGGTGATATTTTATTTTTTGCGCTATAAACAAAAAAAGAGCGACAATTTAAAAAAAATGTTTTTTTTTTTACTTGTTGCTATAATAAATATCCCAATTTTTTTTTAAAAAAACTATTTTTTTTTCACAGTTAAGGCCGATACACATTTTTCGACGTATTTTTGTAAAAAAAAAAAAAAAAAAAATCGCAACAAGCGACTGGTTTGCGCAAAAGTTATAGCGCCTACAAAATGGGGAACAGAATTATGATTTTTTTATTATTATTTTTTTTACTAGTAATGGCGGCGATCTGCGATTTTTATTGCGACTGCGATATTGCGGCGGACATATCGGACACTTTTGACACAAATTTGGGACCATTCACATTTATAGAGCGATCAGTGCTATAAAAATGCACTAATTACTGTATAAATGTGACTGGCAGGGAAGGGGTTAACACTAGGGGGAGAGGAAGGGGTTAAGTGTGTATCCTGGGTGTGTTCTGACTGTGTGGGGGGAGGGGGGTGACTGGGGGAGGTGACCGATGCTGTGTCCCTATGTACAAGGGACACAGATCGCTCTCCTCTCCACTGACAGCACGTGGAGCTCTGTGTTTACACACAGAGCTCCACGTTCCTGCTGTCAGCTGTTCGTTTTCCCGCCGACCGCGTGCACCCGACGGACATCGCGGCCGCCGGGTACACGCATCGGCATCCCAGCCATGCGCCGGGACAGTGTTTACCCGCCGTAATGCAGTTGAAACACGTCCAAAGACGTCCACTTGGCGCCTCAGATCTGCGCTGTTGACGTATTCTGTCAATAGCGCAGGTCTGAAGTGGTTAAGGTGTCGCCTATGGAGAAAAACTTGGGTATTCTATGTGTGTGCACTAAAATGTATTTAAGTGTGTGCGTGGTTTATTTTTTGAAAATGGCTACACAAATATCGTGCAACATAAACTCTTAGATGTAACCGAGTATCGGCACGGGGAACCAATAGGTAATAGATATCTTCGGCTATTCAAAATACGTGTATACTTAGTCCTTGATGATTACTTTATTGCCTTTTTTGTATTTCGTAACCATGATACCTGATTGTTGGAGCAGGAGAAACAAAAAAGAAAATCAATTAAAAATAAATTAATTTAAATAGTTTTAAAAATGTCAGACAGTTTGGGATATTTTTTGCCATTTCATGGGTGCACACACAAAACCGCAAAAAAACTTGCAAGGATATGTTTACAACCGGTTTATTAGCATTTATTTGGGTTTATATTAGTTTTAAGAGTGATTGTGTAGCCTCTAACAAAGTTCCCGACTACTATGTGGTCATGATATACTACTACTGTACATTTGGCTGTGATTGTTTCCTTTGTGAATGGGAGCTCTAAAACACCTTTTTTTCTAGATTAAATATCATGAAGAGTTTGAGAAGAGCCGGATGGGTAGTCTCTCCATTGATTCAGGAGATGAACGTAGAGGTTCTGAAGATGGTGGCAATTATCGCCGAACTCCCTCAGAGAGCATGCCCTCCCATCAATCCCCAGCCAGTAGCTCAGGTAATGAAGCAAAACAAACATTTGTTCTTTTGTAGAGCATCTAGTCCAGTGATGGCGAACCTTGGCACCCCAGATGTTTTGGAACTATGTTTCCCATGATGCTCCACTACACTGCAGAGTCCATGAGCATCATGGAAAATGTAGTTCTAAAACATCTGGGGTGCCAAGGTTCGCCATCACTGATCTAGTAAAATTTTGACATTTTAAAGACCTGTATTGTATATATTTTTGTATATATTTTTTTCAAAGTGCATCTGTTCTCTGACCATGAACAATAAAGAAATGGAAATACTTTAATGTTCATTAACCACTTCATAGGATGAAGTCCTGTGATCGCGGCCTGCTGCTGGGCGCAGGCGGCATGCCCTGTGATTGCAGTGATGAGGTAAAGAGCCAATCAAGTGGCTCTTTACCATGTGATCAGCTGCGTTCAATCCATTATCACTACTTTCCTCATGCTGTCAGCATAAGGGTGGGACAAGAGAGCCGATAACTGGCATCTCTAAAAGGGACTCGTACACTGATAATCAGGGCACTGATTAGCACTATCCTGATTATCAGTGCAGTGCCGCCAATCTGTGCATATGTGTCCCCCCATCTGTGCCGCCCTTTCAGCGCACATCAGTGAAAGAAAAAAAGTCTGTTTTTTTTGTTTAGCAAAAAATAAATTATTAAATACCACCAAGAGAGAGCTCCATTTGTGTGGAAAAAAAAAATTATACATTTTGTTTGAGTACAGTGTTGCATGACTACGCAATTGTCATTCAAACAGTGTTTAAGCGCTGAAAGCTGAAAATTGGCCTGGGCAGGAAGGGGGTGAAAGTGCCCAGTAGGCAAGTGGTTGAGAGACACCGGGTATATGTATTTAAAAATATATACTAAAGGATTTGTACAAGGGCAAACAAAGCTGTTGACCAGCCAGGTGTAAGCACTTACAATGCCTCTTTTTTTTGGCTGATGTCCTAGGAGGATGGAGGTCTTATTTGTAAATTTTTAAGATTTTTTCCTTTTTTTTTCTTTAACCACTTAAGACCCGGACCAATACGCTGGTAAATGACCCAAGGTGTTTTTGCGATTCGGCACTGCGTCGCTTTAACAGACAATTGCGCGGTCGTGCGACGTGGCTCCCAAACAAAATCTGCGTCCTTTTCTTCCCACAAATAGAGCTTTCTTTTGGTGGTATTTGATCACCTCTGCGATTTTTATTTTTTGCGCTATATACAAAAATAGAGCGACATTTTTGAAAAAAAAACACTATTTTTTACTTTTTGTTCAAAAAAAATCAAATAAACTAAATTTTAGTCAAACATTTAGGCCAAAATTTATTTAGCCACATGTCTTTAGTAAAAAAAAAAAATCGCAATAAAAAAAATAGCTACCTAGCGGGAACAGCGACACTAATACAGCGATCAGAAAAATGATCGCTTAGTGACGCTGGCAATAGGGAGTGAAAGGGTTAACTAGGGCGGTGATCAGGGGGTTAAAACTTTATTAGGGGGGGTGGGGGGGCTATCCTGAACCTAACACTAACTTGTTTTTACAGTGCCTGTCACACTGACACTAAATGCAGTGATTAAATCACTGCATTCAGTAACACTGTGACAGGGGGGTGGGGGGGGGCGATCACAAGGGGTTAATATGCCTATGTGAGTGTGTGTCAGTGTTGTGTTGGTGCACACTTACTTGTGATGTCTTCTCTCATCAGCAGCGCTGGGAAACAGCGCTGCGATGAGAGAATACATCATTTCCTCCTTCCTGTGTAAACACAGGAGGAGGAAGTGACAGGCTGGGAGCGCGCTCCCATTGGCTGGGAGCGATCGCGGGGGGGCGGATATCACGGACATCCGCCCGCAGATCCCGGATCGCTCCCAGAGGTAGGGAGACCCCCGCACGCCGCGGAGGGGGTCCCGATGGGACCCCCGAACCGCACTCAGGCGGGGACGTAAATTTACGCCCTTGTGCCTGTACGAGCCATGTTGTGGCCGTATATGTGCGTGCGGGGGTCTTTAAGTGGTTAATCAAGACACTACTGAGCTGGGCTTTATATGTTGTTATGCAGGTCAGCTTATCCTTGGTAACCCCTTGGAGTCTGTATCTGGCCTGTGCCTGTAATGTGACCTTCTACATTAGGCTCTGCCAGTGGTACTTTACAGATTTCTCTATTACTGCCGCAGAGCGCTGTCCAAGACCAGAGCTGTGGCAGACTTGTGCACTCAAGTTTTCACTCCATGCTCTGTTACTGCCAATTTCTTTCCTTCAGGATACTGTCTTCCTGCTGTTGCCCTATTATGGTAGAGACACTGTATATGGTTCACACATTGAATAGTCTGCTGCTTACAATGACCTGGTTACCTTCAGCTATTAACCTTTCTGCGTAAGCAGCTGTGAGTAAACCCAATTTTTCTCATTATCCTGCCTCCCCCCCCTTACCTGTCCGGGCGTCCGTTCAGGGGGGTGCTGGCCGCCGGTTCTTTCCAGGGGGAGCCCGACTCCTGGGCCCCTGGTAGCTCACCTGGGGGGGGGGGGGGACGCCGACAAACGCCCACGTTATTTTCAGTCTACGGGAAAATGACGGTGGCTTTCTTACCCAGGAGGAAAGGCTGGGTGTCGACAGGAGCAGGCGCCCACATCCTCCTTTCACAGTGCAAGGAGGCACCAGTTTACTATGTGTATATACTGACTAGTACAGTGCAGGAAAGTGGGGACAGCAGTTGTGTGGGGGGGGGGGGGGCACTTTGGCGGCTAGCCTCCTGTCGTGTGGACCATAAGGATGGAAAAGCAAGCCCGGTGGCTGTTTCAAAAGGGGAAGAAGATAACTGTGAGTACTTTCCTTTGCCTTGGGAATTTGGCTGCAAAATCCCCAATTCCAGCCAGATGGTTTCTGGGCATTTGAGGTAATCTCCCCTGGGGTCTGGATTCAAATAACCCCGAAGCTTCTGCTAAAAACGCCAGCCACAGCTCCCTTTTTGCATCAGAGATGCTGTATGGTAGACAAGTGGTACAGAGGAGCGAGTGTGCCTCGCTCCTCTGGTAGAAAACCACCTCAGATGGGAAAAAGGTGGGCAAGGCATCCC
The DNA here is from genome assembly GCA_029574335.1 of Rana kukunoris. Taxonomy (NCBI): domain Eukaryota; kingdom Metazoa; phylum Chordata; class Amphibia; order Anura; family Ranidae; genus Rana; species Rana kukunoris. Next base: position 55,030,446 of record CM056060.1, on the reverse strand, counting down.
CTCCCTTACTCTCTCCCTCACTGTGTATATACTGAGTGGTGCAGTGCAGGACCTGAGATCTGGATGTAAATAGCCCAGAAGCTACTGCTAAAACCACCAGCCACAGCTCCCTCTTATATCAGGCACTGGTTCTCCCAACAGTAGGCTGCCAGCCTCTCCCTACATGCCCGGTTGTGGTACATTAGTGGGGGTGAATATAGCGGAGGGGGGGGGGGGTGACTGGTAGATTCACTACAGGCCATGTATACCACTGAACAAGTTATTAATTGTGCAGTGGTTGGAGGATTCAGGAGTAAGCTCCCCTGGTCAGCAGGTGCACTAGGTTACCGACCCAATTAGTCCAGCTGCTAGGAATCTGAATTTGCTCCAAGATGCTTAAAAGCTGACCTAACTCAACAATTTGGCAGGGACCAAGCTTCTGTGTGGCACAGTAAGGGTTCCCTTGTGACAGATCCCCCTTTTGGGGGTTGATTGCTATGGGTAACTTTGTATAAGCTCTAACCTCCCACTCCACCTTTACACTGTGGTTATATTATAGTGTAGGAGGTAAGAAAAACCCTTTTGTTGGTTTGGGCTACAGTCCACTCAGTGGCAGTTCTAAGGGCAATTTACTATAAATCGCTTCCTACATCCTTTAATTGAGGATTTTCTGTGCAAACCTATGCAAGAGCTACATGATTGCTTGATTAAGGCCTTGCAGGTAGCTAGTTAACTCCAGCCTAAATCGGGGACCACCTCTTCTAGAGGTTGTCCTAATTGGTCTCTAGGACTGGGCTCATTGAGCCTGGGTTCACACTAGTCCTACAAACGCTCCGACATTGGGAGCTCATGTCGCATGACGTGTGAAAATCAATGTTTACCTATGAGAGCTGTCTTAACTGATCCGACACAAGTCGGTCCGACTTTGAAAACACTCCCTGTACTACTTTGCTCCGACATTCATCCTACTTCAGCCCATTGAATATCATTGAAGTCGGACCAAAGTAGGAGCCTTGTCCTTATCAGACATCCGACATGTGATTACAGCAGCAGTAAAAGGAACTTATCTCACTCTGGGATTGTTTTGATTGGTCAAAAACAAGTCAGACTATCACAAAGTTGGTTCAAAGTAGTATCCTGTTCATGAAAGTCGGATGGATGTAGGAGCAATGTGGGATGAATGTAGGACAAATGTCGCAGAGCAAAGTAGGATGAAAGTTGTACTGCTGTCGTGTAGTATAGTGTTGTGAACCCAGCCTGAGACTTTAGTTACTGATTAGCCCCACCTGTGTATGAGCTGGCTAGCATTGCTCAGTTTCAGGGAACCGAGGGTAAGGTAGGACAACTGCTACTATAGTAAGGTGTCCAACCATTTTAGGATTTGTTCCTTCACTGGTGGTGAAGGGTTAGTATCTACAACCCAGGCTATGCCTATAAAATAAATTGTCCCTGTTGGTTGTTTCATAAACGTAGGTACCATGACATCGGTAGACCGCAGTAGTGAAGGTTTGTCCTTGCTGGGATGTGGCACAGCAGAAATACACATTGAGATTTGTGATCTCTGCTAATAAGGGGTATATTGCTTTACGTCAGAACTGCACTGAAGCTTGTTTGGTGTCCTTTATATCCTAAAGGTACTGCTTTATTTGGCTACAGATTAGAAAAATACAACAGTGAATGTCTGTACTTTCTGGTTTTGTGCCGCATGACGGAAATGCCCATCATTGACATCTCTGCTCATAAATGTTATATTGCTGCACATCAGACATACACAAGATTGAGGTCTGTCTGGGTTTTTGTGTCCTGTATTACTGCCTTATTGGTTGCTTATCAGAAAGGCAGTAGTATAGATTGATTTGTTGGGCTACATCGCAGAAATACAAATTGAACCTGGGCCAGGGGTAGTACTCATACTGCCATTGGTAATCGGTGCAGCACTGCAAAGTGGCGTTGTGCTGACAATGCTATTAACGGCAATGGCTGCTGATTTTAGGCATGCGATTTGACATGTTGAGTCGCATGCCAAATCACTTCATTATGGATGTGCTATCTCTGTTCAGAATTGTTATATTGGATCAACTATGGGGTGTAGTCCGTGAAGTGTGGGGTTGATTGGGATTCCACCATCATCCTTGCCATCACCACCGCACCAGCGTCAACCTATCAGCGCACATCATCAATCGCATAATCTCATCGCCTTGTACACTTTCTCATCATGATCAACATTAAATACTCAGTGTGGTAAGCGTGAAAGAGGGCGCTAGCATGCAAAATATCACAAGTGGGTAGGTGAATACTCTGCCTGGTGAGGTATAATCTAGATTAACCAACTATTGTTCTCTAAGTGAATCGGATTGCGACAAAAAAATTTGATAATAAATATAAATACTATGGTTGATAATTCTCATACAGAACCATAAATAGACATAAATAAAGTGCATGAATAAAAAACAAAATGCATCAATATAAAGTCCCGTGAGTCCAATAGTATTGAAGATAAATCATAAAGTGTGGAAAATGTTTCACACTGCAGCCCAACTATCAAGCATGCACGGTCCAAAAATAGCAATACGATGATCCCAAGGTGGAAGATTGAGCACAGAAGGACAGGTGTGATTGTTGGCCTTCACCACTAATTGGAGACTTCACCCGAAGTGCTGTTATACTATTATGCGCTTACCAAATGTTGAGAACTCTTTAAGAAAAGTAGGTCATAAAAGCTTGGCAGGATGAGTGCCTGCTCACTTGTGGCTTAACTACTTGAGATCCGCGCTACAGCCGAATGACGGCTCTAGCGCGAATCTAATTTGTCAACAAGCCGTCAATTGACGGCTTGTCACAAGCTGTTTCCCGGCGCGCGCTCCAGAGCGCGCTGCGGGGAAACACTGTGTTGGCCGTGTCCCTTGGACACAGCCAATCACAGATCGCCGCGAACGGCCAATCAGAGTGGCCGTTTGCGATGTGATCTGTGCGGCCAATGAGAGATGATCTCATAGATCATCTCTCATTGCCGTTTTACATAGAGACAGCGTTCTGTCTCTGGAGAGCAGGAGACGGATCTGTGTCTCTTGTACATAGAGACACAGATCGGTCACCTCCCCAGTCACCCCCCCTCCACCTACAGTTAGAACACTATGCAGGGAATACATTTAACCCCTTCCTCACCCCCTAGTGTTAACCCCTTCAATGCCAGTCACATTTATACTGTAATTAGTGCATATTTATAGCACCAATCGCAGTATAAATGTGAATGACGCCAAAAATGTGTCAAAAGTGTCCGATGTGTCCGCCATAACGTCGCAGTCACAATAAAAATCGCAGATCGCCGCCATTTCTAGTAAAAATAAAATAATAAAAAATAATAATTCTGTCCCCTATTTTGTAGGCACTATAAATTTTGCGCAAACCAGACGCTTATTGCGATTTTTTTTTTTTTTTTTTTTACCAAAAATATGTAGAAGAATACGCATCGCCCTAAACTGAGAAAAAAAAAAGTTTTTTTTTTTTTTAATTGGGATATTTATTATAGCAACAAGTAAAAAATATTGTATTTTTTTCAAAATTGTCGCTCTTTTTTGTTTATAGCGCAAAAAATAAAAACCGCAGAGGTGATCAAATACCACCAAAAGAAAGCTCTACTTGTGGGGAAAAAAGGACGTCAATTTTGTTTGGGAGCCACGTCGCACGACCGCGCAATTGTCAGTTAAAGCGACGCAGTGCCGGAAGCTGAAATATCACCTGGGCAGGAGGGGGGTATAAGTGCCCAGTAAGCAAGTGGTTAAACAGGAACCGTTCAGGAGAAATGGATAGACATGGAACTCAAAGGGAAACCGAGAAAACAAGGGGGAATCCCATCGTGTAGTACTTTTATTAAAATTGATTAAAATACACAAAACAGCCAAGTGGCCTCTTACTTTAGGATGTGCCCGCCTGGCACTGGGACTGCAGCAGAAATGTCTCCTCAATTTGGACTCGCTAGGTGCACTGGTCGTGACCAATAGCTTGCGCTGTGTGAGGCTGTGTGACACAAATAGTAGGAAGCGTTGTGTACTAGGCTGGATGCAGGGGGAGCCAGATCTTGTTTTTGCAGGCACTTACCTGCAAAAACAACTCGAGCTGGTTCAATGATGCTCTTAAATTGCTGAAGCAAGAACGCAGATGAGCTGGAGGAGAAACACAACTAAGGAAATCTACAAACTAGTTACCAAGAAATACCACATAGAAATCTTCAAAGCGAAGAAAGAACACTTCTCCAATACCATTGCAAAAGCCCTAAACCGCCCCAGCGAACTTTTCAAACGAATCACTCAGTTTATGAACCCCACCTGCCTAGAGCTTCCAGCGAACGAAACACTCGTTCTGTAATGAACTATCTAATTATTTTATTGACAAAATTGAAAATATTCGTGAAATAATTTTGCAGAAAATAAACCAACCTCACCCAGCCAAAGAAAAAAAAAAAAAAAACAATAATATAAATATTCCTCAATCTACGCTATTTACGCTGCTACCTATCACCATCGACACCACCGAAAGTATCATCAAAAATCTCAGAGACACTTCAAAACCAAACTACATAATTTCTACTAAACTCTTGAAAGAATGTACCGACATCTTCGCACCCACCATAACACATCTCATAAACCAATCTTTCAAAGAAGGTATTGTTCTAATTGCTCTCAAGCAAGGCATAATTAAACCCCTCCTAAAGAAACCAAACCTTGACCCCCAAAGACCCAAATTGCCATAGACCGATAAGCCTTAGCACCGTCTCCAAAATCATGGAGAAAGCAGTAGTACAACAGCTACAACTCCATCTGAACTCCAACAACCTCCTGGACCCACTACAATCAGGTTTTCGCCCAAGCCACGGGACAGAAACTGCACTTTTTAAAATATGAGATGATGCTCTCCAAGCAGAGGACGAAGAAGAATCTTGTCTCCTGGTGCAGCATTCGACACAGTAGACCACAATACTCCATTTTTACGCAGCTCACAGAAGTAGGTGGAGTCGCAGACTCAAATCTGCCATGGTTCGCATCGTTCCTAGAAAATCGATCAGACAGTGAAACTAGGAGAGGTCACATGCGGAGTCCCTAAAGGATCACCCCTGTCGCTGTACTCTTCAACATCTACCTCCGCTCACTACTCACAATTATTCGCAAACAAAACCTGTTCTCCACTCCTACGCGGACGGCACTCAACTTTATCTGCGTATCGCCAACAAAGATCAATATCTTGGATTAGAAAAATGCCTGACACTGATACATAATCGAATGACGGAGAGCGCCCTCAAACTCAATAGATCAAAAACAGAATTTTTCTTTCTCCACGCAAACCGGAAGACAAAATCTAGAATGACATTGACTCCTCCCATCATCTTGGGACAAACCATCACCCTAAGCACGAAAGTAAAAGGCCTAGGAGTTATCGTTGACTCAGACATGTCTATGGACGCGCAAATAGGATCAGTGGATCTCGCTATCTTCTCCTCTTGCTGCGTAGACTCATCCCCTTAATCCCGGAAGACGCAGCAGTAGTAGTGGGAACACTCATTAACTCCAGACTCGACTATGAAAATTCCCTCTACCTAGGACCACCCAAATACCAGATGTCTTGTCTACAAGTTGTCCAGAACACTGCAGCCACACTGGTAACAGGTAACAAAAAAAAAAAACGTGGGGCATGGTCTGACCTCGCTAGAAGATGGCTGCCTGATCTCGGAGCTCCCGCCGCTATGGTCTTTTTCATTATACCGGAGGACTCATCACCGCACTTAGTACTCCTAGATTGAGGGTACTACCTCTCAGAATTCTCCCAGTTTGCTTTCCCGTTCTCCGCACGGTTTAACAACCAAATTAAACCGGCTACCCCTCGAACGGTCTCATAGACGGGACATGACGGCTTCTCATTAAGGTACGCATCAAAACTTGTCTCTAAACGTACCAACTACTCATTCCGGTATGTCGACTTTAGAAGCGGAGGACCGTACTTATATAGATACTCAACAACCCAGTTTGCTTGACCTCCGCTCTGTAGCGAGTGACATTAAAAACACTGTCAGTCGCCATAGCGGAACTACACATTGATATACGCGACATAGCTGAGTAAAAAATGTGGAGAAAACTAATGCGCAACATGACACTATCCTACGTAGAATGAATTACAAAATGGATGTACAACTGTTACAATTGAGACCTCCAACGTAATACAGAAGACTTGGAGAACAGAAGCAGACGTCATAACCTTCGTATACGTGGCTTACCTGAAGATATTGATACTGATCAACTTTCAATTACCATTGACAATCTGTTTAATGAACTTTTAGAGAGGCCATTTCAGACAAAGATCAGAATGGAGCGCATACATCGCGCACTTAGACCTAGAGGAAAACCCACAGATCCTCCTAGGGATGTGATTTGTTGCCTAGTGGATTATAAACTAAAAGAAGAAATCCTTATGAGAATGAGAAACGAGGCCAAGTTAATATATAAAGGTTCAATTATTCAAGTTTTCCAAGACCTTTCTGGCATTACTTTGCAAAATAGGAGGGATCTGAAACCTCTACTAGAAGCACTACGCAGTAAAAATATTATATACAAGTGGAAGTTTCCCTTTGGACTTTCGGCTACCCATCAAGGTCGCACCGCTTTATTAAGAGTACCTGAAGACCTTAAATCCTTCTGCCATACCATGAACATCCCAGTGATTGATGTCCCAGACTGGTACGCTGAATTCCGCCCTACTTACAAAAAAAGGAACATGGCACGACAGAACCTATGGAAGCACAGGCAACCAGATTTTGCAGGAGATCTAGTGACAGGTCTTCATCATCGTTGCAAGGAGCACTGAACGACTCGACTGACTCTCCGCGTTCAAGACGGTTCCGACGCACTTAATGATTAACAGAGACGAATCCCCTTCAGCATTTGTTTGCATGTATTAGCACACAAAAGGCGTGATCTCTTAGTCCCAGAAAACGGTGATCAATAGTCTCCTATATTCATATTTGCATAATGCTTTGTTCCCCCCTGTTTGTCCTCAGGTCTATTCTTCACCACTTGCATAATAGATTTTCTTATGTGTCTATATTTGCCATTTTATTTTCTTTGTTACTTGTTCTGGCAATATTTTTAGTCATTCCTGAGATAAATAGTTTTGCTCAGGATTTCAATAGAATGGTAACTTTCATATTCGGATGTGTCATCCTAGAATCCAATGTTGAAAGATACTTTATTAAATTATTTTACACATATGGTTTCTAGCATGATTTTTGTGGCACTCCATGTATAGATCTTGATTCTCTTTTTGATCCATATTAATGAATTCTCACTTGTATAATCAATTTCAATTAACTGGCTGTACTTTATTGATATTTCCAAAATTAATCGCTAATATTTGCATCCCCTTTGTGTGGGCACGCATATCCAATTCACACTCTCCTTCACTATCCCTGTGACACATTCAATACACTGTAGCGGCGGGAAAACGCGTTATTCCTGTTTTTCTTCCCGACTTGGACTTTCCATCCCCCACACAGCAGTGGAGTTTTGAGTGTTGTCTCTAGCAGATCGATACCCAACTACTTTACTCTGTACCGTACCACCTTAGATAATTGTTGAAGAGAAAGCAGTTCCGTTTTCTCCATGCTTTTTTTTTCTCTTCTTTAGTTGAGGATAGATATCTCTCTGTTCTCCTCCCCCCTTTTTATTATTTTTCCAACCCTTCACTTTCCCCTTTTCTCATTTTACCTTGATATTGTTTGCAATTTCTACCTTTAAATTGCATATTCATCTCAGTGTTATGTCCCATCTAAAAGACATTTCATCCCCTTCCCCCTTGATCAAGTTGTATTTCTTAAACATCAAGGGATTAAATATACCTGAGAAGAGATCTAAATTATTTCTATTACTAAGGAAGGCTAAAGCTCATGTAATCTTTTTACAAGAGACTCATTTCAAAACTAACAATATTCCGAACATAAATAGCAAATTGTACCCTACTGTGTACCACGCTACCAACTCCGTATCTAAATCAAAGGGGGTTTCTATTTTCATTTAAAAAAATTGTCCCATACAAATCCAGGATACCCTTATTGACACTGACGGTAGATACATCTTTATATAAAGGGCTCTCTATAAAAAAAACGATTACTTTAGCGAATATTTACGTCCCTATTAAACAACAAATTCCCTTTATTAGAGAGACTATCGATCTCCTTACTTAATTTCAATCTGGATTGCTTGTAGTGGGGGGAGACTTTAATTTGTCTAACTATTTAGTTGACATGTATTCGGGTTCCTCCACCCTACCATACTCCGCTCTTCGGTCTGTTAAAACAATACTTAAAAGTCTAACTCTACACGATACCTGGCGCACTTTATACCCAAATACCAAAGATTTTCTCCACCTCATGATAAATATTCTAGAATAGACTATTTTTTTTTACCCAAACAGATCTTGATTCTTTAATCCCGGCTACCATTGAACCCATGGTTATTTCAGATCATCACCCGATTTCAATTAACCTTAAGTTTTCTTCAATTGCCAATAGATCACCAATCTGGAGACTTGCCAATTCCCTTCTCAATAGCCCCGAAAATGTTAAATCTTTAAACTCAATCCTGTCTCGGTACTTTGAGGAAAACGAATCCTCAGACATACATCCTTTAACACTCTGGTTGACACATAAGTGTGTTGTAAGGGGTGAATTTTTTTTTTTTATCGCTTCCAAGCGAAAGAAAGCATTTTAATTAGACAAAACAACTAAACGAAAATGTATTCTAACACATAAACTTTTTTATGAGTTTGGTAACAAATCAGGGAAATTACTTGCCAGAGCTCTACAAGCAAAAAAAGCAGCAACGACCATCCACTCCATTTCTGATCCCTCAGGCAAAAAAGTTTCTTCTTCCTCTGAAATTGCCAAACAATTCAAAAATGTATATTCTAAACCAGGGATCTCCAAACTATGGCCCTCCAGCTGCTGTGGAACTACACTTCCCATGAGGCATTGTAAAACTCTCACATTCGTAAACATGACTAAGCATGATGGGAATTGTAGTTCCTGAACACCTGGAGGGCCGTAGTTTGGAGACTCCTGTTCTAAACCATGGGTCTTCAAACTATGGCCCTCCAGGTGTTCAGGAACTACAATAACCATCATGCCTAGTCATGTCTGTGAATGTCAGAGTTTTACAATGCCTCATGGGAAGTGTAGTTCCGCAACAGCTGGAGGGCCGTAGTTTGAGGATCCCTGTTCTAAACTATATAATATTTCACCAAATCCGCATATAGATCACGTTGACTGCAGAAAAGAATTGATCACTGACTTTTTATCACTTCATGGCCCCAAACCCATCACCAAAGCAGAAGCCGAAAATCTAGAACGACCGATTAAATGGGAAGAATCTTTAAAAGCACTTAAACAGCTTAAAACATGCAAATGCCCCAGTCCCGATGGTCTATCTGTTAGCTACTATAATTCTTTTACTGATATTGTTATCAAATAGTTTTTAAAAGCTTTTAATTCTATTCCTGTTCAGCCCCTCGATAATAACAGGGACCTCCTGGAGGCTCATATCACCATGATCCCAAAGCCAGGTAAAGATAATTTGTTTTTGAATTACAGGCCCATTTCTCTCCTTAATGTAGATCTGAAACTATATGCAAAAGTCATTGTGAACCGTATTCTGCTTTCACTCCCTAATTTGGTTTCCTTGGACCAGGTCGGTTTTGTTCCCGGAAGGGAGGCCAGGGACAATACTCAAAAGGGCCATTAATATCCATCATTGGTTGACTAACACTTCCAAACCTGGCTTTTTCCCCTCTCTCGACGCGGAGAAGGCCATGGGATTCGGAGATCGTATGTTGCGATTTATTCTTGCTCTATACTCACCCACTGCAAGGATCAAGATAAATGGTTGCCTGTCGGACGCCTTCTCCGTGTAGAAAGACTCGCCAGGGGTGTCCCCTATCCCCCATTATATTTATATTAACTTTAGAACCGATTCTATGCAAAATTTGTGATAATCCTGATATTAGGAATTGAGAATTGATATTAACAGACGTTACAAATTAGCTGCATATGCAGATGACATTCTACTTTTTCTATCTGAACCCATCATCACAATAACTGTTCTCTTAAAGGACTTTTCGTTGTTTAATTTAATCTCCAATTTACAAATCAATTTGAATAAATCCAGGGCCCTGAATGTATCGCTGCAAACCAACATAGTTTCCTTTGCCAACTAAACCTCCCCTTTAAATGGGAAGACCATGCCCTTACCTATTTAGGTATACAGATATCGTTGAAATTGAAAGACTTGTATTCCAGGAATTTTTTACCTATTCTCAAATCTATCCAAGATGACCTTCTGAGCTGGGATAAGAGCTTCTTCTCCTCGTTTGAAAGAGCAGCTATAATAAAAATGAATGTGAGGGGGCGTGGCCTGGCAAGCGACCGAGATGGCAGCACATTGAGAGGGCTCCGGATAACCCACAGCCTTTAGCCTGTAATTTTGCAGACCTACATCGGATGATGAGCAAGGTGCACTATCGCTCACCTCACTCCAGACCACGGCGCACCTCGGCGGCATACAAGGGCAGGAATATCTCCTATATTTTTAAGAAACAAGCCCTTTCCAGGAGCGGCGGGCCTGGAGACAAGAGGGCGCCGACGAAGACCGTGGAGGACTACAGCGAGGATTCGCAGTCGGCTTCCGAGGACACTGCCAGGGGTCCTTCAAACCTGAATCTACCCCTCACATACGCTGATATGTCCGTCTTTGCTGCGGATATTAAATCCACTTTTTCGGCGGCGATAACGGACTTAAAATCTAACTTGCTTGTGTTGAATATTAAAATGGCGTCGGTTGAGGCTGCGGGGAGACAGAGGGAAAAAGCGCTCCGTCGGCTAGAAAAAGTATCCATGGGGGCGTGGCTTGGACATGGCCGAGTGAAGCAGCTTTTTCTTAGAGCTCCCGGCCTCAGCCTCCGTTGACCCGCAAATTAACTTACCCACTCGGTATGCAATCCGCTAAACGACACGGGACAAGAGCAGTGACCCGCAGCACTCCCCTCAAGCAGAACCGGGGAGATCCAGCGCTATTTCAGACAATTACAGGAGGTTTCGCCCGGCACCATAGTCTCGGCGCCACGAGGCACCCCGCGCGCTTCAACACAAAAGGCCCCGACCGCGGTGACTGATTCCCAATACAGAGCCCACCGGAGGATCCCGGGTGCCACCCGCAGCGAGCTGAGATGTCGCCCCCGCAGTCCCAGGACAACAGTGGGATGGACCAAGATTATACGGACGCTCCTGCAGGCCTTACCTACCAGAACGGATATTGAGGCGCTGATCCTCCGGCTGGAAGAGACCCACAGATGTGACATCCAAATGGTGAGAGGGGAAGTGTCCACCCTAGCTGAGAAGATCACGTAGAGCGAGGATTCGGTCGCCACCCTTGAGAGGCGAGTGTCGGCACTCGAGAGATCCCGCGACCAGCACAGAGACGCCGCGATTGCCCTGCAGCTCCACCTAGAAGATGTGGAGGACAGGAGCCGCAGACAGAACCTTCGCCTGCGGGGTATACCGGAGGATGAGGAAGCGGCGACACTGGGAGACACGGTCCTCGGGATACTCCGCACGGTGCTGGAAGACCAGGATGCAGAAATACAGCTGGACAGGGTCCACAGAGCACTAGGCCCGAGACCGACAGACCGCGGGATGTAGTGATCCGCTTCCACCGCTATCTCCAGAAGGAAAGTGTCCTCCGTCGGGCCTGGGAACATGGAGATGTGACACTAAATGAGGCAAACCTGAGAATCCTCCCGGACCTGTCGAGAGCCACGCTGAAGCGAAGGGCCATGCTGCGCCCTGTGCTAGACCTTGCGTGCCAGCGGGGAATGACATACCGCTGGCGATACCCTCTTGCTGTCCCCATCCGCAAGGACAACGCGGCCTTCACACTGCAATCCACCGCAGACCTTCCAGCCCTCTTCAGCTTCATGGTGACGGACCCAGTCTCAGTTCCCGATTGGCTACAACTCCTGCCACGACAGGTGGGCCGGTCGGGCCTGTCTGCGTTTCGGGGACCGCCACAACCTCAGAACCGCATCAGGAGGGGAACACCGTGAGTAGGCCTCTTGGGCCACACATCCCTGACAGTGCCACCACCCCCCCCCCATTTAAGCTACTATGTGTATGAACACTTTACCCCCCCTCAGAACATGGCCCGGCCGCTACCCCCCCCCCTCCCCCGAGAGTAACATCCATTCTACTATTTCCTAATACCCCATAGATGCCTACAGGCAGTCGGGCATACCTCCATCGGGTCCATCACTTGGTCGGACCATCCCTGATCACCTTGCTCTATGCTCTCTTGGACATCCACACGGTACCATGACCACCTTGGAGACTAAACGCGAGTCTGCTTCAGGACCCAGAGGTCCTGGCGGACGTGACAAAGGAGTTGGGACACTATTTCACTTCCAATGACACCCCGGACAGCGACCCTGGCGTAGTGTGGGAGGCTTATAAAGCGGTAATCCGGGGGGTACTGATTAAACGTGGTTCTCGATTGAAGAAACTAAGGACGTAACAACTTAATCTCTGTCTGCAGAAGTTGCAGACACTGGAGGCAACCCACAAATTGACACCTACCAGACAGCTAGGGATAGAACTAGACACGACACGGGCCCGGGTGACGGAACTGCTGCAATTTAAAGCCAAAGCAGCGCTGCAGATAGGCCGCAGGAAAGTTTGAGTCGGGGAACAATTGCGGGAGATGGCTAGCCCAAGCGCTGAGAGAGCAGAGACTCGCGTCGTACATTCCGCACATCACCTCTCAAACAGGGCAATGGCTCTCTCTACCCCAACAAATCGCCCAAGAGTTTAAAACATTTTATGTCTCCCTCTATAACCTGCCAGCACCACAACAAGACCGCAACGCCACGTCGGAATATATTGCCTCGTCCTCTATGCCCTCTCTCTCTACCGGTGCCAGGGAGGTTCTGGAAGAACCCATCACTGTACCGGAGATCCAATCAGCCCTCAGGAACACTAAATCGGGAAAGGCCCCCGGGACCAGATGGTCTCACTATCCCGTATTACAAGACCCTGCTGCCAAATCTGGGCGGCCACATGGCCAAACTTTTCAACAGCTTTAGCTCAGGACATAGCTTTCACCCTTCCACAACCCAGGCCCACATCTCGGTAATCCCAAAGGAAGACAAAGACCCCTCCCAGTGCGGAAGCTACCGCCCGATTTCCCTCTTGAATGTTAACCTTAAAATATTCACCAAAATCATTGCCACTAGATTGCAAGCACACCTGACACACTTGGTTCATTGGGACCAGGTGGGATTTGTTCCAACCAGAGAGGCCAGAGACAACACCATCAAGGTGTTGAATCTTCTACACGTGGTTAATAACGATAGAACACGGGACAGACGCGGAGAAAGTTTTCAACCACGTAAGTTGGGAATTTATGTTCGCCAATTTGGGCCATATAGGGGTAGGACACAACATGCTAAGTTGGATCTCGGCAGCCTACCATGCTCCTTCGGCAAGAGTCAGGACGAATGGTGTGCTTTCTGACCCGTTCCAGATAACTAACGGCACCAGACAGGGCTGCCCACTGTCACCATTACTCTTCGCCCTATCCCTGGAACCCTTTCTGTGCCACGTCAGACGAAGTCCAGATATTATGGGCGTATCGGTCGGCAGTTCGCAACATAAGGTATCCGCCTATGCGGATGACCTTTTTGTTCTCCCTCACCAACCCCACCGTATCGCTCCCTAACCTGATGCGAGATTTGAAAAATACGGAAAGCTGTCCAACCTTAAAATAAATTTTACCAAATCCGTGGCGATGGGGGTGAACGTCCCACAACCACGGCTCATACGCCTCCGGGATAGTTTTAACTTGAAGTGGACTGATACTGCCTTGAAATACCTGGGAACGCTGATCCCACCCAGATTCACTCACCTTTTCCAACTCAACTTCCCGCCCCTCCTGAAAGAGGTGCAAAAACTTCTGGATCAATGGAGCAGAGGCCTCCAGTCGTGGTTTGGCCACTGCAACATACTCAAAATGTCAATACTACCCAAATTTCTTTACCTACTTCAGGCCCTCTTGGTCCAGATAGCGGCAGAATATTTTAGACAAATAGATTCTACCTTCGTAAAATTCATATGGGCAGGAAAGAGACCGCGCATACAAAAAAATTCTCTCATACCCCAAACGACACGGGGGCCTGGCAATGCCAGACATCCGTTCCTACTACTACTCTGTACACCTCAACAGGCTTCTGGATTGGTGCAGACATAAGGACACCAAACTTTGGCCAAACTTGGAGCAGGCTCAGATGGCGGTGTTGCTCCAGGGGACTCCATGGTGCTACACGGACCTCCACCCTGACCTTAAGCGGAACCCCTTGATAGGTACCACTGCTAGGATCTGCCCACAATTGACATCTAATCACTCCCTTTTCTCCCGACACTTAATACTATGCCCCGTCCTGGGAAACCCCCAATTTGACCCGGGCGTTAGCGACAAGCAATTCCAAACACTCAGGAGGGCGGGAATCTGCCAGGCCATCCATTTTAGTGGCGGAGGCAGGTGAACGACTGAAGAATTGCTAGATCCCGACGGGCAATACCGATTGGACTTTCTGAGGACACTACAGCTCAGACACTACCTCAACCACCAGACACCCCCGACCCCGGAGGCTCACCCCATTACACCTCTGGAGGTACTATGCACAGAGACTGGGGTGCTACCACACGCGCTCTCGCAGGTGTATAATATGCTAGTAACACCAGCTGCAGACTTCCAACTCCCAAGCCTGGCTAAATGGGAAAGGGATCTAGACTGCCACCTCTCTGCCAGTCAACGTATCCTCACATCCACACACAAGTCTTCCTTGTGCTCCAAGATACAGGAGACTAATTACAAAATTCTTATGCGCTGGTACAGGACTCCTGACCTATTGCATAAATGTTCCCCCGACACTACGGACGTCTGTTGGCGGTGCCAAAAAGAGAAAGGCACGCTACTTCACATTTTCTGGTCCTGTCCAGAGATAGACGTACTGGAGAGAGGTCCGCAGAATAGTACAGAAATTCACGGATCGCCAGGTCCCACAGAAGCCTGAGTACTTCCTACTGCACTCCACGGACATCCCGACCCGCACATACAAAAAACGAGTGACCCCTATGGGCCCAGTAGATGGGGCATGACATTTCTCATATTTTCTTGCCACACACCCATAACTATGTAAAATCTGGAATGCTTTTCAAGGACAAGAGTCCAAAATACCCTGTATAATATATGTAAGTGCCCTGCGTGGCACCACACTGTGATGTATTATTACTCTGTTGTTGATCTGCTGGGACCGGTTTCCTGATATAAATAAAAAAAAAAGAAGAAAAATGGAGGACCTCGACAACCGGGGGAGGAGGTGCAAAATTCGGGTGAGGGGGATCCCGGAATCGGTGGAACCTGACCATATCGTGCCGGCACTCCAGCGAGTGTTCAACAGTTTGTTAGAGAAACCTGAGGATACGGAGATCGAGTTTGTGAGGGCACACAGAGCTCTGAGGGCGCGAGGCCCGGACAACATGCCTCCGTGAGATGTGATTTGCTGCTTGCAGAGCTTTGCGCTCGAGGAGATCATGCTCAAAGCCCGAAGAAACAATAGAATCGTGTTCAACGGTGAGACGATAATGCTTTTCCAGGACTTATCGCAAATCACTTTAAAGAACCGCAGGGCTCTGCCGCCCCTCCTCGACAAGCTTCGGAACAAGGGATTACGCTACACATGGCGGTTCCCCTTCGCGCTTCTGGTGACACACAATGGCTGCAAGTTCTCCCTGCGCTCTCCAGACGACCTGGAAAACTTTTGTTCCTCGCTACAACTTGGTGAGGTGGAGTTGCCGGATTGGTATCGAGAGTATCGCATCCCCCCGCTGGAGAGGAGTCCTCCGGGCTCCCCCTTTGCCTCACCAAATGGCAAGAGCTTGAAGAGGATGAAACACGGCCATCAAGGAGGCTCGCTGGCGGGAATGACGAATAGCAACAAGGCACACTCCTCCAGGGCCCTGGATGGAGATGATGTTGTGATATCCTGTGTGTTGTGAGAGACACAAGACTCTGGTCTGGAGCAATGGATGTTTATTCTGTACAGGCTGTACACTGCAACATGCATCTCAGGACAGTACATCTTATCTGCTTCCTACATTAGCACACTCTAAGATTGCCACCGTACCCCTTGACCCTTGTCATCACTGCTGGGTGGAGCCAGCCTTAAAGTGCCAGTACATGTGGAACCCTTCAGGTATAACACCTTCCATCCACCCCTCAAAAAACAAAAACAAACTAAAAAAAACACAATAAAACAATAACCGGCACAAAACATTAACTGATAACTGTCCAATAACAGTCCTCCAAACACAGGAGAATTACAGGACTTCAAGCTTCCAGGGACAGTTGCGGTTAATATGTCATCGAATCACTTCCGTCGGCCCCGTCGAAAGTCTCGTAACCGCTTCTTGCAACTGAAACCGGTCAGGAGGGCGACAGTGTCGTTGAGGCCGGGCATCCATCGATTCGGGACCGGAGGAAACAGGGCTGGCCGGAATGGGTACCGGCGGGGCCAAGAAGGGATCCCCCAACTCAGAGGGTAAACAGACCTCCGGACCAGAGCTGGAGGGCTCGGTTGGAGCTGAGTTCAAAAGTTCAGAGTCCCCACAATCATCAGTCTCTGTGCATCCTGATCCGCTGGGAGCAGAACCTTGAGACACTGGTGGTTCAGCCGGCATGAGGGATTCAGGCAGTTGAGAACGAGGACGCAGTTGATCCGCATGACGTCTGCAAATGGAACCATCTTCCAGGCGAACCTTGTACATCTTGGGTCCCAAAGTCTCTGCAATGACAGCAGGAAGCCAACGGGTGTGGGAAGACCCATGAGATAGGGCCCATACCTTTTGTTGGGCTGTGAATCCGGGAAGCTCATGGTGTTTGACCATCTTGTCTTGGGACTGCAGTACATGTTCCTGGACTGTTTGAGGGCGGAGCATATCCAAAACAGTCCATGGCTGCCGACCCAGAAGGAGTTCCTCTGGAGTTTTACCAGTGGTTGCATGTGGTGTGTTTCTGTAAGCAGAAAAGGAGTCCAGCTGCTGGGGTGACAGAGACTGTTGTTTACTTGCAGCCACTGTAGCTTTGAAATAGCGTTTGAAAGTCTGCACAAACCTCTCTGCTTGACCATTTGTAGCTGGGTGGTAAGGTGCGGTCAACTTGTGCTTGATGTTGTGGGCAGTCAGGAAACACTAAAACTCCTGACTGGTGAATTGTGCACCGTTGTCCGTGACGATCTCTCTGGGGTATCCAAACGTAGCAGCGAGATGTAACAGTATGGAAACCGTTGCCTTAGTCGTTGGCTGAGTAACAGGAATGACCTCAGGCCACTTTGAATGGGCGTCCACTATGATCAAGAAGGTGTGTCCTCTGATCGGGCCTGCAAAGTCCAAGTGTAGGCGAAACCAAGGAACCGTGGGCCAAGTCCAGGGCTGGACGCACCCTCGAGGAGGGTCTCTTGTCGTTTGTGCACATCCAAGACAAGCATTCACATATGTTGCGATATCTGAGTCTAGATTTGGCCACCACACATAGCCTCTGGCCTTTTGTTTCATACGGGTGCCCCCAGGATGACCGGTATGTAGCAAGTCCAGAATGTGTCTCCGGAGGGTCTGTGGAATGATCACTCGGTCTCCCCATAAAACACAGTTGCCAGCCACAGTTAATTCCATACGCCTACGGAAATAAGGTTCATACTCCTGTGTGACAGTTGCAGGCCAACCGGACCGTACCCAGGAGAGTATTGTTTTCAGAAAGGTATCCTTGGTTGTATGGGCTGCTATCTCTTCAGAAGACAAGGACAGGCTGGTGTAACGACAACTCTTGACTGGTGGAGAAGAGTGCATGGACCTCCCTGTCAGTCGGGACATTGCGTCCGCATTAGCATTGGCATCATGACCACGATACTGAATTTTGTAGCTGTATGCCCCCAAGGATAGGGCATAGCGTTGGAGGCGGGCCGCAGTAGTCTGGGAGATGCCTTTGTCAGGGCTAAAGATCTGAAGGAGTGGTTTATGGTCCGTCAGTATGGTGAATTCCCTACCATACAGGTAAAGATGAAACTTCTTAATTGCCCATATCAGCGCAAGAGCCTCTTTGTCAATGTGTGAGTAATTGCTTTCTGCTTTTGTCAAAGACCTGGAGGCAAATGCCACTGGTTTTTCTGACCCATCTGGTAAGATGTGGGATAGTACCGCCCCCAAACCATAGGGTGAGGCATCACAAGCCAAGGTGAGAGGCTTCTGGAGGTCATAGTGCACGAGCATGCGTGACGCCAACAGCTTCCGCTTAGAAACTTCAAAAGCACGCTGGCATGCAGCCGACCAGTCCCATCTGGAGTGTTTCTCCAAAAGCTTGTTCAACGGAAACAAGGTGTGTGCCAGATCTGGCAGGAATTTGTGGTAATAGTTCAGCAAGCCAAGGTATGATCGCAGCTGCTGGACGTTGGTTGGGGCTGGAGCTTTGACTAAAGCATCAACCTTGGCTTCTGTGGTGTGTATACCTTCTGCATCCACAAGGTGGCCACAAAACTCCAATTTAGGCACCATGAATTGGCATTTTGCCAAGTTCACTTTTAGACCCTGTTCTTGGAGTCTCGCCAACACAAGCTCCACATTCTGCTTGTGTTCCTGGTCAGTCCGTCCCATGATGAGCATGTCATCTAGCAGGCACTGCGTGAAAAGAAATGTCCGCCAAAATCTCGTCCATTTTTCGTTGCCAAATGGCTGGGGCAGAGGCTACCCCAAACACCATCCGATTGTATTCATACAGTCCCTTGTGGGTGTTGATGGTCAGAAACTTGCGGGAAGAAGGATGGACCTCAAACTGTAAATATGCTTGTTTGAGATCAAGCTTGGTAAACTTTTCACCCCCTGCAAGAGAGGCAAAAATTTCATCTACTCTGGGTAGGGGATACTGGTCTATTTCCAGTTGAGAGTTCAGTGCCATGCAGAAATCGCCACAAATGCGCAAGTCCCCATTCGCTTTCTTTACCGGTACAACTGGTGATGCCCACTCGATGTGCTCTACCTTTGAGATGACACCTTGTTCCTCCAGCCGACTTAGTTCTGCTTTCACACCTGCTCGGAGTGCGAAAGGTACTGTCCGAGCTTTGAAGAACTTGGGTTGAGCGTTGGGTTTCAGCTTGAGTCTCACACAGTCATGTTTTATTTTTCCCAACTGGTCATCAAAAACCTTTGGGAACCGCTGCTTCAGGGACACCACCCATCCCTCATTATCTCCTAATGGAATGGTGACGGCATTACAGGGACTTATGGCGATGTCTGGCATACCAAAGTGAGCAATCCAGTCTCTCCCAAAGAGAGGGGGTCCCCCATTTTTCAGGATATATAATGGCAGTCTTTGTCTGACCCTTGTACAATACCTTTACTTTTGCGTAACCCAGTGGGTGGAGTATCTGCTTTGAGTATGTCTGCAGTTTGATTGGTGTTGGGCGGACAGTTCTTCGGGTCTGAAGTTGTCTCCATTGTTTCTGGGTGATAACTGAAACTGCTGCTCCTGTGTCTACATCCATCTTGAGTTTCTTTCCCTCGATGGTTACATCTACAGTCATTGCGGAGGGTGCTGAATGCATATGATGTATGTCTAACCTGTGGAGCACTTCCTCATCCTCTGACTCAGATGATGATTTATATCTTCCCACCATATATGTATTTGTCTTGGGGTTCAGAGGTTGTTTATCTCGCACCTTCTTGCTACGGCAAACTCCTTTCAGATGGCCGGTCCTACCGCAATTATGACAGGTCTGATCCTTAAACCGGCAGACTTTGTGGTCATGGTCTGTATTCCCACAACGGTAGCAAGCTGACTCCCGACTTGGTGGCGGTCTGTATTTCCATTTTGCGGCATTTGGCTTGACTGCTGTTCTGAAAACTTCCTGCTTCACCTCTTCCCTTCTGCTCTGGGGGTTCAATTCCTCTGTATCTTTCACAGCCATTTCCATCACTGAAGCTATCTCAATTGCCTTTGTAAGGGTAAGGTCTTTCTCTGTTAACAGTCTCTTTTTTGTATTGACTCACAATTCAATCCTATAACAAACTTATCTCTCAGTGCAGTAGGTAGGTAGTCCCCAAAAGAACAGGTAGAGGCTAGTCTGCGAAGGGCAAGCACATAAGCTTTAATCTCTTCACCTGTCTGCTGCTGCCTCTGATAGAAGCGAAATCTTTCTGCTATTTTTAGTGGTTTGGGCTGGAAGTGATCCTCTAGCAGTGTCGGCAGCTCTGCCAATGTCTTAGCTGAAGGTTTTACAGGGAAAAGCAGATCTCTAAGAGTGTCATACGTTTTGGACCCGACCACTGTAAGAAAAACTGCAACTTGCCTGTTGTCTGTGATGTAATTTGCACTAAAATACTGTTCCAGCCTCTCAACCCAGGAACTCCAGGAAGTCTGTTCTCCATCAAACTCACTTAATGTCCCGATTAATGACATTTTCCTGCTCCGATCTGTGACTGCTTTTATCCAGGTGACAATCCACAATGTCTTTGTCTCTCTCTCTCTCTCTGACTGATACACTTGGTAAATTCCATGCTCGTCGCCACTGTGATATCCTGTGTGTTGTGAGAGACACTAGACTCTGGTCTGGAGCAATGGATGTTTATTCTGTACAGGCTATATACTGCAACATGCATCTCAGGACAGTACATCTTATCTGCTTCCCACATGAGCACACTCTAAGATGGCCACCGTACCCCTTGACCCTTGTCATCACTGCTGGGTGGAGCCAGCCTTAAAGTGCCAGTACATGTGGAACCCTTCAGGTATAACACCTTCCATCCATCCCTCAAAAAACAAACAAAAAAAAAACACAATAAAACAATAACAGGCACAAAACATTAACTGATAACTGTCCAATAACAGTCCTCCAAACACAGGAGAATTACAGGACTTCAAGCTTCCAGGGACAGTTGCGGTTAATATGTCATCGAATCACTTCCGTCGGCCCCGTCGAAAGTCTCGTAACCGCTTCTTGCAACTGCAACCGGTCAGGAGGGCGACAGTGTCGTTGAGGCCGGGCATCCAGCGATTCGGGACCGGAGGAAACAGGGCTGGCCGGAATGGGTACCGGCGGGGCCAAGAAGGGATCCCCCAACTCAGAGGGTAAACAGACCTCCGGACCAGAGCTGGAGGGCTCGGTTGGAGCTGAGTTCAAAAGTTCAGAGTCCCCACAATCATCAGTCTCTGTGCATCCTGATCCGCTGGGAGCAGAACCTTGAGACACTGGTGGTTCAGCCGGCATGAGGGATTCGGGCAGTTGAGAACAAGGACGCAGTTGATCCGCATGATGTCTGCAAATGGAACCATCTTCCAGGCGAACCTTGTACATCTTGGGTCCCAAAGTCTCTGCAATGACAGCAGGAAGCCAACGGGTGTTGGAAGACCCATAAGAAGTGGAGCCAGCCTTAAAGTGCCAGTACATGTGGAACCCTTCAGGTATAACAGATGTTTAAATGGATGGAGGTTTGGTGGGGTCACCGGCGATCTGTTTTGTGCGGGAGATTCGGACTGGCCATTATTGCTTGAATAGTATGTACTATAGCTGCTGGGCACTAACTGCACTACTATGACTGCTTCTCACTGAGCGAGTAAAGTGTTTTGCCCCCTGAGGCACCACGGGCCACCTCTCCGACATCCTGCCTTTCTTACTGGGCGCACCACGGGACATGCAGGCATCACCGATGCAAGATTATCTGGGCTTGCAGGGAACCCCAGTCCCTAAGTTACCCACCCCACTTGTTCTATGGCTTTTCATATGACTTATTTTTCTACTTTTTCATTTTTGTTTCAGTTTTTTATTCTCCCCCTATATCGTCAACCTCCTTAGTTCCCTTGCGGAATTCCGTTGGGGGGGGGGGACTACCTCTCGGCTGGACTTTCGCTACACATGCAGGCGCTCAACAGCCGCAATACGGACTACGGGAACGGATCGCGCTGTTGCTGCCCGGGAATAGTAGTGCGCCTGTACTGCAGCCCCTCGTTCTACCTTTCCCCACTTAGGATGATTTATGTCTCCACTCCCCCACACCATGGATATGGGACGGAGGTCAGCATGGACTTAGCTGCACGATGTGCATGATGACACCACCGTGGATTTTGAATCCCATTGAAATCTGAGAATAACTGAACTGTTCATTTTGTCCCGTCTGTCCTGCTTTGCTTAAACTCAGTCCTTTCTGCCCTTGCCATTGTCCATGGAGATGTGTGGGTAGGTGGTGATGTTCTGTGTGCGAGCTGTCTGACTCCAGCTGGACGGGCCGCATGTGGGAAGCCTTTGTCGCCGGGGTTGCCCCCCCCCCCCCTCTACGGGGGGGGGGGTCGCCCTGACGCAGAACGGTTATGGTATTATTCAAATGTGCATTTGTTATTGTCATAGATGTGCCTAGCTTAGACATGCCAAGGTTGCAAGATTTTGTTCTGCTTTGTTATACAAAGTTTATAATAGTTATATGAAGGGAGACCTGGTTATGTCACCCCATTCTCGGCCATGCCACATAGATAGCTTGCGATACCCATCTTCACATGAACCGTCCTTGGAGTTGGTGACTGTACTAGGACCACTGTTCTGCAGGGTTACTCAGTTTTAGATGTATTTGCTTATACATGTGCAACAGTTTTGGTGGGGCTGTGGGTGCCACTCCTCGATATCAGAGACTATTTTTCTCTTCTCTTTCGCGCAATACCTGGTACTCACCCGGTGTTGACCGTCTGACTCGCTGCCTCCCACCACCCCAAAGGGTGTCTTCTGGTGTGTCATTGGATCACATTGGGAGACACGACTGACAACCTTATTGATAGTATTACTATTTAAAAGGTGTGATACCCTTACTCACTTCTCTGCTCTATTCTCGATTTCCTTTTTCTGTCTACTCCCACCCAACACCCCCCCTTTCTTTTTTTTTTTTTTCTCCCCCACTAATTCCCTCTATCTATATCTGTCTACTCGTGGAGACCGACACAGTGGTTGAGAAATACTTGACATACATACTGCAGAGTAGATTTAGCTGCACAACATCTGTTCCGGCGACCTGATACTGTATTTGAACTGCTTTTAACTATTCTTTATCCTTATTTTTACTATTCTTTATCCTTATTTTTACTACTAAGGAACCGATCCCTGGGGACGTGTTACGTCTGGTCATGGCATACTGAGCCTTATGTTTTAACCCGACAGTAATATCCCACAATGTCAGGGGCCTGAACATACCCGAGAAGAGGTCGACTGTCCTGCGTGAACTACGGAGGAGCAAACCGCTCTTCGCCTTTCTGCAGGAGACTCACTTCAAAACTAATAAGGTACCCAGATTGACAGACTCGTACTTCACAGCGGCATATCATGCCACAAATGACTTGGCAAAGTCTTAGGGGGTCTCGATTTTGGTGAGCAGGGAGGCTACCTTTGAATTAACTGACAGATTAGCGGACCCTGGGGGAAGATTTTTATTCCTCAAGGGCAATTATGGGGGAGTGCCACTGACTTTAGCAAATGTTTACTTCCCGAATGATTCCTAGTTGTCATTATGCAAACGCTTGGCTGGGGAACTCAAGGGCTTTGCTTCGGGACGAGTTATCATGGGGGGGCGACTTCAACCTGCCTCTGAACCCCCTGACAGACACTTCCTCCGGGAAATCGTACATGACTTTCAGGCTATTTAAGAGCATAAAATCAGTGCTGAACTCCCTACGTCTAATAGACTCCTGGCGGTATTCCCATCCAGATGCTAAGGACTACACTTATTACTCTGCACTGCATGACAGGTATTCCAGGATTGACTACCTTTTTGTCTCCCGCGGGGACCTGAATGTGCTGCAGAGTGCGCATGCAGGGATTCAGTCCCTATACGACCATGCCCCTATCTTGGTGGCCTTAGACATGTCTGCCCCTTAGCAGCAACCGGCTAACTGGAGGCTTAATGCCTCCCTCCTGTCGGACCCCAACACGCTCGCCTACCTAACCTCACAGCTTAAGGACTACTTAATACACAACTCTGACCCTATGTCTATCTGGGAAGCGCATAAGTGTTTTATACGGAGAGAGCTTATCAAACTGGGGGCACGACGCAAACGGGAAAGGGAAAAGACGATCTCCGACTTAACGGACAAGATACTGAAACTAGAATCATTACATAAACGATCCCTATCCGAAAGACTGGCTGGTGACCTCTTAGACAGTAGGAAGAGACTGCAACAAATTTTAGAAGCGACTTCAAAACGTTTCTTATTTAATAAAAAAAAAAATCTATTATGAAAGCGGCGACAAGTCCGGCAAATTCTTGGCCAGAGCACTAAAAGGCCCAAAGTACAGGAACGCTATCCTGGGAATTAGGAACAAACACAGGTCTTTGGACGTTGAGGATGATCCAATCGCTAAACACTTTCACGAATACTATTCTTCCCTCTACAACCTCCCCAACCAACATAGGCCGACTACCGCAGAAGGGGATAGAACGCAAATCATACGATCGTACTTAGAGACCTCTAACCTGCCAAAATTGTCGGAGGACGTTCTAGCTCTTGAGAGTCCTATTGATGCGGGTGAACTAGGCTGGAAAAAGCCCTGGACCTGATGGGTTGTCCTCTATTTATTACAAAACGTTTGCTGAAATCTTGCTGGACCCCCTTTCTAGAGCCCTGAACACCTTCTCCGACAGGGAGGTGCCTTGAACTTTCCTTTCAGCACATATCAGTCTTGCCTAAGCCCAACAAAGACCCTGCACAGTGCACAAGTTACGATCTCCTTGTTGAATCTTGATGTCAAACTCATGGCAAAGATCATAGCTAACAGGATTAGACCCCTCCTCTCCAAATTGATTGGTACTGAACAGTCAGGATTTATGCCTGGCAGGGAGGCAAGGGACAATGTTATTACATCCCTCAATCTACTACACGCGGCGGATCAGCGTAGGATCGAGGGCCTTCTCCTGTCTACCGATGCGGAGAAGGCCTTCGATCGAGTGGGACTTCATGAAGGAGACCTGCAGATTCGTCGGCTCGGGGGAACATATGTTAGCATGGATCTCGGCACTGTATAGTAATCCTTCCGCGCAGATAAGGATAAACTGCTCCCTGTCGGAACCTGTACACATTTCCAATGGTACAAGGCAGGGGTGCCCTCTGTCACCCCTCCTTTTCATTTTGACATTGGAGCCGTTTATAAGAAAGGTAATGATGGACCAGTCCATCAAAGGCTTTCAGGTAGGAGACAAAGAATTTAAGGTGGCAGCATATGCCGACGACCTTCTAATTTTTTTGACTCGCCCACAGACCTCCATACCCCGACTGCTGACAGAATTTTCGCTGTATGTTTACGTCTCCAATCTAAAAATCAACTATACAAAATCTGAGGCGCTAAACATTTCGATCCCCTCGACGACCATGAGTGAGGTTCGAGCCAACACCAAGTTTAAATGGGAAGCCTTGGCCCTCAGGTATCTGGGGGTCTGGCTTACTCCTAAAATATCTCAGATATTTGAAAATAACTTTCCACCACTACTCAAAACAATAGACGAACCTGGCGACGTGGCGCACAAAATACTTTTCGTGGTTTGGGAGAGCGGCCATATGCAAGATGTCGGTTTTACCGAGAATCTTGTATCTCCTCAGGACATTGCCCATTAGAATTCCAAATGGCTTCTTCAAGACTTTGCAATAGCTTCTGATGAAGTTCGTGTGGGCCCACAAACGCCCACGCATAAGATTTCACCTCTTAAAGCGGATGGTTCACCAAAACAATATATTAAAAGCCAGCAGCTACAAATACTGCAGCTGCTGACTTGTAATATTAGGACACTTACCTGTCCTGGAGTCCAGCGGCGTCCGCAGCAGAGGACGAGCGATCGCTCGTCTCCCTGCTGCTCCCCCCTCCATCCACGGTGAGGGAACCAGGAAGTGAATCGCTCCGGCTTCACTGCCCGGTTCCCTACGGCGCATGCGCGAGTCGCGCTGCGCCCGCCGATTGGCTCCCGCTGTGTGCTGGGAGCCGAGAGTTCCCAGCACACAACGGGAAAAGCCCGTCTTTTGCCCGAGACTGCGGGCCGGAAGTGGGTGCAGATACCTGTCTTTAGACAGGTATCTGCACCCCCTCCCCCCTGAAAGGTGTCAAATGTGACGCCGGAGGGGGGGAGGGTTCCGATCAGCGGATCTTCACTTTAGGGTGGAGATCCGCTTTAACTAAGCGCAAGGCAGAAGGCGGGATGGGTCTACCTGATTATGCCCAATACTATTACGCTTTACACATAGCCAGAATAGTGGACTGGCATTGCCATGCTGGGATAAAGGAATGGGTCCTCTTAGAAAGCGCTCTGAGCGCTGCTGACCTGCGGTTCTCTCCCTGGACCTCATGGGCCACGTGTTCGACTACAATTAAGCAACACCCATTAGTCAGCACCACATTGCAAATCTTCCATAAACTGACGAAACAACCGAACTTTTCCACACAACTAAGCCCTCTGACTCCTTTAACCACTTCAATACCAAGGACGTCAATTGACGTCCTGGCTTTCAGTGGGGATATCTGAATGATGCCTGCAGCCACAGGCATCATTCAGATATCCATCTCTTCAGGCTGCGAATCCCTGCACCATAAGAACGATCATAGCGGACGCCCCCTCCCGCCGCCATCCGGTGCGTCTCCGAGCTCTCCTTTGCCATCGGAGACCCGGAGAAACGATCCGCCTCTGTAAACCATAGAGTAGACTGGTGACCAGATGGTCACCAGTCATCTCTATGATCGTCGGAGGCCCGGGCGCGATGTTATGATGTCACGCCTGGGTCCTGGAATGTAAACACAGCCGCAATCGCGGCTGAAAGCATTAGATCGGTGAATTTTTTTTCACAATCTAATGCTTTCCAGCCTGGAGGAGAGATGTTGGGTCTTATTGACCCTGCATCTCTCCATAAAGAGTACCTGTCACACACATTCCTTTTATAAGGGATGTTTACATTCCTTGTAATAGGAATAAAAGTGATAAAAAAAAAAAAGTCAAAAAAAGTTTAAAAATAGTGTAAAATAAAATAATAAAACATTTTTTAAACGCCCCTACCCCCGGTAGCTCGCGCTCAGAAGCGAACGCACGCGTAATTCCCGCCCACATATGTAAACGCGGTTCAAACCACACATGTGAGGTATCGCCACGTGCGTTAGAGCACCAGCAACAATTCTAGCACTAGACCTCCTCTGGAGGGACTCTTCTGCACATCTGGTGGGATTGCCCACGCATACAAACATTTTGGAAAGATGTTCATCGTATCATCCCAAACATCACTACTTTTACTCCTGATTTCACCGCTGCACAATATTACATCACACCTCATTGTCTCACTATGTCTATAAAAATTCAATTGTTTTACACCTAATTAATGCTGCTAAACTATGTATTCCAACCCACTGGAAAGATGCACCTCCCCCTTCCATTTCAGAATGGCTTCAAAGGATCAATAGAATTGCTGAAATGGAAGACCTGGTCCAACAAGCTAGGGACTCCCCAAAAAAATTCCATGAAAAATTGGCTTGTTGGCTCCATTTTACTAAATTTGCTGAGTTTCGAACACTAACACAACATGTTATTACAACCTGACTTGGGCTGTAATTTCTAATACTTACCCACTTTATTGAGATCACCATCATAAAAATCTATTTTATTTTCCTTTTCCCTCCTTCTCCCTTATTTACTGATTGATTCTTTACTTTTTTTAGATTACAATCTTTACCTTTTAAGTCTACTATTTAATGTTTGATATTGTATTTTCCCATTGCACTTGGAAACTCTGTTCACTAATTCTAATTGTAATCTCTATTCATTATACAATGTTGTTTATCATTTACCAACTGTTATCTAGATGTGACAATATTTAATTACATGCTTGTTATGATATTTATTCTGAAATACCAATAAATACTTTGAACGGAAAAAAAAAACTTGGGAACCAATCTCCTGGTCTTGAGGTCCCTCCACTGGCTAGCCGTAAAGGATCAGGTGACATTCAAGACCCTCTGTCTCACCCACAAATGCACAGAAGGAATCGCGATGCAATACTTATACGAGAAAATAAAAAAAACACCCCAAATCGGGCCCTACGCTCAACTAATCAGAACCTTCTCCACATGCCCAAGTCCCGCTATAAATCTAAAGGAGAACGAAGATTCGCAGTCCAAGGACCGTGGCTATGGAACGCCCTACCTACAGACATTCGGATAGAATTGAACAATCGGGCCTTCAGAAAAAAACTGAACACATCTATTCTGAAGCGTGGCAGGACGACGATATTGGATACAGCACCTTGAGGTGATTTAGTTCACGTTTGTAGCGCTATACAAGTTACTCAACCAGACATAAACAAAATTTAAGGTTGTCTGCCCTTTGTCTTGCTTATACTGCCTTATTGGCTACATATCAGAAAGGACACAGCAGTCCTTTTCTGATTTGTTTTTGCTGCTCAGCAGGGAGACACATTGCATCGCTTTTATTAGAACGGTTCCATTGCATTGAATGGGACGTGATTCATCAGGCGGCTGAGCCGTCTGACGAGTCGCCCCAGTGTGAACCGGCTCTTAGGGTAATGCAGCAGGGGGTTGTTGGCTGTGTGGGAGCCCTACGCTTATCTGTCCCTTCTGGGTAAGGTTTTGCCACACAACAGGAATAGACATCATAGAGTCTACACCAGAACACCAGAAATATCGCAGCTGTGAAGGCTGTCTGTTTTTGTTACTGCACAGCAGAAATGCTCAACATTTAAGCTTGTTGGTGCTTTGTTTCATACTGCCTTATGTATGAAAAAAGGTGGTCTGTCAGGGTAAACAGGGTAGTGTTAAGACAGGCCCTCTTATTGATCAATGTAGTGTCCTTGTTTTACAGCACAGGTCTCTGATTAATCTTTTTAGGGGTTCTAAGCAGCGCCTTCAGGCACAATAGGCCATGGTTGTTATGTGAGACAGGCAACATTGCTAATCTACAAGTTTAACATGTTTTCTGATTCCATCTTTAAGAACCCACTCCACCTAGATCAGGGGTGTTCAAACTTTTTTGCCAAGAGGGTCTTGCAGTGGTCCCACCCTAAGGTAGGCCTGAGGTACTTGATTATCCCCTCAGGTGTGCCGTCCTGGAAGATGACTAAAAAAAAATTGAGTTACTTACCGGTAACTGCTTTTCTAGGATATCTTCAAGGACGGAAGTCCTACTTCCCAACCTTTGGAGGAGGGTAAATTGTAGAACACTAGAAGGTAAGTGCCTATGATTTCCCTTGTGAACCTTACAGTCCATAAAAAGGAAAACACGGCTTGACATGTAGACTCTGTTCTTCAGGAGCATGACTTATAAGGAGGGCACAACTTGGTGAGCTGTAGTAATCACAGATTGGGCTGGGGTCCTCTGTGTCTTGTACGTGGGTCCTGCTTCGGGGCGTCTCATCAAGGAAGATGTGGTCATTTGCTCGGGCTCTGGTCACGCGTCCAATCGGGCAACAGAAGCACTCATCACGACATAGAAATAAAAACGACATGAGTATATATATTCCCATTTCCGTTAACCACGATCCGCTGTAAAATAAAAATTAAATCCCCAAAGATTCCCAGACCCTTCAAAGGATTCCCAACCTTCACTTAGCTAGAGCTCTGACTTTGCCTTGCAGGGATCTAAACCTTAGCCATATGGGCCTGAACTCTGTCACCTGTATCCCCGACCTGGATATAACCATCTTTACTTGTAAATTCCCAGAAACCCCCCTTGGGCCGTGGGAACTTCATTGTAGCTTCAACAGTTACATGAAACATTCTATCCTCAATGGATGTGAATTGTTCAATCGTACCATAAGCTCAAGCCCCCCCACCTTGTATATGTAGGAAACCTTGCCCAGACCTGGTCGGGGTTGGTGAACAATTCCCTTCTAGCTGTCCCTGCCATTCTTAATTTCTCTTGCGCCATCAGATCCTCACGATCGGCCGCGATATAGGATGCTGGGACAGCTTCTTAACCAGCAGGCATGAACCTCTTGCATTGGGGGAATTGCCTTATAAGCTATAGATCCGCATAAACACCCAACTAAAGTTACACACTTGTGGGCTACCTAGTTTTCCCGATACCCAAACTGAAAAGAGGCAGAGCCATAATAACGATAACCAATTTTACCCTTAAATGTATCATTAAATTCCGTTGACAAGTGTCCGTTTTGGAGTCTTTACTAGTTTGTCAATAATCCTCATACCTATAATAACATCATAAATAGCATGTACCACTAAAGCTCGGTGGAGAATCAGAACAGACCCCGCAATCGGTCCCATTTGTTTTCTCAATTAGTCATAGAATACACTTTAAATAACTTGCTTTTCATTGTTACCCTTGCTAAAATGTACTAAACAAATACAAAATAAACGAAGATACTAATTTCTTTGATGTGGTTGAGCCACTTCTTGCTGTGGCTGGCGTGATCTCGTCCCTCAAGCTGCTTTACAAACGACCCAGTCACCTGGTTGGGAAGAATGAAAACCGATTACCGTGTCAGGGTCCAGGAGGGACTCCTGAACCCTGTGAAGTTCATGTTACAGTGATCACACCCACCCCATCACCTGAGAATAGAAGTGACAGTTGATGAAGAAAGTACAACCCTGGTTTTGGTTGACCTCCAAACAAACCTCATGACAAAAACCCAGACATCGGGACTGTGGCCACCGCATAACCTGTGTGTGGCTTACTGTCGCCTGTAATCGCTTACCGTCTTCTGTAATCGCTTACCGTCTTCTGTAATCACTTACCATTGCCTGTAATACCTGAACCATTTGACCGGTTCTTAGCATCTGAGATGGGACCCTACTTCACCAGACTGCTGCTTGCCGATTCTAATTCTATCAAAGACAATCTTGGCACAAAGTTGGTTAGAATTAGAAAGGTTAGTGTTATTAGTTTGAAAAACTGTAATTTCTCTTATCGTCCATGGATGGACACAGCTCCTTAAATCTTGACAAGTGGGTTATGTTCCCTGTTTACAGGAGAGGACTAGGCAGAAACATGTTAGCTAATTAAATACATGTTACATTAACAGAGTTAAACAGCTCCAGACATAACCCTCCTCACTACAGCATGCAGCCTCAGTTTCGTTCTGCCTAGCAAAGGATAAGGACTATGGCTCCCTTTGGGCCCAGCGCCCTCTATCCTTCAAATGTATCCTGCAAAGAATGGCAAACAAAAATGACATTCCTGTACATTGGTAAATTGTCAATGACATTCCTTCAAAACCGATTCAAACAAAACCCTCTGTAACCCTTACTTTTCCCGTTCCTACAAAAATACAACAGCCGCGACGCGTCAAAGGATCGCCGCGGTAAGTTTGAACATATTCATGTTACTACATACAAACATTCAGATACAAATGTGGGGGAGATATTCATAGTTTCCAAAACAAAAATTAAAAAACAACCGGAATTCTGCCTTTACTCTTTCAGCAATAAAGAAAATACAATTGGAAAATGTGAGGGCAGCTCGAGAACCTTGCATGGACCAGCCATACAAAGTTCAGTCAAATGGGCATAAGCCTCTGAGGATCACCAAAGCGTGTACTACACCTCCATCAACACACTCATCACAGATTTCTGAAGCCACAGCTGAACTACATCCAAGGTATCTTTATTCTGAGGTCTCGTACCTCCATCAAGAGTACCTTCCAAACGAATACACCTTACTGTACCCTCTGACCACCTATGTTAATCTTTAAGAGGTCTCATGTCTGGAGCCCCAAACGCAGACCTTATGTGCGGTGCAGCTGTCTAAATGCGGTGCGCCTTTTTACCATAACCGACCACGGATTCCCGATTATTGTACATGTCCTGACCGGGGCTGTTAGCGTACTACTCCTCACATTTATGCTAATACAATCACGCACAGGAATTGCGATTATTCTACATGGCCCGACCTGTCTCACGATATAAAGCCTTTTAACCACTTAAGGACCAGACCAATATGCTGTCATTACCCAAGGGGTTTTTACAATTCGGCACTGCGTCGCTTTAACAGACAATTGCGCGGTCGTGCGACGTGGCTCCCAAACAAATGTGCGTCCTTTTCTTCCCACAAATAGCTTTCTTTTGATGGTATTCGATTGCCTCTGCGATTTTTTTATTTTTTGCGATATAAACGGAAAAAGACCGAAAATTTAGAAAAAATATATATATTTTCTACTTTTTGTTATAAGAAAAATCGAATAAACTAAATTGTAGTCAAACGGGGGGCGTGTCCAAGATGGCCACCTGAGCAGACGTGCTGTGAGGGAGCTCCCGCTAGTTCTCTGGTTATCACCCTGTTTTTCTCTCCTCCTCTCTCCTCTTCGTCCCCCCTATCCCTTCCCCACTCTATGGCCCCCACTATATGACCGGATTTTGCCCCTCACAGTACATTTTGCTCCTCTATGCGCCCATGACTATGACGCGCTAATGTAATCCTTGGTGTTGCTAAGTATCCTACTAGGTTCCAAAAGATGTGATTGTAACTGTGCATATACCTTTGTTTTTCTTGTAATGTATAGCTGCAATATGTTCTTTCTTCTGTTTTTATTGTTTGTCACTTGTTCTCCATTTTACTTCTCCTCTTGGAGACAAATAAAACATTTTCTGATAAAAAAAAAAAATTGTAGTCAAACATTTAGGCCAAAATTTATTCAGCCACATGTCTTTAGTAAAAAAAAATAGCTTCCTTTACGGGAACAGCGACACTAATACAGCGATCAGAAAAATTATCGCTTAGTGACACTGGCAATAGGGAGTGAAAGGGTAAACTAAGACGGTGATCAAGGGGTTAAAACTTTTTTAGGGGGGGTACGGTGGCTACCCTGAACCTAACACTAACTGCCTGTTAAACTGACACTAAATGCAGTGATCAGTTCATATATGATCACTGCATTCAGTGACACTGTGACAGGGGGGTGGGGGGGTTGATCGCAAGGGGTTAATATGCCTGTGTCAGTGTAGTGTTGTGCAGACTTACTGTGTGATGTATTCTCTCCTCAGCGGCGGTTGAAAATACCGCAGAGAGGAGAGGAGAGATTACATCACTTGACACAAGTGACACAAGGGGGAGCGCGCGGATTGGCTGGGAGCGATCCGGAGGGGGCAGACAAAAACGAACATACGCCCCCCCCGCACGTACGCCAATGTGCCTGTACGTGCCATTCTGCCGATGTAAATGTACATGCGGCGGTCCTTAAGTGGTTAAATGGGTTTATCAGACGATCTACAACGCACCATCAAATCCTCCACTTTTTAAATCTTCATTGCCTTGTCTCAACACATCAAAAAAATCCATGGACTATCTATATATTTCCCCTGGGAAGTCAAACCACAAGTTTTGAGACGTAAATATTTTACAGCAGTAAACATAGAGCCAAAACTGAATCTCCTGCGTTTTTTCTGTTAAAAACAAAACACCTTTAGTTCAGGAAAGGGAAAATAATCCCCCCCATACTGCAAAATGGGAGTTGATCCAACCATCACCCCCTGCAGGCCACACAATATTATCTTTAAAAACAATTTATTGCCCCCTGGGAAACTCCCAAATATTTAAACACAAAAACACACCGCTGTGCACAAAAACGCAGTCAAACCCAGTCCCACAATCCATCAAAATTCAGTGCAAAGCAGAGTCTTTCACCCAAAAAACAAAATTCTACACAAAAGTCTCCACTCTTACACTGCAAAGTCAGCGGGTAGGTTAGTCAGATCCTGATTATAAATTGGCCCTAGCATGTGCCCGCAAGCGTGTTGGGATGGGCAAGACCGCGCTATATTAAGATGTCACTCTACTCAACTTAAAAGGCAGTGCTTAAGAAAAACAATTTAAATCAGCGAATTTAACATTAACCAAAACTGTTTCTCAGTATCTCATCCCAGTGTCTCACCACTCAGGGACGACCCACAGGCCAAACTGTAAACGCCAACAAGAACTGCGCCTTCAAATAACCTTTTTAACACAGGACGGTCTGTACAACACAAAGGAAAACAAAAATGGCATCCACCAGATCCCAACATAGAAAAGACCGCACTACTCAATTCGCACCAAACATCGAAATCTGCCCCAAAGACTGCGAAATTCCATCAGCAAGATAGCTAATGAATACCACACCCAAAGGGAAGGTGGCTGCACCTCCCCCTCTAGGATGACCCACAGAGCAAACAAATTGTTCCCACCAAAACTTCCCTATTAGCCAAAAACATGGGAAAATAAAAAATGAACACTTAAAAAAACATTTTTAAGAACAACCAATATTCACACACTTTAGGCTGCTTCAAATCAGACCTTTTGCCAACTAAACAGCACATTCAAAAAATGTTACATGCGCAACATTAAAAACAAAAACACCTTTTTCTCAAAGTTCATGTACACACCGTGTACCATAACAAGCCATTTGAGAAACGTACACAGTAATGTTGCATCATTTAAAACCTTAAAAAAAAAACCTCTTTATTGATAGCAGCCAAAGGAAAGCCTGATTACTTTCCACAAGCATTTACTATTGTCTGGCCACTTGAATATGCGGCAGGAAATATCCAACTTAAACCAAATCCTTTATTTAAAACACTTCCACACACATGGGGACATGTGTCTTGGTCCCATACAAAGGTAAAAATCACAATTTATCCATTCTATTCCTCACATAGATCATGAAAATATTACACATAACTTTGCTCTAAAAATTGTAAATTCAAGAAACACACAGAGATCCAACAACACTAGTCGCCCCTCCCCCGAGCTTCATCGCACACCAAACAATCGCCCCTACCCCATCTGAGCACATGGCAAGAGCGGCCAATAGAATAACAAGGGGAGAGGCGCCTCTAAGAGTAGATGATTTAATCGGTTTAATACATACAGGCAACTCACGTTTAGTAGAGTAAAAACAAGCATTGTATAGATTTCTTTGGGTGGAATAAGTCCTCAGGTCAGTCACTGTTGTTCTTGTGCGCTGCGCTGTCTGCAGTTGTCCTTTTCCAACCGCTGTAAGGTGTTGGGGCCGGCAGCGGTGGTAAAGATGCAGGGTCAGGCTGGAATTTTGAATTATGCGGCAATCCGAACGTAGTGACGTCACTGGCATGCGACGCGTTTCAGAGCTGGCACACTGCGATGACGCGGCAGTCGCGCTCCTTTATCAAGCTGACCTGAGCACTTATTCCACCCAAAGAAATCTATACAATGCTTGTTTTTACTCTACTAAACGTGAGTTGCCTGTATGTATTAAACCGATTAAATCATCTAAACAACTACTCTTAGAGGCGCCTCTCCCCTTGTTTTCCTTTTACAGTATTTGGAACACGGTTTCTGTTCTTCCATGATGGCAACCCTGAGCATGTATGTGTGACCTCTATAACTAGCAATTCTTCACCCATCCTCGGACTCTTTTATCCACATACCCCTGAGCCTTGGACTTTTTTAATTTAAACTTTATTTTTAACTTATCCACTTATTCTGTACAAAAACCTCTTGTACATTATTATTTATCATTATCAATTTTTTATGATCTATACTGCTGAGGTACCTGTGTGTTTTTCACTCCTTGCGCATATTTACTTGTGTATTACACAATAGAATAGCCTTGCCTGGCTGCACAAACTACACAAAGGCAACCCTTCTAAGCAGCCTCAATCTGGTCAGTCAAACACCATATAAGATTCAGACATTCACACACACACACACACACACACACACACACACACACATACAATCAAAATCACACACAACTCTTACATCTCTCATACAACAGACATGCAATCAAACTTGACAAACCAGTCCATGACAAAATCCCACATACATACGATTAAATCCACAGACACACACCCACACACCTCTCAAACAGATACTCACATGCACACAAACAGCCACGCACAATCTTTTCAAAAAGACGACTGTAACGGTCACCACCGCTTACAACCTTCCATCCAACCACGACAAGCTTATCTGACACACTGTGACAATATTGCATACACGATCCATATCCATTCCCATAAACAAGACGAGACTCAAGCTCTGCACTTGCTTTCAAAGATATGACAATTTATTGGTATTTTCTCAGCTTCTTATACAGTCTCAAGCATAATGCAGTTAAGTCACAGGACAATGTAGTCTCCACCCCCCTTCACACCATGGGGGGCTTCAATCACACTCTAAAAGGCATTCAGGTAAGCTAACCATGTAGACTTGTCGGCACCGCATCTTCAGTAGTGTTCAATTAACCTTGAATAATACACAGACATCTAGTTGAATAAGTTATCTAGACAGCTTTATCACACAATGGCAGAGTCTTGTGAGAGTGGGTGCAATCAACACCTTCAACGGAATGTCTTTACAGTGAATAGCCAACACCTTAAGATATTTCAATAGCATATTATACAAAGGTATGACTCACTGTCTGGTTGACCTGGTCATGTCATCATGAACTCCTTGTGATACCTCAGTCCTGAAATATGAAGTATTAATAATGTCCCATCTGTAATATATGAATTATGATTCTTTGTCACCCTATGGCCCTAGTGGACATAAGGTGACCCTAGACATAGGAATATCTCAGTCTGTCACGGTGCATTCCGTTACAACGACAAATTCGTTATTTTGCAGAGCAGAACCCCCTCACGCATCGGATCATAGCACTCTCCCCCATCTGATCCGATGCCCAAAGGGGCCCCATCTACAACCTAAAGTCCTGGCCCACCATCTGACGTGGCAGTTTGTGTGGTATGCAGAGCACACCGCCATCCTGCCTTGTGCTATAAGAACACACGTCATCTTAGTGAAATAATCCATCTTTAAGCTTAGTTTCACTCACCATTCATCTTCTTCCATTCATACAATAAAACACCATCACCCATCAGCTTGTTTTCATCTCGACATCCTCACCAGACTGCCGGCGACGCCCACACAGTCTTTATTCACACATATATATACACAAAAGCCTTCACCGACCACAGCTGATTGGAAGAGATCACAGCATGTGACCATAGGAAGTGATGTCACAGCATGTGGGCGCGACACAGCAAATGCCCATATATGGATGGGACAATATAGGATAACGTTTCCGAAAGGGATACATACAAAAACGATACAGCACATTCAACAATACGATACAGTAATACAATAATAATACGATACAGCAATAATACTATAATACGATACAGTAATAAGAATAGGATACAGTAATACAACAATAACCAATGGACACAGTTCCTGATGAGGGGAGCTTATCTGCAGGTGTATGCTCACATCACAAAACAGTGTTGATCAGGTACCGAGAGATGACAGCACACACCAGCTAAACTGACAATGCGCCTGCAGAGTTGACGCACCCGGAAGGCGAATATCTATGCATGACACAGGGGCCCTTTAGCCGGCCGACACCCCCACTCTACAAATACCCTTCCCCAAATCAGGAAGTGTATCTCAACCAGTCTGTCTGCCTTAGTCCAGCTCTCTAGAGCGGGCTGAGGGAGAACCAACAATGGGTGACACTATGACAATACATATTAAATACATCTTCATTAAATTTCCACAACAAAGATATCCTAGAAAAGCACTTTTATTATTATTATTTGTTGTCACAATGGTTAATTCTGAGCATTGTGTAAAAAGGCTGTTTGATCCGGTCTTCTTTGATCTGATCCTCCCCTTCTTCCACAATTCCCAATCCATCTCCTGATAGAAAACAGCCTTGGCACTTTGCACATGCTCAGTTTGGTGTGTATTGCTAGAGAGTGTTTTTTTTTGGGGGGGGGGGTGCATGTGATCGGCATGGGGCCAATCGGTACTGTCCATACAGAGGGTCAGGAGTTAAGCAGCCTCCTCACACAGTCAGAGGAGAATGAAACCTTCTACAAGCTTTAACCAGTGCTCGGCCAGACACTGATAGAGGACTGTCATAGACTGCTGATGAGAAAATGTATTTAGCAGTTTAAAGTGGATGTAAACCCCCAAAAAAATGATGTCACAATGTAGAGTATAAGATTTCCTATCATCTGTGCCCAGTCTTGCCACACAGTTAATCCAGCGCTGAATAATCCTCTTTTAATGTTCAGTGAAAATTAACAGAATACCAGATAAAAACTTGCCAAATTATAAAAGTCAGTTTCTCCCTTTTTGCTTTGAGTGAAAGGTTATTTACATATCTAGCTTGGACATGTTGATCATATGTTATGTTTATCATAACATGAGGTGATCCAAAGTTCATTGTATATTACCAGGATGTGTTATGTGGGGGAGGGGTGGATTTCTCACTTTTTATACTGTGAATCACCTCATGTTATGATAAACCTAACATATGATAAACATGTCCAAGCTATATATGTAAATAACCTGTCACTCAAAGCAAGAAGACAGAAACTGACTTTTTATTAAGGCAGGTTTTTATCTGGAATTCTGTTAATTTTCACTGAACATTAAAAGAGGATTACTCAGGTCTGGATTAACTCTGTGTGGCAAGACTGGACACAGATGATAGGAAATCTTATACTCTACATTGTGACATATTTTTTTTTTTTTGGGGGGGGGGGTTACATCCACTTTATGTTGACTAAAATTGCATTTTCATGTTGTGTACTGTGGGGAGACCAATTATAATGAATACTGGTCCTGGATTTAGTAACGCTTAAAGTCCAGGATGGTATTCCTCACCCTATAGTTATCATTCTACAAGCCCTGAAAAAGGTGTTGTGTTGAGCCCCTGGAATGTGGTGGCTGTTGCAACTTAAATCTTTTAATGGACTGTACAAACTAGTGTGGCACTTCCACACTATTCAAGTTCACACTATTTCACACTATTCACACTAGTTCACACAAGTTCACACTATTCAACTTCCACACTATTCCACACTATTCAATACTTCAATAATGGTTATAGGGCTGCCTGTCATGTCCCTCTTAAAAAAAACTGACAGACCTCCTGGGTGGTTGTCCCATGCTTGAGTCAACTCGCTGAGTCAGATCACAGTTTTACGCCCTCTGAAATGGCATATCTAGAGACCAAAAATGCTCTGCCATCTATGCTTGAAGCCTCTCTTGTTCTGCCGCACTATGTATTGTCCTGTAGCTTTGCGGTTTGATACTTGGGGTTTCCCTTGTATCTCAACTCCCAATGCAGTTTTAGGATGGAAAGCGTTCCGTGAACTTAGGATCTTTTAATTCTTACCCTGGTAAAAATGTCTATCCCACTCACTCCCACACTCCATTCCTCAATGGATGTATTTTCCCGAAGTTGGAAAAATACTTTTGTTCTCTTTACCCATTATTGCTTTCGCTGTGCCAACTGCTTTGGAACTGGATAATGCTTTTAGGGCTTGTTCAGACCATACGTGATGGGAAAATCGCACAGCTTTTACTTGCAGAGACATGTTATGTGCCTTGTTCACACTAGAGGGCTTATGTCACTTTGTTTACTTCCATGCAGATAACTGCACATGTGTTGCAAATTCCTGCGCAGAAAAAAATCTACACACGATACCAGTGTCATGGTGTGAACAGGGCACATAGAGAACAATTGTTGTTTTGTGCATTCTCAGAACACATGCAGAAAAACTGACATCTCTGCACATGGTGTGAAGAAAGGCCTTAAACTGACATGGGAAACAAGGTCCTGAAAGTGCCGTTGGCAAAGCCTAGTGCCTGAAGGTCACATTCCAGACAGGCTTCACAATTTTCTCTCCACTGGGTTCTGGGTACAGCCACTGAGGCAGAACCAATTATTGGCTGAATTGGATAGCTGCTGTGTAAAGACCAGCTCAAGAAAAAAACCTTGTAAGATAAAAGTATTTGCGGAGAACTGAGTATGTTGATAGATTTATTTTTATTTTTTATTATTTAAAAAAAATTATCAAAATGGATCCAGAATGTTTACCTACTTGATGCCACAACATAACCCACATGACTCATTTATTTTGTCCCTCGATGGACAATAAAGAAATTATATTTTTGGTATTGGATTTAGATAAGTGATAACCAAAGACAGATGTTAACGAATACTGCTCCTATTTGTCTTTCATATGTTTGTTCAGCATATCAACATCAGCGACAGCAGCAACAGCAGCCGCCTAAATATGGTTACCAGGAGCCAGTGACTCCTGTCACTACCCAGCACTCAGCCCCTGCAGGAGGAGTAAGTACCGTTTCCTAAAGAGCGTTTGAAGTCTGCCAGCTGGCTATTTAAAATGTATACATTTTCCATGTGAGTTTCCTTATTATTGTTAATAACTTGGCTTAGCACTTTATTTCACTAGTGGGTTTATATCAACACCTTGCAGGAGTAGGATGCAAGATAAAGCAACCAATGTAGCTGGCAATACCTAGTGACAGAACCCCATTTATGCTAGAGAGCTTCATTTTATCCTGATAGTCATAGAGCTAGAACAGTGTATTTTTTGGATTTGTAGAGGGGGTAGGGATATTTGTATCTCTTTTTTATTTTTAGTCAAAAGCTTATGGAAAGACAAGCTGGATATCCTAGATCACAGGTGTTAAACACAAGGCCGGCGGTCCGAACCTGGGCCATTTAATGTGGCCCTCGCACCTCTCCTGCAGCTGCAGGAGAGCACCAGCTCTCCTCTGGTCCTACGACAGATCCCTTACTTTCTGCTTTCAAGCAATGCATCCAGCTTCTTCCTAGCAGCAGCATAAGGAAGGGGGGGAGTGAACTGTGATGTAAGGGAGAGTGGGGGACTCAACTTCTTATGGTGGGGTTGCTCTGGACATCTAGTCTTACAGATACAACCGGCCCTTTTGAGGGAAATTGACTGAATGTAGATCTTTGATGTAAATAGCGGTCCAATATTATATCACTGCTTAAAACTCAGCAGTGGCGACCACTGTGCATGCACTGTAGGATTACTTTTGACTGATGTTCCTCAGTTGCTTGTCACAGTATTTCTCCTAAAGTGAAGAGCCTTGGGACTAATTTTCCTGAAGGTTGGCTGCATATTACCCCTGGAAAATGACTGCTCGGGGTCACTATGTTGACTGAGGGTGTAGGAATGAGCAAATCTGCCAGGGTTCGGCTCGTAGTGAGGTTGAGTGACTCTAGACTTCAATGAGGTTTGATGCAAATTTCAGGTTTCACAAACTTTTATATGCTGGTCTGAGAGAATAATTTGTTACTAACTTTATTGCAAACAAGCTGTTGTCAAAAAAAGGGCATTGTGAGCTGGAGCTGCTACTACCCCTACTTTTTATATTTGTTACATGTCCCTATTTACACAGCATAACAAAAAATATTAAATTGCAGCTTACTTTTTTAGATGCTCTATTCTGGACCTTTCAGCTAGGAAAAATCTTTGCTTTGTTTTGTAGTTTGCGATGGAGCTGGGCAGTGGTGTTTGCCATAATGAATCCTGTTTCTATTGTGCAGGCAAATCTTCATTATTGATTCTACCTAGATCTCGACACCATCTGTCGGAAGAGATGGAATTACTCTAACATTGGCCAGAGCAAAGTTAAAGGGGTTGTAAAGGAAAACATTTTTTTTCTTCATAATAAGCATCCTTTACCTGCAGACATTCCTCGTTTCACCTCATTTGTTTTTGATCAGAAGTTCCTCTATTTCTTATCTGTTCTGTTCACTTCCTGCTGGTCTGATTGTTACTCACCACTGTGAAGAGAGGCTTTACTGCGGTGCTCAGTAACGTGCTCGCCCCCTCCTGGGAACTACATCTGTGCGGCAGAACGCTCTCTACGTGTTAGAGACTTCAAGGAGGTGTGAGTTACTGGGCGTGCCACAATTCATACTGGGAAATGTAGTTCTTGCATGAACGAGAGCCGCAAACCAGAAAGTGAATGAGAGAACAAACTAGAATGCCGGAGGTGATATAGATGAAGGAATTTAATAGGTATTTACTTGTTTAACAGAATCATTACACTATTCTGTCTGTCTACCTTGCAGACATTGGGCTATTTTTTTTTCCTTTACAGCTTCTTTAAGCGTGAAAAAAAAAAAAAAACTGGTATGCTGTAATATGACACGCTTTTAGGTTTAAAGCTGCATGTAGTCACATGGAACAATTAAGATTTTTATGGACCGTCTCAGCGACTGCATACATTAGCAAATATTTTGTGTGTAGAATGTGTTTTTTTTTTTTTTTTATTTGCTTGCCTTGCAATACAACAACTGCACACCAATAAGATTGATTTTACTTTTAAAGGACTACATTTAGAAGTAAACTGGGGGGGGGGGGGACGGGACAGAACAGAACCAGTGGAAAACAGAACCAGTAACAGAACCAGTGGAAAAGGCCTGTTTCTTACTTGGGCTCTTGGAAGGACCCACAGGCTGTTCATGCCTTTCCTGTCCCTCCTTTGTTGGAACAGCTTATATATGAGAATTGGGATCATCCAGTTAAGCATTTTCTTCAGCCTAGGAAATTTTCTGTTTTATCCGATGGAAGATATTCACCAAGAAGTGGAGTGTGCCAGCAGTTGACGCTGCTATCTCTTGTGTGAATAAAAGTCTAACTTGTCGAGTGGACAATGTTCAGTGATCGAACAGATAAAATGCTGGAATCTTTGCTGAAAATCAATTTTTCTAAGGTGGGTGCTGTAGCTCAGCCTGCAGTGGTAGCAGTAGGCATTTTTCAATTTTTCAATCTCTAAAGGACCATGTGAAGCAGATACTCAGGATTGTTCCTGCTCGGCAAGCCCAAGACTTAGCCGATCTGCCAAGAGCTTTGTGTTTTGCAGTTGACCCTATTAAGGATTCTATTCATCAGGCCTTGTGCCTTATGATCCTGTTGGTGCATATGGATAGAATCCTGTGTTTGAAAAATTTGTCAGCCGTGGCGCCATGCAAAAAGCTTTTGGATGGGTTTCCGTTTCACGGAGAACATTTGTTCGGGGATGATTTGGATAAATACATCCAAATGATTTCTAGTGGAAAGAGTACTATTTTACCTGTTAAAGGGAGTAGTAAGCGACCTTCTTTTAAGCGAGCCTCCTCTCCTGCACCAGGGACGTCAGCCTCTAAGCAGTCACAACGGCCTCCTCCATCAGCGTCAAGAGGGAAAGCTCAAGGTCAGGCCCAGGGAAACGAGAAGCCCTGGGGGCGCAAACCTATTAAGCAAAGACTCCTTATGAAGGGGCGCCCCTGCTCAATCGAGTGGGGGGAAGGCTTCTGCAGTTCTCAGGAATCTGGCAGGAGGAGATCCAGGACAGATGGGTCATCTCTATTATCTCTGGGTTACAAACTAGAGTTTCGAGAGCCTCCACGCCTCGTTTTCTGAGATCAAGCATTCCCAATGATCCAGTAAAAAATCTGTTTTTTGGCAGTAGAAAGGCTGTCGTCTCAAGGGGTAATCGTAGAGCTTTCCCCAGAGGAGCACGGGTTGGGGTTTGATTCAAATCTCTTTACAGTGCCAAAGCCAAATCGGGATCTCAGGGCTATTATAGATCTAAAAAGTTTAAATCAATTCCTAAATGACCGCTCTTTTCACATGGAGTCATTCCGGTTCGGTAGTCTCCACACTGCGGGGGGGAGAACTGTTGGCTTCAATCGACATCAAGGATGCATAGCTGCATGTGCTAACTTTCCCCGCCCACCAGAGGTTCCTACGATTTGTATTAGAGCATCACCATTATCAGTTTGTAGCCTTGCCCTTCGGTCTGGCAGTAGCACCCTAGGTGTTTATGAAGGTTCTGGCCCCACTTTTGGCCAGGCTACGAGCTCAGGGTATAACTATAATAGCTTACCTGGACGATCTACTACTGGCAGATCAGTCAGTCGCCGCTTGAACCAGGGGGTGCTCAGCACAGTCAAGTATCTTCAGGACTTGGGTTGGATTCTCAATTTAGAGAAATCCTTCCTACAACCAGCAAAGAGGCTGGAGTACTTGGGTCTGGTCATAGATACAGACCAGAGGAAAGTTTTTTTGCCCCAGGCAAAGGTCGGCTCTTTGAGAGAACTGGTCCAGTTGATCACGGCGAAGGATTCCTCCATTCGCCTTTGCATGAGGCTTTTGGGGAAGATGGTGGCTTAATTCAAAGCCTTTCCGTATGTCCATGTTTCATTGGAGACTGTTGCAGAATAGTATCCTTTCTGTCTGGAACAAAAGGATCCAGGCGTTGGACTTTCCTATGTGCCTGACCCCAGGGGTGTGT
The DNA here is from genome assembly GCA_029574335.1 of Rana kukunoris. Classification (NCBI taxonomy): domain Eukaryota; kingdom Metazoa; phylum Chordata; class Amphibia; order Anura; family Ranidae; genus Rana; species Rana kukunoris. The sequence goes on along the minus strand of CM056060.1, from coordinate 54,986,216 downwards.
CAGAGCCTCAGTTGGTGGTTGGTGCCTAAAAATCTGATCAAGGGTAAGTCGTTTGCTCCAGTTACATGAAATGTGCTCACAAGGGATGCCAGCCTTTCAGGTTGGGGAGCAGTCCTGGAAGAAATGACTGTCTAGGACAGGTAGTCCGAATCCGAGAAGGCCTTGCCCACCAACATTCTGGAAATTTAGCTGGCGCACCTGGCCCTGAAGACCTGGATGCTCAGCTTGGAGGATTGTCCTGTCAGGATTCAATCTGACAATGCCACAGCAGTGGCCTATATCAATCACCGAAGGGGGTACCAGCAGTCACGCAGACCAGAGGGAGGTGAACCATATCCTGGCCTGGGGAGAGAGCCATGTTCCTTGCATATCTGCAGTCTTCGTTCCAGGGATAGAGAATTGGCAGGCAGACTTCTTAAGTCCCCAACTGTTGGCCCCGGGGGAGTGGTCTCTTCACCCCAACATCTTTCTGGCCATATGTCAAAGATGGGGGACCCTAGACGTAGATCTGTTGGCATCCAGGTTCAGCAGGAAGGTGAACAACTTTGTGGCGAGGACAAAGGGATCCACTTGCATTCGGGGAGCATGCGTTGCTATCTTCCTGGGATCCATTTTCTCTGATTTATGCGTTCCCTCCAGTTCAGCTGTTAACGCGATTTTTTTGCAGGATCAAGGTGGAAGTAAAGCCAGTAATTCTTATAGCTCCGGCATGGCCCAGATGGTCCTGGCATGCGGAAGTCGTAAAGATGGCTGTGGGGGACATATGGGCCCTTCCACCTTGTCCAGACCTGCTCTAGCAGGTTCCAATATTCCACCCTTCCTTGCAAACTCTAAGTTTGGCTGTTGCATCTCACATTCTAAGGAAACGGGCACTTTCTGGGCCGGTAGTATCTACCCTAGCATCTACCCTGTTTAGTGCTAGGAAACCAGCTTCCAGAGTCATATACTATTGAGTCTGGAAGGCATATGTGTCCTGGTGCGAAGCCAAAGGTTGGCATCCTCGTAAGTATGTAATAGGTAGAATTCTTGCCTTTCTACAATTAGGCGTAGAAATAAAGCTGGCCTTGAGTACCATCGAAGGTCAGTTCTCTGCCTTTATCAGTATTGTTTCAAAGACTGCATTCTTTGGTTCGGGCTTTTATTCAGGGGGTAATGCGGCTCAGTCCACCAGTGAAGTCCCCTTTGTGTCCATGGGACTTAAATTTGTTTCTGACGGCGTTGCAGAAGCAACCCTTTGAGCCTTTACACCATGTTCCCATAGTCCTTTTGACTAGGAAGTTGGGTTTTTCTGGCAGCTATATCCTCTGCTAGAAGGGTGTCAGAATTGGCTTCTCTTTCTTGTAAAGAGACATATTTGATCCTTCATAAGGATAATTTAGTGTTATGGCCTCATCCATCTTTTCTACCTAAGGTAGTGTCAGGTTTTCATTTGAACCAAGATGTGGTTACATAGTTACATAGTTACATACATAGTTAGTCAGGTTGAAAAAAGACACAAGTCCATCCAGTTCAACCATAAAAAAAAAAAAAAAAAGGAAAACACAGTACATCCTCCCATACACCCAACTCCATACCCACAGTTGATCCAGAGGAAGGCAAAAAACCCCAGCAGAGCGATGATCCAATTTGCTACCGGAGGGGAAAAAATTCCTTCCTGATCCCCCGAAAGGCAATCGGATTTACCCCGGATCAACTTTACCTACAAAACTTAGTACTCAGTTATATTATGTGCATTTAGGAAAGAATCCAGGCCTCTCTTAAAGCAATCTACTGAGCTGGCCAGAACCACCTCTGGAGGGAGTCTGTTCCACATTTTCACAGCTCTTACTGTGAAGAAACCTTTCCGTATTTGGAGGTGAAATCTCTTTTCCTCAGACGTAAAGAGTGCCCCCTTGTCCTCAGTGTTGACCTTAAAGTGAATAACTCAACACCAAGTTCACTATATGGACCTCTTATGTATTTGTACATGTTGATCATATCCCCCCTTATTCTCCTCTTCTCAAGAGTGAATAAATTCAGTTCCTCTAATCTTTCCTCATAGCTGAGCTCCTCCATGCCTCTTATCAGTTTGGTTGCCCTTCTCTGCACTTTCTCCAGTTCTCCGATATCCTTTTTGAGAACTGGTGCCCAAAACTGGACTGCATATTCCAGATGAGGTCTTACTAATGATTTGTACAGGGGCAAAATGATATCTCTATCTCTGGAGTCCATACCTCTCTTAATACAAGAAAGGACTTTGCTCGCTTTGGAAACCGCAGCTTGGCATTGCATGTTATTATTGAGCTTATGATCAACTAAAACCCCCAGATCCTTCTCCACTACAGATCCCCCCAGTTGTACTCCCCCTAGCATGTATGATGCATGAATATTCTTAGCCCCCAAGTGCATAACTTTACATTTATCAACATTAAACCTCATCTGCCACATAGACGCCCAATTAGACAGAGCATTGAGGTCGGCTTGTAAATTGGAGACATCCTGCAAGGACATTATTCCACTGCATAGCTTGGTGTCATCTGCAAAAACAGAAATGTTACTTTTGATCTCAGACCCAATATCATTTATAAATATATTGAAAAGTAAGGGACCCAACACTGAACCTTGGGGTACACCGCTGATAACCTTGGACCATTCAGAGTAAGAATCATTAACCACAACTCTCTGAATTCTGTCTTTCAGCCAGTTTTCTATCATTTTACAAACTGATATATCTAATCCTGTAGACCTTACCTTACACATGAGCCGTGTGTGGGGAACTGTATCGAACGCTTTTGCAAAATCCAAGTATACCACGTCCACTGCTACCCCTCTGTCCAGGGTTTTACTTACCTCTTCATAAAAAGAAATCAGGTTTGTCTGACAACTTCTGTCTTTCATGAATCCATGCTGTCTGCTGCTTAAATAGTTTGTTTCCAGCAAGAACTCATCCACGTGGTCTTTTATTAAACGTTCCAGTATCTTCCCAACTATAGAAGTTAAACTAACAGGTCTATAGTTACTAGGTAAAGACTTTGTTCCCTTTTTAAATATGGGCACCACATTGGCTTTATGCCAATCCAGTGGTACTATTCCTGTCATTAATGAGTCCCTAAATATTAGATACAGTGGCTTTGAAATTTCAGAGCTCAATTCTTTTAGGATCCGTGGGTGGATGCCATCTGGTCCAGGTGCTTTATCCACCTTTATTCTGTCTAAATATTTCTGGACCATATCACTTTTGAGCCATTGTGGATTTGGGGCTGTGTCACTCCCACCCCCTATATCGACATGAGCTCCCCCATTCTCCATTGTATACACAGAGCTGAAGAAAGCATTTAATAAATTTGCCTTCTCTATGTCCTCAGTCACCCACTCTAGATTATTTTGTAAAGGGCCTACATGCTCAGACTTGACCTTTTTACTATTAATATATTTAACCACTTCCATACCAGGCACTTACGCACCTTCCCGCCCAAGCCAATTTTCAGCTTTCAGCACTGTCGCAATTTGAATGACAATTGCGCGGTCATGCTACACTGCACCCAAACAAAATTGGCGTCCTTTTTTCCCCACAAATAGAGCTTTCTTTTGGTGGTATTTGATCACCTCTGCAGGGTTTTTTTTTTGCGCAACAACTAAAAATAGAGCGAAGATTTTGAAAAAAAAAAGTTTTTATTTTTTTCTGTTAATTTTTTTGTAAATGAGTATGTTTTCTCTTTCAATTACGGGCACTGATATGGTGGCACTGATGGGCACCGATGAGGTGGCACTGATGGGCACCGATTAGGTAGCACTGATGGGCACTGATAGGCGGCGCTGGTATGGGGCACTCATGGGCGGCACTGATGGGCACTCATGGGCGGCACTGATGGGCACTCATGGGCGGCACAGGTGGGCACTCATAGGCGGCACAGGTGGGCACTTATAGGCGGCACAGGTGGGCACTGATAGGCGGCACAGGTGGGCACTGATAGGCGGCACAGGTGGGCACTGATAGGCGGCACAGGTGGGCACTGATAGGCGGCACAGGTGGGCACTGATAGGCGGCACAGGTGGGCACTGATAGGCGGCACAGGTGGGCACTGATAGGCGGCACAGGTGGGCACTGATAGGCGGGCACTGGGCATGGATTGGCACTGTGGGGTGGCACTGACAGACACTGGGGTGGCACTGATGATCACTGAGGGGTGGCACTGATGGATCAATGTTGCCAATCAGTGCCCATGTGTGGGCACTGATTGGCATCTTTTTTTTTTACTGCCCCCTTTTTTTTTTTTTTTTTTGCTGACTTATTTTTTTTTCTGTCTTTTTTTTTTTGCCCTTTTTTTTGTATTTTTTTAGTTCCCTGGTGGTCTAGTGTGGCGATCCGAGGGGGGGCTGCGCTGATAAACAATCAGCGCGAACCCCCCCTGTCAGGAGAGCCGCTGATCGGCTCTCCTCTACACGCGTCTGTCAGACGCGAGTGAGGAAGAGCCGTCGGCGGCTCTTCCTGTTTACATCGTGATCAGCCGTGATTGGACACGGCTGATCACGTGGTAACGAGGCTCCGCCGGAGACTCGTTACCGAGATCGGAGGTGCAGGGTGTCAGACTGACACCCCGCATCACCGATCGCTGCGCGCCCGCACGGGCGCGTGCGGCATGAAATCGTGCAGGCCGTTTGAGAACGGCCTGTCACGATTTCATAACCACTTCCCGGCCGTAAATCGGCTATTGGCCGGGCGGGAAGTGGTTAAAGAATTTTTGGGGGTTTGTCCTACTATCTTTTGCAATCTGTCGTTCATTTTGAATTTTTGCATCCTTGATTTCCTTTTTACATATTCTATTATATTCTTTGTAACATTTAAACGACACTAGTGTTCCTTCATTTTTATATTTTTTAAAAGCTATTTTCTTATTGTTTATAGCTTTTTTAACTTTGACCGTGAGCCACATAGGTTTTATCTTTAGCCTTTTAAACGTATTGCCCATGGGAATATACTTTGCAGTGAGGTTCCAAAGAGTCTTTTTGAAGAATTCCCATTTCTGTTCTGTGTTCATCGGTGCCAATATTCCCTCCCAGTCCAAGCCCTGGAGAGCAGTCCTCATGCTTTGAAAATTTGCTCTCTTGAAATTAAGTGTTTTTATCTTTCCTGTATGTATTCTTGCTTATAGTTTACATTAAACAAAATCATGTTATGATCACTGCTACCCAGGTGTTCCTTTATCTGAACATTAGTAATGAGCTCTGCATGGTTTGAGATTACCAGGTCCAACAGAGCATCATTCCTAGTTGGGGCCTCAATAAACTGGACCATAAAATTGTCCTGCAATAGGTTTTTAAATTTTTGTCCTTTAACTGTCCCAGAAATTCCATTATTCCAGTCAATTTCTGGGTAGTTAAAATCCCCCATTATTATCACCGTCCCTGCCCTTGCAGCCCTTTCCATCTGTGCAAGGAGCCGAGTCTCCACCTCCTCATTAACATTGGGTGGTCTATAACAAACTCCAATGATTAGCTTTGAACTACGCACATCTGTATGCAGTTCCACCCATAATGCTTCAACTTCATCACACTCTCCATCAACCAGGTCCTCTTTCACGCTTGCTTTGAGGTCACTTCTCACATAGAGACAGACCCCTCCACCTTTCCTTTTTACCCTGTCTTTCCGAAAGAGAGCATAGCCAGGAATATTAATAGCCCAGTCATGTGAGGATTGAAGCCAAGTTTCAGCAATACCGATTACATCATAGCTCTCCTCATGCACCAGAGCTTCCAACTCACCTGTTTTGCTTGGAAGGCTTCTGGCATTGGTGAACAAACACTTAAATGTATTGTTACATTTTTCGCTGGCGTTTTTCATATGATTCATATAATTTTTAGTAGTGCAAATGGCACTATAATTTCCAATGGCTGTTTGCAACATGGGAACTTTCTTGTCACCTGCCATAACCCCACCTCCATCTATCCCCATTCCACTCTCCATTAATGTCTGACCCCTAACTGACCTGTGTGCCCGATGTAATTCACGTTCACCCTCCCCCCTCAAGTCTAGTTTAAATACTCCTCCAGCATTCCCCTAAACCTCTCCCCCAGCACAGCAGACCCCCTTCCATTCAAGTGCAAACCATCTTTAGCATATAGGTTGCACCCCAATTATAAGTCATCCCAGTGCTCTAGAAACCCAAATCCCTCCTTCCTACACCAGGTCTTTAGCCATGCATTCAGCTCTCTAATCTCCCCCTGCCTTTCCTGTGTTGCGCATGGCACAGGCAATATTTCAGAGAATATCACCTTGGAGGTCCTTCCCTTCATCTTGCAGCCTAGTTCTTTAAATTGATTTTTAAGGAGCCTCCACCTTCCATGTATACTGTCATTGGTTCCAACGTGGACCAAGACAGCTGGGTCATGCCCAGCCCCTCCCAGTAATTTATCCACCCGGTCCACCACATGCCGAACCCTGGCACCAGGGAGACAGCAAACCATTCGGTTGAGGCGATCCTGGCGACAAATTATTTTATCAGTCCTTCTGATTATAGAATCCCCTATTACCACCAACTGTCTAGGCCTACCTGCACTCCCCTCACCACTTCTACTAGATGGGTTGCTCTCCCGGCTGTTAGGGGTAGCAGTAACATCTAGGGCTGCCACCTCTGTGTTAGCCACCTCCACATCTTCACCCAACTTGGCAAATTTGTTTTGATGCACAAACACAGGATTGGCCTTCCTTGTCTGCAAGCCCCTTCCACTCCCTCTAACTACATTAACCCATCTTCCTATCTGATAATCCTGACTTGCCCCTCCACCCTCCACATTAACCCTACTGACCACCTGCTCAGCGAGCAGAGGACCCCTTTCAAGGTTGTCCTTTCTGCCCAGTGTTGCAACTTGCTCCTCCAGATCTCTAATGCGAGCTTCCAGAAGGGCAACCTGCTCACATCTGTCACAGCGGTATCCATCCTGGAGCTGTTGCACCAATTTTGTATACATGTGACACACTGTGCACTGAGCAAAACCTTCAATCCTGCTAGCACACATTTCCCAGTTACAATATAATTACTTGTAGGAAGTTTAAGATGTTACTTACAGTTTAGAAGACTCCTGTCTTAACTTCTGTTTTCAACTCCTGTTGTTTAACTCTTCCCACTTGTGTTTAAAAATCACACTTCTGTTTAGAAAATCACTTAAGCCAGCAACATGAACTGGGAGCCATGGTTCTTCCTTCATTTTTTTTTCCAGAATCTCGTTCCGTTTATTTGGGTGCCATCAGATGGCATTGCTTTGAGACATCCCATAGTTACTGTGCAGCTCTGTGTCCCGTGATGTACGAAAAATAAAATATTTTTATAACGGCTTGCCTGTAAAATTATTTTCTTGGAGTACATCACAGGACACAGAGGTCCCGCCCCTCTTCTTTGGATAATTATTGCTTATGGGAGGAGTTATATAGGGGAGGGAACTTCCTGTCTTGGGTGTGCCAGTGCCCATCACCTAAAGGTAGATTAATAACCCATAGTTATTACTGTGCAGCTCTGTGTCCTGTGATGTAATCAAAGAACAGGATTTTACAGGTAAGCTGTTATAAAAATCCTATTTCTCTTGGTGTCCATGGATGGACACAGCTCTTTAAATCTTGACAAGTGGGCTATGTTCCCTGTTTACAGGAGAGGACTAGGCAGAAACATGTTAGATAATTAAATACATGTTACATTAACAGAGTTGAACAGCCCCGCCCAGTGCCCTGAGGAGAATTTTTTTTTATTCCTATTGTGGGAGGCTCCCCTTGTATGGATCTGACTGATAGAAGATCTGAAGTACTGACCCTTTCCATGTTTTTTTTTCCCCCACATCAGACTCAACCAGAAAACAGGCCAGCGAGACATGCTCACGGTAACACCGCCCTTCACGTCTCATCCGTCTAGCATCACGTGTGTTTTTATATATATATATATATATATATATATATATATATGTGTGTGTGTGTGTGTGTGTGTTTTATTTGATTTTTGGATACCTTACCCCCAGAGACAGTCAATTAATCAGGTAACATGTATACAAGATATAGAGATAAGAGACACAACAAATCATTCATCCTATACTAGATATATATATATATCTATACCTATTATTATATATTATTATAGTGTCCAAGAATACCTGATTCCTGCTAAATCTCCTTACCAAACATCTGCAGCCCCCCCCCCCTTTCCCCCTCCCCCTGCCTAGGGAAGCATACTATCCTATTAGTTACTCGTCCAATGAAGAAGTGAGGAGGCCATACCCCTTATCTCTTATCTCGTTGTTTGATATCGGGGGCCTACTGCCATAAAGAGCTCGCCCTAGAGGGACTCTCATTGGTCCCTTCCCCAACGTGTGGCGACCGTTGCTAGTGGGGGACGTGATAGCCCGAGGGACTGGCGTTGGGTTCCCCTACAGGGGGTTCCCAACAGCCCTCTGCCACGGCCCCCATATTTTAACAAATTTCCCATAATTCCCCTGCCTAATGAAGTACACTCTTTCACTTGAAATTGTTAATTTCATGGTCGCTATCCAGTTGGGGGAGCATGTGCCTGCCATTTTTGGGCTATTATCTTGCGTGCCTGGTAGAGGCATCTCAATACTGCTTCCAGATTGCCTTGAAGGTACTCTAGGGTCCTCCATGCACCCCAAGAGGCATGTCCTAGCCACTGGGTCGAGTGAGGATCCAAATATCTCATTTATCCTCTGTCTGGGAGCTGAATTGTGCTTTAATAGCATGGCGGACCTGTAGGTATTTGTAAAATGTTTTGTTTGGAATATTAAACTCCCTTACTAATTATAGGAATGACTTCATGGTGTTGCCCTCAAACAGGTGCTTTAGACGGGTTATACCTTGTCTCCTCCACTCTCCCGGTTTAATACTTGTTGCCCTGACTGGTATAAACCCAGACTGATCTGGATGGATAAGGTTGCTGATAAATATATTTAGGCGGGTTGCGAGAATTTTGGCTAGGATCTTAACATCGGTAGATAGCAGGGAAATTGGGCGGTAGGATGAGGGCACCAATTGATCCTTCCCCTCCTTGTGAATTACTATGATAGTCGCTTCCGATATTGAACGGGGGAGTGTCCCCCCGCTTTCAGGCCCCTCCAATGTCCTCCGCAATTCTGGAAGCAATATCTCGCCAAATTTCTTATATACCTCAATAGGAAGCCCGTCCGGGCCAGGGTATTTCTAATTTGGCATTTCGGTTACGGCTTGCTGGATTTCCTTTAGGGTGATTAGTGCCTCTAAAACATGTCTATCTTTATCTGGCAGGGTAGGGACTACTATTTTCTGAAAAAAAATTCCATGGCTCCTCTCCCCAACCCCCCTTTAGATTTATACAACTCTTTATAGTACTCGCAGAACGTTTGTAGCACCACCTGGCCATCAGTAGAGATCGCTCCCGCTATTGTCCTTATTGCTGGGATATTTGACAGGGGGGGGGGGGAGTTGGTTCTACTCAGGAGAGATAACATGCGCCCTACCTTCTCTCCCTCTCCAAACTGGCACTGCCTTTGTAGTGTTCTCTTGTTCTCCGCGCTTCTCAAAATGGCCATGCAATACTCTAGTTGTTTTGCCAACCCTTCTTCCCGCTTGGCTAAAGTGGGTTCCTCGATGTACCTCAGTTCTGCTTGAGTGGTCTCACTGGCCAACTTGCCCTCTTCCTCTCTTCCTTCTCTTTTTACTCTAGCCACCTGTTGGATTAGGAGGCCCCTCCATAAAAGCTTTCAAAGAGTCCCAGACTACCCCTGTCGGTGACGACCCTGTATTGATATACACAAACGCTTTTAATTTAGACACCAAGGTTCCTGGGTCGCCTATCAACGCCAGCCACCCTGGATTGATTTTCCACTCGTTACGAGAAACTTTGGCTCCAATCCTTATTATTAACCCCAACGGGGAGTGGTCTGAAACCCCTCTGGGGCCATAGTGTTTTCTCTTTACCATGGGCATTACATCCTCACTGCATAAGGCCAAATCTATTCTGGATAGCGTGAGATGGGAACTGGAATGGCACCAATATTGGCGATCCTGTGGAAAACAAGTTCTCCATATGTCCCTCATCCCTATTTCCTCCAGGAATCGAGCCAATCGCCCCTTACTAGGTTTATTCCCTGGGGGAAATCTATCCATGCTTCTGTCCAGGACCTTGTTATAATCGCCAACAGCCATCACAGGCACAGCTGTTTTGTCAAGTGTAAACTCGACGAGTCTATATAGGACATCTAGCTTAAATGGTGGGGGGATGTACATATTAGCCAGGACATGCGGCCTATTCTCAATTGGACAAAAAAAAAATATGTATCGACCTTGGTCGTCTATACGAGACTCGGTACAGGAAAACATCATTCCCCTCCCCACCATTATGCTCACTCCTCTTGAGTAGGAGGAATGTACCGAATGAAATTGAAATGTATGACTATTCAGCAGTGAGACTGAATCCTTAGTCAAATGTGTCTCTTGTAGGCATACTAGTCCCGGCAATGCGTCCTCCAGGAGTGACATAACTGCAGTTCTCTTAATTGGATATTAAACGGATACCTTGTACATTCCAAGAAGTGATAGCCAAGAACTTATCCTGCATCTAAAAGGGTTGGAATAATAATCAGGCACTCGACTCTAATCCAACAGCAAAATTATATAACCATCTCTCTCTTCCCTAGATAGACCCGATCGGCAACTGACCTCCCTTCACTCACTTCCCCTCTTCCCACTTCCTGTAATGGCACAACTATTAATACAAGTAATATACGCTCTCTAGCCCCTCCCCTTCTCACCTCCCTCACCCACCCTCCCCACCCCGTCCTACTGGGCTTCCCTTAGGGGCTTGTCCAGTGATCGCTCTACTCTCACTAACACACATCCCGAAAACACGCCAATGCGTGCCCCTCTCCGCCCCCCCCCCCCCCCCCCCCCCCCCCAAGAAACAGTCATAACAGGAACAGAATCAGGGCAACAAAATAAAAAAGGAAAAGACCCCACCTATGCTACATCACCTGCTATCACCCTACAAACGGGCAATACATTCCTAAATATGCATGATATAGCATAAAAAAGTATTAATACACCATGTGAAATTTCGAAAACGTTGTCAAAGCAGTGCTTGATGTTACTTAAGTAAAAAAAAAAAAAAAAAAACCTCAGTGGCTTTTAGAGTGTATACATCTGTATAAACCTAGTGGTACCAAAAAAGGAGGAAAAGAAAAAAAAAAACACCCATACTACATCGCCTAACATTAAAACGGGCAATGCATTCATAAATATACATAACATACGAAAAAAGGGCATTAATACGTGTGAACATTTGTAAACGTATCAAAAAAGTGCTTGCTATTACTTGAGTGTTCCTAGAGGAACCTCAGTGACTTTTGGGGTGTATACATTTATATAAACCTAATGGTTCCCCCCAAAAAAATAAAAAAAATAATTACCCCCCCTAGCTCCCCTATCATTATGAAGTTGTTGGGCCATGATTCTATTCTAGTACCGAAATAGTCACACCACCCCCTGTTGGTTAATCTCCTGATACCAGTATCAAGGCCGTGATACCGAGCTTCATAAATCTCTATAAACCCCGTTTATCAATATTAAAGAAAATGACCGTAACATCCTAATAGAGCATATGTAAAAATATTTCAAATAACTTTAGTATAGGTATCACTGGATATCGCTAAAGTGCCAAGTGCTAAAGTGAAAAAAGTAACTTCAAATATGTTGATACACGCGTGGGTATATAACCTAATCCCCCAGGCAAAAAATAAACAAAAAAAAAACACAGATGAAGGGGGAGAGGGGAGGCAAAAAAAAACTCAGCCAACCACACCACCCATAATTTGTTAGACCGTCCGTAACTGGAGCCCTGCTATAGGGCTAAACTTATACACTGTATCTTGTGTCTCATATAAGAAATATTTATCGAACCCTTTACACCCCACAAACAAAAGGAGAGAGGGGAGCTATAAAAAGAACCTCAAACGACAAGTCCCCCCCATAGTTTGTTAAACCGTCTAACCGGAACCTGCTACTGGACTGAGCTTTTATTATGCCTTTTGAAAAATCCTTATTGAGTATTGGCTTGTCAGGTTGCTGTTCTTCTTTTCCTTCCCCCTACCCAAAAAGTCAGAGATACCAAGGCCCGGATTGAGGAGCGGAAAAAAGAAGAAAAAAAAAGGGAAAGGAAAAGAAAAACATTTTTTTTTTTAGTTATTTTTATCTCCTCCATGGGCCTGGCCCCCCTATCCCTACGGGGCTATAGAGCCATTTTATTCTCTTCCAACCAGTTGAAAACTTCCACCGGGTCATTGAAGAAGAGAGTCCTACCCAGAGCTGCTACTCTGAGGCGACCCGGATACAAAAGAGCGTATGTAATTCTATATTTCTGTAAAGACTTTTTGATTGGTATAAACTCAGCTCTGCGTTTCTGTAAGTCTGGTGAAAAATCAGGGTATATTGAGACTCTTACTCCATTGTATGTAATGTCTCCCAGTTCTCTAGCTTTTTGAAGGATAGTCATCTTGTCGGTGTAATTAAGGAGCTTTAGTAGCATAGGCCTTGGGTATTTCCCTTGCTGGGGTGCTTTAAAGCGGGGGTTCACCCAAAAATAAACCCTTTTTCATTAGCTCCCGGCCTCCAGCATACTGCTAACATTTGCAGTATGCTGGGTTTTTTTCGGTACCTATCTTTTTATGACGCTTTGTTATGACTCCGAGCGGGGGGATTACTTCCGCGTATAGGCGTTCCTAAACGAAGAGTCGTTGATTGACGGGATGCTAAAGCGCGTCACGCCTTCCGAAAATACCCGAAGTGACGCTCGCCTGCGCAGTCAGCTCTACACGGCAGGCGCAGGCGTCGTAAACACCCAAACGTCATTTCGGGTATTTTCGGAAGCCGTGACGTGCTTTAGCCGACTGTCAATTCCCCGCTCGAGCCGGATAACAAGGCTTCATAAAACGATAAGTACCGGGGAAAAAAAAAAAAACAGCATACTGCACATGTTAGCAGTATGCTGGAACTAATGCCAGAAAGTTCATTTTGGGGGTGAACCTCCGCTTTAAAGGGGACCCTATGGGCCCTCTCTATGGAAAAAAATGATGAGAGGCTATCGGAGCCAAAAAAATTCCTGCACCAACTCTCCATGAAAACAATAGGGTTTGTACCTTCGCATCGCTCTGGGAGGCCTACCACTCTCACCTTATTTCTACGGAGTCTATTTCTTTCTCGTACATCACGGGACACAGAGCGGCATATTCATTACTATGTGGGTTATATGGAGTACCTTCAGGTGTGGACACTGGCAATCTCAAACAGGAAGTCCCCTCCCTATATAACCCCCTCCCCTAGAGGGAGTCCCTCAGTTTTTTCGCCAGTGTCTTAGGTGTTGGTCACGGAATAGCTTTGCTCCACATCCTTGGGATTAAGGGCGGGCTAACCGGATCTGTCCAAGGAGCCTCAGTGCCAAAGTGGACAGTACCCGGGCCCCAAGCCGTGGGGTTTTGCCTATAATGCTCCTCTTTGGAGGGCTGGACCCTGGGCCCAGGATTTGGAGTTTGTAAAAACCATAAGTTCCTGTTTGCCAGGGTGCTATATAGGTCCAGGACAGTGGGTACCTTCATAGGACCCCAGGGCCTGAAGGTCTACTACGCTACCCACGGAGATGGGAGAAGATTGGATCAGTTTGCTGGACAAACATCCTGCAGCATGGAGCAGGTAAGGGGGAGCCTGCGGGACTTGGTTCGACAGCAGGCTCTCCGGGGTAACCTAAAAGGGGGGATAGCCTAAGTATGCTCTGCATGGGCAACCTTGTTCACTATGTCTGAGAGAGACAGGATGACACCCTTTCTCCCCCATCACTAGGTTCCCCTGTCTAAAAATGTGTTGCTAGCTAAACCTGCTGTTTTCTTCCTAGGGCTAGTAAGGATCCCTAGGGGCCTTTGGAGAGTCCTACCTGGCCGGGGGTTTGAATCTGCCGCCTGTTTCTGCGTTCCTGGATCTCCAGCAGCGCGGCTCCTCCATGTTCCTCCTGTTTCCGGCATACGCGCGCGCGCGCACATCTTATAGACGTTTTTCGCGCCGTTCAGACAGGAGGGCGGGGGGGGGGCGTGCCTGCGGCGTCATACAGGAGGCGCGCCTTTGTGCTGTTATAGACAGCAGGCATTGTCAGTGCTCAGTCTGAGGCTGATTTTCAGAAGGAGAGGACGCAGAGCGGCAGAACAGTGACTCCCGGTGGCGGAAGAGGGGTAGTACATGCTGGACTTTGTTCCAATGCCTTTTTTGTTAAGCCAAAAAATTCCCCTTTTTGCAGCAGGTTGGAGGCTGGCAAACTAAGTTTGGGGTCACTGTATGTTGTAAAAAGAAAATATATAATATATATTTAAAAAAAAAAAAAAAAACATACGGGATCCCATCAGTTTTTGGGCATTAGTGATCTATTGTCCCCTAAACTCTGGTTTTGTACTCCTGGCCACTACAGTCTGTTGTGTGGGCGGAGTCCCTCGATTTTGTATTATGGCTTCCAAAGGTTCGGGGTCAAAGGGTACAAAAAAGACCAAAAAACAAAAGGGTTCCCTTTCTGATTCTGATGATATGCCGATACTTTCCCCGCAACTTATTAACATAAAAGGCGCCTTAGATGAGCCATTAGGGGGATCTGGTGCGGAGGCTGGCCCAGATCAGCCCAGCCCTGTGTTTATCACAGAGGAGATGCTAGCCGTATCCCTAGGGGGGCTAGAAGAGAGAATAGCAGCATTGATCGCTAGAGCTATTCCTGGTAAGAAACGGGTTAGATCCCCATCACCAAGAGGTGTATCCTCAGATGCTGAGATTCTCTCGCCGGAGGAATTAGAATCACAGGAGGATCAACTAGACCTGAACCAAGAGGGTTCAGGGATTGAGGGGTCTGCCTCGGAGGAACCATTTTCAGACTCCCAGACAGAAAGACTGTGGGTACAGTCTTTGACGGACATGGTCCGCTCGGCATTTAGTTTACCATTGCCAGAGCCTCAGGTTCCTCCGGTATCCTCTCTGGGCTCTTTGAAAGCTCCGTTAAGCAACGCAGTTTTTCCGGTCCATCCTCTTTTAGAGGAATTGATCTTTCGGGATTGGGTACGGCCGGACAGGATTTTTCTGCCACCGAAAAGATTTGCGGTCATTTACCCCATGGAGGAAAAATTCTCCAAGAGGTGGAGGCTCCCAGTAGTGGATGCAGCCATCTCATGTGTGAATAAATCACTAACTTGCCCGGTGGAAAACATACATATGTTTAAAGATCCGGTTGATAAAAGATTAGAGACACTTTTAAAAGCATCCTTTGCTACGGCAGGAGCAGTGGTGCAGCCAGCGGTGGCTGCGATTGGTGTTTGTCAGGCGTTAAAAGACCAGACAAAGGAAATGTTAAAGGACATGCCTACCCAACAAGCAGAAGAGTTTTCTGACATTCCCAGAGCTCTGTGTTTTGCTGTAGATGCTATAAAAGATTCCATCCAGCAGGCCTCTCGTTTATCACTATTTTTGGTGCACATGAGAAGGCTCTTATGGTTGAAGAACTGGGCGGCGGAGCCCCCATGCAAAAAGCTTCTGGCAGGGTTTCCCTTCCATGGAGGACGACTCTTCGGAGAGGATCTGGATAAATATATTCAGACTATTTCAAATGGCAAGAGTACCCTTTTACCGGTCAAAAAGACATTCCGGGCTCCTACATTTAAAAGGCAGCTCTTTCCTGTCTCGGGGCCCTCAAATTCCAGGCAGTATCGACGGCCGCCTGCACGATCCAACGTTAACAGTAGATCGCAGGGACAGGCCCCTGGGGGTAAGAGGCCGTGGTATCGCAAACCCGTCAAAAACAGCCCCTAAGTCTGCCTTATGAAGGGGCGCCCCCACTCTCGCGGGTGGGGGGAAGGCTTCGTTTCTTCTCAGAAGTTTGGGAAGCCAAGATCCCCGACAAATGGGTCCGGGCATCGGTAACCACAGGTTACAGACTGGAGTTTCTAAGGTATCCTCCGCCTCATTTTCAAGAATCAAGGCTACCAACGGATCCAGCAAGGAAGGCCTCAATGCTGGCAGCTTTGGATCACCTGCTTTGCCAGGACGTAATTATAGAAGTGCCAGCCCAAGAGCAAGGGCTAGGTTTCTATTCCAATCTCTTTGTCATACCAAAGCCCAACGGCGATGTCAGGCCAATCTTGGACCTAAAGAAGTTAAACGGTTACCTAAGGGTTCGTTCCTTCCGGATGGAATCCATCCGGTCAGCAGCCGCCGCGCTTCAGAAGGACGATTTTCTGGCCTCCATAGACATAAAGGATGCTTACCTTCATGTACCAATCTTTCAGTTGCATCAAAGATTTTTACGCTTCGCGGTGGGGCAGCGACACTTCCAATTCAGGGCGCTCCCCTTCGGGCTGGCCACGGCCCCCCGGGTATTCACGAAGATCCTAGCCCCAGTTCTGGCCAATTTAAGGATCCAGGGGGTCACAGTTCTAGCATACTTGGACGACCTTTTAATCATAGATCACTCACGGCCGGGTCTGCAAAAGGCAGTAAACCTCACGGTTCGGTACCTCGAAGAATTCGGCTGGGTCCTAAACCGGGGAAAGTCAGCGTTCCAGCCTACAAAGCAGTTGGAATACCTCGGCATGAGGTTAGACACAGAACAGCAAAAGGTGTTCCTGCCCCTGGTAAAGATCGAAGCTATCAAGGGGTTGGTTCAGTTGGTTCTAAACAAGAAAAAACCAACTATTCGCCTGTGTATGCGAGTACTAGGCAAGCTAGTAGCCACGTTCGAGGCAGTACCATACGCTCAGATCCACACTCGCGTCCTACAGGCAGCCATTCTGGCAGCCTGGGGCAAGAGGGCACATGCCTTAGAGTCCCCTTTGATGCTATCTTCAAGGGTCCGACAAAGCCTGGCCTGGTGGTTGAACCCTCAGAACCTTCTAAAGGGAAAATCCTTCAGCCCTATTGTCTGGAAGGTAGTTACCACAGACGCCAGCCTGGCAGGCTGGGGGGCGGTCTTCGAGGGGTTCTCTCGCCAGGGAACTTGGGTGAAAGCGGAGAGGCAGCTCCCCATCAATATCTTGGAGATCAGAGCTGCTCGCCTAGCCCTTCTGGCATGGACCTCCAGATTAAAGGGGTTCCCGGTGAGAATCCAGTCAGACAATGCCACGGCGGTGGCATACATAAACCACCAAGGGGGAACCAGGAGTCAGGCCGCTCAGAGGGAGGTGAGCTTGATTTTTCAGTGGGCAGAGGTTCATGTACCCTGCATTTCGGCGATATTCATTCCCGGAGTGGACAACCTGCAGGCAGACTTCTTAAGTCGCCAGAGTCTGTTGCCAGGGGAGTGGTCTCTGCATCCCCAGGTCTTTCAGACAATCTGCCAGAGGTGGGGAATGCCGGACGTAGATATAATGGCATCCAGGTTCAACAAGAAACTAGACAGGTTCGTGTCTCGAGCGAAGGATCCGATGGCCTGCGGAACCGATGCGTTGGTTTGCCCTTGGCATCAATTCAAACTTCTATATGCATTCCCTCCACTACAGTTACTCCCTCGCCTGTTGCGCAAGATCAGAGTGGAGCACAAGCCAGTCATTCTAGTAGCTCCGGCTTGGCCCCGGAGGACTTGGTACTCACTAGTCCTGAAGATGGCAGTGGGAGACCCTTGGACTCTTCCTCTACAACCAGACCTACTCTCACAAGGCCCGATCCTCCACCCTACATTACAGCGTCTAAATTTGACGGCCTGGAGGCTGAATCCCTGATTCTCAGGGGTAGAGGTCTGTCTAGGCAGGTAATCCCTACCCTGATTAGGGCTAGAAAGCCGGTCTCCAGGGTGATTTATTACAGGGTGTGGAGGAACTACGTAGGCTGGTGTGAATCCAAAAGATGGAATTCCCGCAAATATACTATTGATAGGGTGTTAAGTTTTCTCCAGCTAGGAGTGGATAAAGGCCTGGCACTAAGCACAATCAAGGGACAGATCTCAGCTCTGTCAGTGTGGTTTCAGAGGCCGCTGGCCACCCACTCGCTGGTAAAGACCTTCTTACAGGGGGTCTTGCGTATTAATCCTCCTGTCAAGTCACCAATTTGTCCATGGGACTTAAATCTTGTCCTGTCCACTTTACAGAAACAACCCTTTGAGCCGTTGGCTGAGATTCCTTTAGTCTTACTGACAAGAAAGTTGGTTTTCTTGGTCACCATAGTTTCGGCCAGGAGAGTGTCAGAATTAGCAGCCTTATCGTGTAAGGAACCATATCTCGTTCTACATAAGGACAGGGCAGTTCTCCGGCCCCATCCTTCCTTTCTACCAAAGGTTATATCCAAATTTCACTTAAACCAGGATTTGGTACTTCCATCCTTCTTTCCAAAACCTACATCTAGAAAGGAGGGGTTGCTGCATACCTTGGATATTGTCCGGGCCATGAAGGCCTATCTTAAAGCTACAGAAAAGATCCGGAAGATAGATGTATTATTCGTTCTACCAGATGGCCCCAAGAAGGGGCAGGCAGCGGCAAAATCCACCATCTCGAGATGGATTAGACAATTAATCATTCAAGCCTACGGTTTGAAGAGGTTACCTCCTCCGTTGTCGGTAAAGGCCCATTCTACCAGGGCCATGGGCGCCTCTTGGGCAGCACACCATTAGATCTCTATGGCTCAGATATGCAAGGCGGCAACGTGGTCATCAGTCCACACGTTTACAAGGTTTTATCAACTAGACGTGAGAAGGAATACGGATTCTGCCTTTGGACAGGCAGTACTACAGGCTGCAGTTTGAAATCCTCGGGATCAGAAGCACCCTTGGTTATAAAAAAAAAAAAAAAAAAAGTTTTTTCTTGACTAAGTTGGAATTATTATTATTATTTGAGTTTACCTCTAAATTGAATCCTTCTTTGGAAGATGTCTCCCTCCCCTCATTAAAGCATTGCTTTCGGACATCCCACATAGTAATGAATATGCCGCTCTGTGTCCCGTGATGTACGAGAAAGAAAAAGGGATTTTTAAATACAGCTTACCTGTAAAATCCTTTTCTTGGAGTACATCACGGGACACAGAGCGCCCACCCCTCTTTTGGGTGACCATTTTGGGAGGCATACTGCTTGCTACAAAACTGAGGGACTCCCTCTAGGGGAGGGGGTTATATAGGGAGGGGACTTCCTGTTTGAGATTGCCAGTGTCCACACCTGAAGGTACTCCATATAACCCACATAGTAATGAATATGCCGCTCTGTGTCCCGTGATGTACTCCAAGAAAAGGATTTTACAGGTAAGCTGTATTTAAAAATCCCTTTTTTCCATTGCGTCTAGCTTGGCCGCTTGAAGGTCTGTTAACTCCTGTAGCCCCCTAAGTTCCCCCTGTAATGGAAACAATGCATCTTCCACTGCACTTAATCTCTCCTCAAGAGCATTCGTTCTTGCCACAGTCCTATGTAGTTCCTGACTCATAGATAGCAGTTCTTCCTTTAGGCTCATTAGCTGGGTATCAAATTTGACCATATAGTCCTTGCATGAATTAACCGCACAGAGTACCTCTCTGTGTAGGTTCCCCTTCTGATGCCGAAACCACTATTGGAGGGTCGGCTTCACCAGACACTGTGGGAATTACCGAAATGTTTACAGTTTCAAGTGCCTCTACCCCCAACCCTTTGGTACTCACGTTTTTGACGTTTGTTGAGCTAGGAGTAATAGTTGCTTTTACAGCTGCTTGGCCCTGGCTCCTTCTGTCAGGTGGCGGACCCATCTGCAACTTTGGCTGGGATACGACTGTAGGTAGGTGGCCTTTAGCTGGTGAGTTGGATGAAGCATGTGCAAATCTCTCCAGCTTCACAGCGGCAGCCTGGTTACTCTTAGCTGATCTAGTAGTTAACATTCCTTCCTGCGATTGTTTAAATACGTTAGACATATTAGCCTCTAGGAGACCCCCGAAAAGTCTCTGGTGCGCTTCTCTGAACGCAAAAACGGCCCAGCAGAATATAAGGGATAAGAGATCAATATGCTACGTGGACCACACTACTTATTGAGTGCTAGGAAGATAGACCTGCAGTGCTCACTCCACTGCTCCAAGCTAACCGCCCAGTAAGCCCCTCTATGGGTCTGTGGATCTGAGGGACTGGGGAACAGTATCCTGTCTGCCAGTGCTTGTAGCTGGGCTCTTTTTGGCGGGGTGAGATGGAAAGGCACCTTGCTGGGTAGAGGACCCCTGTCTTCTGGTCCAAGCAGAAAGAGTCTAGGTTCCACTCCGGGGGCGAAGTCCCACACTATCTCTCGCTGTTTGAGAAAACTGACAAGCAGCATGCAGGAGACGCCCCTCACCTTAGCGCAGCAACCGCACCAACGACACAGCGAGATCTCGCAGCCTCGCGAGATTACGGACGGCTCCGTGTGCCATGGAGCTCCAAGCCGGTCTATGGGGATGGCCGCGTCCACTGCAACCCGCCCGCACAGCCAGAGCGTCCGGATCCAAGGCACTCCCAAGATTCACGGTCCAAGTAAGAAGCAGGGGGAGAAGGCTACAAGGGGGGGTTACGACACCGCACAGTGCAGTGCTATAGCCCAAAGAGAAGATGTCCGTTTCGACGGAGGTACTGAGAGCAAATCACCCATCAGGGGCGACAATGCACATCTATACTCTGGGGCTATGTGCTAGTACTCGAGGGAGGAGAGGCAGAGCAGAGAGGCCCGCACACATACTCCACCATTCTCACGCTCGCCTACATCCTGTCACGCCCCCATTGGGAGGAATTCTACACCATCATTGGAAGCGCCCTTTCCATGTTTACTATGCTGGGGTCTGTCTTGCAGCTTATTGTGGGCACTACTCTGTGGTCTGTCACTCACAAAGTGAGTATTTTGCACCAGACAGTGGAGGAGCACCGACTCTCTCCTGAAGTTATTGGGCTAGCGGACCAGCTGGTCCAGGGCCTCATTTAGGTATGTGTGCATACACCTACATAATATACATACACACTAAATGTGTGTTATTTATGGGCAACCATCCCAGGCCATCAAAGGCCCAGCTGGGGGACTAATCCGTCCCTGGGTGTGATCACGCCGGCACCCAAATCCTGCCAATGTATGTAGCCTTCCCCCCGTCTCTAGGTGAGGGGACTTGCAGATTCACAATTTGGTGAAACCTCCCTACTCCCCGAGCTGCGAGGTGGTCTCTTCGGAGTACTAGATAGGGGATCCTCCTATTCATAGAACAAAGTTCTTTCCTCGTGTCTTCCTCTCCTGGCCCGTCGGTCTGCCTTGGGCAATGTGGGACTTGCTAAGCGGCAGGGTAATTTTACCTTTCCTGCAGGACGAGAGGTTTGGGGTTTTCTATGGGCCTCAGACCCTGAATACCTTTGTGAACGTCGGGTAGTTGCGCATGGAGTCCATTCGTTCGGTGGTAGCTGCGCTCCATCCGGGGGATGTCCTGGCGTCCTCGGACATCAGGGATGCATACATGCATGCCCAGTTTTGCGCATGTCAGTGTTTTTTCTGTGAGAGAGGGTCTCTTGTCAGCCTGTGGCCCTCCCTTTTGATCTATTGTCGGCACCATGGTTTTTCAGCTAGGAGCTTGCACTTATGCTAACTTTGTTGGGACAGCGTGGCTTTGCCTCGTGGCTACTTGGACGACTTTCTTATGAGAGCAGCTTCTGTCTCAGACCTAGTGGATGTGTTATTCCTATTCAGACCCACCAAAGATTTGGGTGGGTGTTAAACGTTTAGGCCAGAAGCTGTAGCTCAGTGGCAGCCAGCCCGCCTTCCATGTGTGCGAACCAGGGTTCAAATCCTGGGCATGCTAGGTTCCGACTCAACGTTGGAGTATCTAGGGTTGATCCGGACTCCTCGTGGCGAAGGTCCTTCTTCCCCTGGTGAAATTGCAGTCTTTTCAGTCTTCGATGAAGGTATTGGCCTCATCGGTCTTCTCTCTGGGCACACCCGGGTTTTCCAGGGCAAATACTGCCCAGGTGGTAAAAAATCCTCAGATTCCGGTGCGTCACCTAGTCATAATCTCTTGGTGACGGAGATCCCAGACTCTTTGTTTCTTCCTTCCAGTGGTCGGGTTTACGACGGATGCAGCCTCACGGGTTGTGGGGATCCAGTTGGCCCTGAGTCGCTGGAGTTGCGTGGACCTACGGCCACACCTCCCTGATTGTGCCCGCTCTCATCTGGTCTCGGTAGCTACCCATTGTCGGGCCTGACTAGTGCCTGGGTGGAAGACCACCTGGGAATACCAGGTGCTGTGGACCCCATCTACCGTTCATTGTCCTACTATTTTAGGCGATCAGGCTATGCTTCTCCTCGTGGTCGAGAGGGTTGCAAAGTCTTTCGATCTGGTTTCAGCCGGACAACGCCACAGCCGTGGCTTCGGTCTGCCATCAGGTATACCGGCAGTCAGACTACTGGAGTCGCCAGATGCTGGACCGGGGTGACCGGTCTTTGTGCTTGGGGTGTTTTGACTCCCTTGCAGGAGGTGAGCCTCACAGGGCATGGATCTCCTGGCCGCTCGTCTCCACCGCAAGGGTGTCGAAGATAGTGGCCAGGTCTAGTGATCTGGTACAGACGCATCGATCGCGCTGGTGGCCCTGTGGGGTCTATATCGGCGACTTCCTGCTGTTCCTCCATTGTAGTTGCTTTCTTGGCTGCTCCGCAGAGTAGAGGCTGAGGAGATCCCGATGATTCTAATCTCTCCAGATTGGCCTCTGCATCCTGGGTACACTGATATCGGGCGCCTGGTAGCGTAGGTACCCTGGCTGTTGCCAGGGCGGGAGGTCCTCTGTCTCGAGGTCCTATACTTTCTCCTGTTGTACGGTCACTGACTTGCTCAACATGGCTATTGGATGCCAGACTTTAAGTGACCGGGGTCTGTCCGACTTGGTCATCTCAACAATGCTGAGTGCATGGTAGTCTTCCGGAGGATCTACCATTGCACCTGGCAGGCCTACATCTCTTGGTGCGAATAGATGGAGTGACGTCCACGGACGTACTCGGTGTCCAGCGTCCTGCTGTTTTTACAGCTTGGAGTGGATCTAAAAATCGCTTAAAGCACCGTTTGGGGGCATATTTCAGTCTTGGCTGTGTTCTTTCAGTGGCCTTTTTGCGGCCTGTTCCCGGGTGGGTCCCTTTTTTGTGCAGGGGGCTTGTCATATACTTTCCCCTCTTGGCCCATCTCTTCCCCCATGAGTTTTGACTATGGTGCTCTCGGTTCTTTAGGAACCTTCCTTTTGGAAACAGAGATTTTCTCTTGACATCTCAGAAGGTGGCCCCTTTAGTGGCCTTTACCTCTGTTAGATTGGTTTCTGAGTTGGCGGTCTTGTCTTGCAAGCCGCCATGCTTGATCCTCCATAAGGATTGGGTGGTGGTGCGCCTGCGACCTTCCCTTCTTCCGAAGGTGGTTTCGCCGGAATAAGGTCATTGTTCTTCCATCCTTCTGTCCCCGGCCGGCGCATCCTACGAAGGTTGCCTTTCATACTTTAGGCTTGGTACTTGTGCAGGTGTACCAACCTGCTATGGCTCCGTTTCGGAGATCTGACGCTCCTTTTGTGTCGGTGTCTGGTCCACAAAAAGGCCTGGCGGTCTCGTCGACCACCATTTCTACATGCCTATGCTCCTAAGGGACAGGCCCCTCTTTCCAGTCACGGCACTTTCGGCAATGGCAACTGGTGCTTCCTGTTTTTTTTTTGTTTTTTTTTCATGCGTCGGTCTCACAGGTGTGCGAGGTGGCGACTTGCTCGTCCATTCACGCTTTTCCTGAATTTACATGGTTGCTGTGAGTGCATCTTCTGATGCTTCTTTCGGTCAATAGTTTTTGCAGGCGGCTGTTTAAATTTGCACCTCCTCCGATGAGGAGATCTGCTTGTTTTGGGGTGAAGTTAAAATTGGTTTTACTGATATATTTCCCACCCCTCATTTTTGATGTTGCTTGGGGTTGTCCCACTTGTCAGGATTAAAGGAGCTGTGTCCGTCCATGGACGATAAGAGAAAATTTGATTTTTTGTACTCGATGTATAATACTTTTCTCTGAATCCATGGACGGACACAGCTCCCACCCCTCCTTTTTAGGTTTATACTGCTTGTTACGAACTGAGGCTGCATGCTGCAGTGAGGAGGGTTATGTCTGGAGGGACCGCCTTTTGGGTGGGGCTGTTCAACTCTGTTAATGTAACATGTATTTATCTAACATGTTTTCTGCCTAGTCCTCTCCTGTAAACAGGGAACATAACCCACTAATCAAGATTTAAGGAGCTGTGTCTGTCCATGGACTCAGAGAAAGGGATTTTACTGTGAGTACAAAAAATCCCTTTTTTTTTCAGGCGTGCAACATTGGTGGTAAAAAAAAAGTGTGTGCCCCCCTCTCTTCCAATGGCTCGGTTCTCACTCCTCCCCAAGCAGAGTGATGCTGACTCTGTCAGCATAGCTTGTGCTCTACTTCTCAGCGCTCATTGTGAGACAGCCATCAATCAGGGCAGCTGGCGGCTCCAAACTTGGAAGTCGGAATGACTCGCTGCCCTGACTGATGGCAGTGCCACAGGAGTGCAAAACTAATTACACTCCTGTGACCCATAGGAGAAGCCCAGCCTAAAAAGCTCATGCTGGACTTCTCCTTTTTAAAATTGGACAGGTACCTTACCGCCTGGCTAAGCTTCCCTCCCTTGCAAATTAATATTGTTACGATGTTTAAGGACATGGGCCTTTTCCCCACCTCTGCTGCTCTAAAGATGGGATTAATAGTGTAGGGACTAATAGTGCAATCTGGAAGCCACTTTTATAATAGGGGGCACCCAGATATCCACTCCTTTGCAGGGGGAATGAGTATACAGGAGTTTATTAGTACCCTTTACCTATACACATAAAGAGTTGGGAGTGAATGAACACGCCAATTTAAAATTAAAATGAATAAACTACAACCAAAATGCATAAATACATTTTTCCTTAGGTCCCTTTTCACATGGGCGGACTGTTCTGTCTCAAGGACATAAATCTAAACCTCTTTGTCCCATAATCTTCAGATACCATATTTCTTTGATCTCAGTTTTATTAGAAAAAGCCAGGTGAAACTACAAAATAACAGAAATAGACCTCAATAAGTACAATATTGCATACATTACAGAAACGACGCTCTACAATATAATTTAAATATAAACCTCTCGTGTAGACAATGGAAAAATAATAGTACCATCTTTCCAGAATTCAGTTAGGGCTAAACAGACCCCAGAGGCCCAAAAGACTAAAAACAAGAGAAGGGGCAGGGGCACTATATCGGTACTGGGTAAGAAAAGAATAGATTGGAGAGGTGGTGAGGATAAAACAAGGTTGCTTCGTCGGGAGAATTCTATACAGAGAATACCCACTCGCTAGGAAGTCGCAGCCAGCCGCGGAGAACACTCTCCCACGGTGACCAGGGGGGAACAACTGCACTAAATACAGACGGGTGGAAACCCTATTTTCCATCTGTCTGGAGGATTGGATCCGATGAAAACTGACTCTACGGTCCATTTTCATCCGATCTGCACAGTGTGCAGAGACGGACTTGTCATCCGCCGGCTCAGCGGGTATCAACGGAGCGCAATCCCTGCTGAGCAAGCGGATGTTTAAAAACCGATCTGGCCGTGTGAAAGGGCCCTTATTGTATAATGGAAGACATAGGATAGGAATCATCATAGATGGGTTATATGTTGCATTCAGGTGATTGGACACTGGCAAAGCCACTCAAAGCTTTGACACACCCCACATAATCCATCTCACCACACAATCAGTTTTTTACTAGTGTCCTTGGGTGATGTGGGAGAGAATATAGTTATTAGTGAATGAATGAGGAACTTATATAGCGCAGCACATGCGAAGTAAATCGCCTCTGGGCGCTTGTTGTTCCTGTCTCCTTTGAGATCAAAAGAGATGAGTCTTAATCTTTCTCCTGAAGACTAAGTAGTTCTCCAGCCGAATGCTGGCTGGTAAGGCGTTCCATAGTCTGGGACCTTGGACAGCGAATCTCCTGTCTCCTTTGGACTTGTATCTGGCTTTCGGTATCTGAAGCCGATTTTGATTGGTGGATCGTAGAATACGATTGGGATTGTGAACTTTTAATTTTTCGCATAGATAATGGGGAGCATTCCCATGGATACATCTATGCGTTAGACAGAGAGCTTTAAAGGTGATTCTGTCTTTAACTGGTAGCCAGTGAAGGGATCTCAGTGAAGGTGAGATTGATTCCCAGGGTTTTTTCCCAGTCACAAGTCTGGCGGCCGTATTTTGAACGACTTGAAGACGAGCGATTTGGTACTTGGGGAGTCCGAGGTAAAGGGCATTTACATAGTCCAGTCTGGAGTTTACAATTGCTCCTACCACGACCGCTATGTCATTCTTGGGAATAAAAGGCGTGAGTCTGCGTAGTAGGCGCAGCAGATGGTGAGATCCGCTGACTACTGCCCCTATTTGTGCGTTCATTGTCATGTCGGAGTCAAAGATGACCCCAAGACTTTTGACTTTGGCGCTAGGGGTGATGATTTTGCCCAGAATGGGCGGGGGGATCCAGGTTGTTGTCGATTGATTCCTACGCTTGGCGTGAAACAGAAGAAGTTCTGTTTTCGCTCCGTTGAGTTTGAGATAACTCTTTGTCATCCAGTCCTCTATCAAAGAGAGGCATGTCTCTAGGTTGAGGTGGTGATCCTTTTTATTGCAAATGCGGAAGTACAGTTGCGTGTCGTCTGCATAAGAGTGATATAGCAGTTTTTGGCTGCTGATGATTTCGAAAAGAGGACGCACATAGATGTTGAATAACATCGGCGACAGGGGAGATCCTTGAGGGACCCCGCACGATAATGTGCGTTGTTCAGAAGTGAAGGGTCCTAGCTTCACTATTTGCGATCGGTTTACCAAAAAAGAGGAGAACCAGGATAGATCGCTTTCTGCGACTTTGGCTATTTTAGCCAGCCGAGTCAATAGCAGCTTGTGATCAACTGTATCAAAGGCTGCGCTTAGGTCCAGCAGAACCAGAAGAGAAGATTCTCCTTCGTCTGCGGCCTCGAGAACGTCGTCCCATATCTTAAGCAATGCTGATTCTGTCCCGTAGGAACAGTGATTTCTTCTAGCAAGTTGTGAACTGCACCAGGCCGCTGCGGCAGAGGGTGTCCATTTATCAGATCAGCGAGGACTCTTCTTGTATCCCACATGAAGACTGGAACAGGACTGACTTATGACATTGTGACTACCTTGGACACGGCAACAGGTGTTGCTCTTGGGTATCTGATACAGCCGTGGGGTGTTTTACAGGTCCAAGGCTGAGGCCCACCTGTGAAGCAAAGGGGATTGGGCTTGAGGCTCCCTAGAATAGGCCTGACCGAAGTGTCAACAAAAAGACAAAGGATGGGGGTATACATTTCTATTTGACCATATATCAAATGCCTATTCACCAATTAGGTGTTTGCCCACTAACCAAAGCACTCCATATGCTAAAAAACAGAAACTCCCTTATGGTAAAGCTCCCAAAGGTAGTGACCAAGCGATTAATGAGGCAAAACACTAGGATTATTTGAGTAGGTTTAAAAGCATATATTATATCAAAAAGTATTAAATAACGAGAATAGTAACTCATGTATGTAGACAACACAGTATAACGACCTATGTCCCATCACCAAGCCAATTAAAACCAATTTCACCATTAAATGTCCAGACAAAAAATTATCTATGTAAAACAGACGGATTGGTGCAGCGCCCAACAATGCAACACAGTATTGCCAAAGTGTATAGCTCAAATATGTCCCAGGGCTCACCTTATTCTTACTGCTCTACATAGATCACATATGTGTGCGAGTAAACTGAGCTGATTATCTTTTCTGAAGAGCGTTTTTATTTTAAAGTGTAAGTTTACTACCTTCACAGAAAAATCTGTAAGATGAACTTGCACAGGAGACCCCCTCCTCACAACCCTAACCCCCCCCCCCCCATCTTGCTGACCTGCAACATGGCAATCTTCCGTTCTGAGCCCTGCAATCGTTGCCTCACCGGACCGGGGCTTAGAAATCACCTCGCTTAATCTCCAAACTGTCCACCGCCAGGAGGGATGTTTCGGAGCATTCCATTTGGTTGGTGTGGTCACATGGGTGGCGCAGACTAATCAGATCCTGTGTAGCCAATTCTGTCATCAGGGAAGAAGTAGAGAGAATGCAGAGGGGATTTCTAAGCCCCGGTCCTGTGAGGTGGCGATAGCAAGGCCCAGAACGGGACTTTGCCACGCTGCAGGTGAGCAGGACAGGGGGGATGAGGAGGGTCCTGTGTAAGTTCACCTTACCGATTTTTTTATATCAAACAAGATGGCAACAAAATAATACGCAATACTCTTTGCTTTAATTAAATTTAACGACTTCAGCTCCAGAAGGTTCGCCCTCATTCCTGACCAGACCATTTTTGCGATGCGGCACTGCGTTGCTGTAACTGATAATTGTGCAGTCGTGCGACACTGTACCACGATACAAATAGAGCTTTTTATTGGCGGTGTTTTTGTTTGTGTTTCTTGCGCTATAAACAATATATTCTTTACTTTCTGCTATAAAACATATCCAATAAAATGTTAAAAAAAAAAAATGGAGCAGGAGAATAAGAAGTTAATATCAGTTGAATATAAATAATTGTACAAACTTAGGGGGCATGGCTGTCTTTAACCACTTGCATACTGGGCCTATTCTGGCACGCTTCTCCTACATGTAAAAATCGTTTTTCTTTTTTTTGCTAGAAAATATCTCAGAACCCTCAACCCTCAATTATATATGGTTTTTTTTTAGCCGACACCCTTGGGATTAAAATGGCAGTCGTTGCAACTTTTTATCTCACACAGTATTTGCACAATAATTTTTTTAACCACTTGCCTACTGTGCACCTACACCCCCTTCCTGCCCAGACAAAATATAAGCTTCCGGCACTGTGTCGCTTTAACTGACAATTGCGCGGTCGTGCGACGTGGCTCCCAAACAAAATTGGTGTCCTTTTTTTCCCACAAATAGAGCTTTCTTTTGGTGGTATTTGATCACCTCTGCGGTTTTTATTTTTTGCGCTATAAACAAAAATAGAGCGTAAATTTTTAAAAAAAATCAATATTTTTTCCTTTTTGCTATAATAAATAACCCAAAAAATATATAAAAAAAATATTTTTTCCCTCAGTTTAGGCCGATACGTATTCTTCTACATATTTTTGGTAAAAAAAAAATGCAATAAGCGTTTATCGATTGGTTTGCGCAAAATTTATAGCGTTTACAAAATAGGGGATAGTTTATGGCATTTTTTTTTTTTACTATTAATGGCGGCGATCTGCGATTTTTTTATTGGGACTGCGACGTTATGGCGGACATTTCGGACACTTTTCTGAAATTTTTGGGACCATTTACATTTATACAGTGAAAAATGCTATAAATATGCATTGATTACTGTATAAATGTGACTGGCAGTGAAGGGGTTAACCACTAGGGGGCGGGGGAGGGGTTAAATGTGTGTCCTATGAGTGTTCTAACTGTGGGGGGAGGGGGGGGTGACTGGGGGAGGTGACCGATTGTGTCCCTATGTACAAGGGACACAACCGCTCTCCTCTCTCCCTGACAGGGACGTGCAGCTCTGTGTTTACACACAGAGCTGCACGTCCCAGCTCAGTTACTGAGCAATCGCGTGTGCCCGGCGGCGATCGTTGCCGCCGGGCACTCGCACGGGATCCCCGCAGAGCGGCGGGTGCGCGCGCGCGCCGCCGGCTACGCGCGCCCGCCCGCGGCTTTAAAGGGACATCACGTCATATGACGTGATGTCAGAACAATGGAGTCGTCTGCCCGCCGTCATTTGACGGTGGGCAGATGACAAGTGGTTAAACACCTCTTTTGGGGGAAAATAACAGTTTTGTTTTTTCTTAATTTATGAAACAGTAAAGTCATTTACATTTTTTGTATAATGTGAAAGATGCTGTTACGCTGAGTAAATAGATACCCAACATGTCATGCTTCAAAATTGTTCGCACTCATAGAATAGTGCCAAACTACAGTACTTAAAAATCTCCATATTTTTTATTTTTTTTTCAAATTACTAGTTTAGAGTTAGAGGTATAGTGCTTGAATTGTTGCTCGTGCTCTAATGAATGCGGCGATACCTTACATGTGTGGTTTGAAGGGTGTTTACATATGTGGGCCGGACTTGCGTGTGTGTTCGCTTATGAGTGCGAGCTACAGGGGACATGTCTTTTATTTAACTTTTTCCTTGTCCCCCCCCCCTCTTTTCCTGCGGCCTGCCAGGTTGCGTGCTCAGACAAAGGTCTGGTATGGATTTTTGGGAATCCCAGACCTAAGGGGCCTGGTAATGGCCCCTCACGCTTTTTTTTTATTTTTTTTTCAATGAGTTTGATCTGTATTGCCGGGACCCAACAATTCATTATAGCCGCGAGTAGTTTTAAATTACGTTTTTTTCCATTTAGAAATGTCATTTTGTGCAGAGACTTATAAACATGGGAAACATGCGCTACTTTACAGTCATACTATAGCCACCCCCAGGTACGACATTTAAAGGAATATTTCACTTTTATTGTTTCACTTTAACCACTTGACCACTGGGCACCTAAACCCCCTTAATAACCAGACCAATTTTCAGCTTTCGGTGCTCTCACATTTTGAATGACAATAACTCGGTCATACAACACTGTAGCCAAATGAAATTTTTGTCCTTTTTTTCCCACAAATAGAGCTTTCTTTTGGTGGTATTTGATCACCTCTGCGGTTTTTATATTTTTCGCTATTAATGAAAAAAAAAACGAAAATTTTGTAAAAATATGAATTTTTCTTAATTTTTATCATAACATTTTGTAAAAAAATTAATTTTTCCTCATAAATTTGGCCTAAAATCTATTCTGCTACATATTTTTGGTAAAAAAAAAATTGGATATTATTTAGTCCGGGTGAAAGTTGTAGGGTCTACAAGCTATGGTACCAATCTCTGAAAATTGATCAATTTGATCACACCTAAAGTACTGACAGCTTCTCTCTCTCATTTCTTGAGACCCTAACAAGCCAACAGGCGGCACTGCAGTGGTGCAGGTGGCACTGGTGGGCACAAATGGCACTGGTGGGGCACAGGCAGCACTGGTAGGATGCAGATGAGCACTGATTGGCACTGGTGGGGCACAGGCAGCACTGGTGGGATGCAGATGAGCACTGATTGGCACTGGCGGGGCACTGAGGCGGCACTGGCGGGGCACAGGCGGCACTGATGTGGTAGTGTTGGGGCACAGGTGGCACTGGTGGGGCACTGGTGGCACTAATCTCTCTCCTCTTCTCTCACGCTGCAATGGTGTGAGGAGAGGAGAGAGATGACCTGACCTACACTGCCCTGTTTGTTTACATTTGTGATCGCGCCGTCATTGGACGGCGCAATCACGTGGTAAGGAGCCGCTGCCATTGGCTCCTTACCGAGATCACTGACGCTGCGGGTCTCGTGGACCCGCCGAGCGCCGTGATCGCGGGTGCGCGGATCTGAAGCACGCCTTTGTTTACACACGTGATCACGCCGTCATTGGACGGTGCGATCACGTGGTAAGGAGCCGCCGCCATTGGCTCCTTACCGCGATCACCGATGCTGCGGGTCCCGTGGACCCGGTGATCGCGCCCGGTCGGGCGCTCACACCTGACTCTAACGGAGGACGTCCATGGACGTCCCGTTAGAGTACAGGAACCGCCTTGTAGACGTATTATGTAGTGGTTAAGCATTATTAAAATCACTGCTCTCATAAAAACAGATTTTTTTTTTTGCATTGATGCATGTCCCCTGGGGCAGGACCCAGGTTCCCAAACACTTTCTGACAATAACTTGCATATTAACCTTTAAAATTTGCACTTTTGAGTGTTCATGTTCGTATCCCATAGACTTTAACGGTGTTCTCGTTCGAACACATTTTTTGCCTGTTCACATGTTATGCTGCACCCATTCAGCCCCACCTGCCATCAGTGCTCCGCCCCCCCGCCGAGGCAGCCCCACACTAGCCCTCAAGCTTTTTTTTCAAGACATTGGATATATCATGTAACACGGTGAAGGCAGTCGTTATCAAATGGAGAAAATATGGCACAACAGTGACATTGCCAAGAACTGGACGTTCCTCCAAAATTTATGAAAAGAGAAGAAAACTGTTCAGGGAGGCTGCCTATAGCAACATTAAAGGAGCTGCAGAAATATCTGGCTAGTACTAGCTGTGTGGTACATGTGACGATAATCTCCTGTATTCTTCATATGTCTGGGCTATGGGGTAGAGTGGCAAGACGGAAACCCTTTCTTATAAAGAAAAACATCCAAGCCCGTCTAAATTTATCAAAAACGCATCTGAAGTCTCCCAAAAATGTGGAAAAATTGTATGGTCTTATGGCCAAAAAGTTCAACCTTGGTTTGATTCCAAAAGATATGTTTGGCGCAAAAACACTGCACATCACCAAAAGAACACCATACACACTGTGAAGCATGGTAGTGGTAGCATCCTGCAGAGTTTGTTTTTTTCTTTAGCTGGAATAGTGGCTTTGTCAAGGCAGATGGCATTCTGAACCATTCCCAATACCAGTTAATATTGGCACAAAACCTTCAGAAGGGGAGATTCATCTTAAAGCATACATCCAAATCAACAAATGAATGGGTTCACCAGAATGAGAGTAAAGTTTTTTATAATGGCCCAGCCAGAGCCCAGCCCTGAATCGGATTGAAAATCTGTGGTGTGATCTGAAGAAGGCTGTGCGCAGGAGATGCCCCGCAGTCTGACAGATCTGGAGTGTTTTTGCAAAGAGTGGGTGAATATTGTCAAGATGCACCATAGTAAGGCCCTTTTTCACACGGGTGGATAAAATTCAGATTTTAGCTGCGGATAGATGTTATATACCGCACTTAAGGTTACACAATTTCAAGTGTGTATAGCGGCATTAAGGAAAGAAAAACGGGAAGCAATGTTCCAACGCAGCCGCATGTAAACTCTGATAATCGCAATTTACAACTGCAAGTGTTTGCTATTACTGGAGTCTTGGAATTTCAAAATAACAATAACATGCTTTTAACAGCGCTAAGACTGTACTATAATAAAATCAAGACGCTTCAACAAAGTATTAGTTTAGAAGTCAGACAGAAAAAAGGAACTTGTTCTGCACTATGGACAACCTAATTGGGTGGTGGTGTTAGGCTGCTGCCCCCAATAAAACTACCAGTGGAGTCAGCAATGAATAGTGTGAAGGAAGTGGGTATGGCGCTACTTAATTTATAGTAGTGTGCATTTTTCTAACCACTTCCTTACTGGACACATATACCCCCCTCCTGCTCAGGTGAAATTTCATCTTCCGGCACTGCGTCGATTTAACTGACAATTGCGCGGTCGTGCGACGTGGCTCCCAAACGAAATTGGCGTCCCTTTTCCCCCACAAATAGAGCTTTCTTTTGGTGGCATTTGATCACCTCTGCGGTTTTTATTTTTTGTGCTATAAACAAAAAAAGCGACAATTTTGGAAAATTATTTTTTACTTGTTGCTATAATAAATAACCCAATTTTTTTTTTAAAACATTTTTTTTCTCAGTTTAGGCCGATGAGTACTCTTCTACATAGTTTTGGTAAAAAAAAAAAGGTATAGCGCCTACAAAATAGGGGACAGAATTATTATTATTTTTTACTAGTAATGGCGGCGATTTGTATTGGGATTGCGACATTATGTCGGACACTTTTTACACATTTTTGGCGCCATTCACATTTATACAGCGAGCAGTGCTATAAAAATGCACTAATTACTGTATAAATGTGACTGGCATTGAAGGGGTTAACACTAGGGGGTGAGGGAAGGGGTTAAATGTGTACCCTGCATTGTGTTCTAACTGTGGGGGGAGGGGGTGACTGGGGGAGGTGACCGATCTGTGCCCCTATGTACAAGGGACACAGATCGGTCTCCTCTCTCCCTTGACAGGACGTGGATCTGTGTGTTTACACACACAGATCCACGTCCTTGTCTCTGTAACCGCCGATCACGAGTGCCTGGCGGACATCGCGGCCGCCAGGCACGCGCATCGCCATCTCAGTGATGTGGCGCTTGCGTGCCCCCCAGTGCCGCGGAGGCCGTAAAAAGACGGCGATTTAGAAATTTAGATCCACCCTGCGGCCATATATAGTCGTAAGGCCGCCAGGAAGTGGTTAAATACACTTCAACTTATTGTGCTGAAGACAAACGTCTTAGTCCCGATGAATCAAAGGCAAGTTCGGCTCGAACATTGTGTGTTCGCAAACGAACCAAACATTTGGGAGTGTTCGCAGAAAATTACAAGTAAATACCACCTTAGACGGTTTTTGACAATTCCTTTTATTAACTACTTACAGACAGGAAGAATTTCCTCCTTAACCGCTTCCAGCCCGGCCTATAGTCATATGCGTGTGCCCGTTGGCCTCGATGTCCTCCAGGCACCCGCAATTGCTTGTCACAGAGCCAGGGACGAGGATCTCTGTGTGTAAACACAGAGATCCACATCCTGTCAGGTAAAGAGCAGACCGATGGTGTGTCCCTTGTACATAGTGACACCGATCGGTCACCTCCCCCCTAAGTAAGAATCACTCCCTAGGAAACACAATAACCCCTTGATCGCCCCCTAGTGTTAACCCCCACCCTGCCAGTCACATTTATACAGTAATCCGTGTATATTAATAGCACTGTTCGCTGTATAAATGTGAATGGTCCCATGTGTCTGATTTTTATTTATTTTTTACCAAAAATATGTACAGTGGGGCAAAAAAGTCAGCCACCAATTGTGCAAGTTCTCCCACTTAAAAAGATCAGAGAGGCCTGTAATTGTCATCATAGGTATACCTCAACTATGAGAGACAAAATGTGGTAACAAATCCAGACAATCGCATTGTCTGATTTGGAAAGAATTTATTTGCAAATTATGGTGGAAAATAAGTATTTGGTCACCTACAAACAAGCTTTCTGGCTCTCGCAGACCTGTATCTTCTTTAAGAGGCCCCTCTGTCCTCCACTCATTACCTGAATTAATGGCACCTGTTTGAACTTATCTGTATAAAAAACACCTGTCCACAACTTCAAACAGTCACACTCCAAACTCCACTATGGTGAAGACCAAAGAGCTGTCGAAGGACACCAGAAACAAAATTGTAGACCCTGCACCAGGCTGGGAAGACTGAATCTGCAATAGGCAAGTAGCTTGGTGTAAAGAAATCAATTGTGGGAGCAATAATTAGAAAATGGAAGACATACAAGGCCACCTCCCTCGATCTGGGGCTCCACGTAAGATCTCACCCTGTGGGGTCAAAATGATTACAAGAATAGTGCCCAAAAATCCCAGAACCACTTAGTGGGAGCTAGTGAATGACCTGCAGAAAGCTGGAACCAACATAACTAAGGCTACCATCAGTAACACACTACACCGCCAGGGACTCAGGTCCTGCAGTGCCAGACCTGTCCCCCTGCTTAAGCCAGTACATGTCCGGGCCATCTATAGTTTGCTAGAGAGCATTTGGATTATCCAGAAGAGGATTGGGAGAATGTCATATGGTCCGATGAAACCAAAGTAGAACTGTTTGGTAGAAACACAACTCATCGTGTTTGGAGGAGAGAATATGCTGAGTTGCAACCAAAGAACACCATACCTACTTTGAAGCATGGGGGTGGCAACATCATACTTTGGGGTAGTTTCTCTGCAAAGGGAACAGGACGACTGATTCGTGTACATGAAAAGAATGGATGGGGCCATGTATCCTGAGATTTTGAGCAACGAAAAAGTGGCTTTGTAAGAAGCATTTTCAAGGTCCTGGAGTGGCCTAGCCAGTCTCCGGATCTCAACCCCATAAAAAACCTTTGGAGGGAGTTGAAAGTCTGTGTTGCCCAGCAACAGCCCCAAAACATCACTGCTCTAAAGGAGATCTGCATGGAGGAATGGGCCAACATACCAGCAACAGTGTGTGACAACCTTGTGAAGACTTGCAGAAAATGTTTGACCTCTGTCATTGCCAACAAAGGATATATAACAAAGTATTGAAATTAACTTTTGATATTGACCAAATAATTATTTTCCACCATAATTTGCAAATAAATTTGATTGTCTGGATTTGTTTCCACATTTTGTCTCTTAGTTGAGGTATACCTATGATAATTACAGGCCTCATCTTTTTTAGTGGGAGAACTTGCACAATTGGTGGCTGACTAAATACTTTTTTTTTTTTGCCCCACTGTAGAATACGTATAGGCCTAAACTGAGAATTTTTGGAGAATCACTGCTCTAGGGGCATAACCGGATGTAGGAGTGTGCGAGTGTCCATGTCCTCCCGTTAGGCTCTCCTCCCTCCTGGTGTAAATGTGCCGATGGACTGCCCGATGGATTAGAGGATCGAGTGCCTCCCCGTTTCCGTCCGCCCAGCACTACCACTACCTTTGCAGCACAGCACAGCAGCAGCCAGCGTACAACACGGGGAATAACTCCCCGCTGGTATTAGAGGTGCGGGGCAGTGGACCAGCCCCCTCTCCTTCCTTTCCATTCCTTACCGGCTGCAGCGGGTTCTTGCGGCACTGGGCACTCCTGCACTCCTGCTTGGACTTTCGGGGAAGCCGTGTCACAAGGTCGCCCAAGAACGGGGGATTCGCTCGGTGTTTGGGCTGCTGCCGGGAGTCGGGCCGGTTTCGGGGATCCCCAGCCCGCGGCTTCACGCTGACAGACTCTCGCGAGACTTCGGGTACAGCGTCACCTCGCGGCGCCAAAACTGGGAGCCCCAGCATAATGAGGTACTGAGCGGCGGGAGCAGAGAGGTGACTTCCACCCAACACTATAGCAGCTGCAGCAGGCCATATACTATAATCGGTATACAACTCCTACAGCATAGTCGGCGCATATAGCGCATACAACACACAGCCTACACAGAGGCTATAACTTTGGACACTTTGTTTGCCTGAGCGCACCACCCTATCAGTGACTTATCAATTCCTATCGCTTGTTGGTGCTGTGCTGCTTGGGGACGCATACCTAACTATATACTACATGCAACTAAAAATATAGTGTGGGGAGGTGAGTGGAGCTGAGCACACTTAACAGAGAGGGCCTCTTATAAGTTATACAGCTCCTATCTCCCTTATAATAGCCACCTATAGTCTCCTATAGTCTTCTGGCTTATTGGTGCAGAGGAGAAACATTATCGTATTGGATACGCCACGGCATTCGTCAGCTAAAGGCCATCTACCTGCAGCAGTATCACAAACCAAGGCGCCGACGGGCTCATCCCAGGAAAGAAGGAGCTACGGACAAGTGACTGCAAAGGCACCCAATGCGGCAAACCCCAAAATCGTGAGTACCAAAGGGTTGGGCCCAGAATTTGTTGGTACTGTAAATATGCCTATAACACTTGGAATGACCAGTGGCCCCGAGCCCTCAGCAGTAGACCCAACCCCAGAAGGGGAACCCACCCTTAGGAAGGTACTTGGTGCAGTCAATGCATGCAGAGACTATATGGCCAGCTTTGATATCCAGCTAATAGGGCTAAAAGAAGAATTGCTATCCATGAGGCAGGAACTGCACAGAACTGTGTCCAGAACCAATGCATTAGAAGACAGGTTAAGTGCAGTGGAAGATGCCCTTTTTCCATTACAAGGGGAATTAACGGGGCTCCAAGAGTTAACAGCCCTCCAAGTAGTTAAATTAGATGCATTGGAAAACAGATTGCGCCGGAACAATGTGAGAGTGGTAGGTCTACCCGAAGGATGTGAAGGCACAGATCCTATAGCCTTCATGGAACACTGGTGTAGGGAGACTTTTGGCCCTGATAGTCTCTCGGCATTCTTCGCTATAGAAAGAGCTCATCAGGTCCCCTTTAAAGTATTCCAACAGGGGAAACATCCAAGACTGTTTCTTCTTAAATTTCTCAATTATACCGACAAGGTAACTTTGCTCCAAAAAGCCAGAGAGCTGGGAGTGATCACATATAAAGGAACAAGAATATCCATATATCCAGACTTTTCACCTGACCTACAGAAACGTAGAGCCGAGTTCATGCCCGTTAAGTCCCTACAAAAATACAAAATTTCTTATGCTCTTTTGTACCCGGCCCGTCTCAGAGTGGTAGCTTTGGACAGGACTCTTTTCTTCAATGATCCCACTGAAGTAGTCAACTGGTTGGAGCAGACCAAAGCCGCCCTAGAGACCTATAGGGACAGGAGAGGGGACTAGGCCTTCTCGGAGGATCGATAAATATAATAAGCTGTTTATCTGCTGCTGCTGGACTTGGGGGGAGGCATTAAAGAAATAGCATTAAGTCGTCAAGCCTTAAATTGATGGGGGTTTTCTCCACAGTTAATTAAGGCCCCGTTCCCCCCCCCCCCCCCCCCCCCCCCCCCGTTGAGTATAGCTATAAAAGCACGCTGGTGGCACTGCTTTAGTAAAGGTTTAGTGCCAACCTGATCACTTTTGTTAGTATACATAAGGTGTATTTGGCCTTTTTTTTTTTTTTTTTGTTTTTTTTTTTTTTCCCTCTTTCCCTCACCTTATAGGATAACTTACACATAGCTCTTGGGTTTACAATCGAGGCTTTCTCCCAATTATTAGTCAACAATAATTTAGGGAAAGGGAAGAAGGGAGAAAAAGGAAAGGGATTCTAAAATCGGCTTCAAACATGGCCAAGTTGTATTTTAATTCAATGCCACCTATGATCATATTATGTAATGTTGTTTTTGCACCTATGCATTTTTGAGAGTTACTTACGGTATTTCTAAAAACACGCACATTTACGAAGGGGCACCTCAGGATTGGGGATGCGCTCCTATTTAATGCTCAACACTAAGGCTATAATGTTCACATACATATATAAGTTGCACGTAAACTATATCCTTCTTTTTTTTTCTTTTTTCTTACCCCATCCTATCCTATAGGATCATCTATACATAGTTCTTGGGCTTACAGTCGAGGCCCTTTTTTTTTTTTTTACCAATTGTTAACATAAAAATTGAATTTTTTTTTATTGGCTTCAAATATAGACAAGCTGTAGTTGAATTTCATGTCATCTATGTGGTTACTATGTAACATGGTCTTGGCACATATGCACTTCTGAGAGTTTCTTATGGAATTTCCAAAAACACGCATATCTATGTAGGGGTACCACAGCGCTGGTGATGCGCTTTTATTTAAGGCTTAACACTAAGGTTATAATGCTTTCATATATATATCCACAAGTTGCACGTAAATTATGCTTTTTTTTTTTTTTTCTCATTCCTCAGCTAAATAATGCTGTTAAATAAAGGTACTTGACCCTCGAGACCTGGGAGGGGGAGAGAGTACGCGCGGGAGGGACACTCGCTGTATGGGTGAGGGGGATGAATGTGAGAGCGAGAATAGCGGTC
This sequence comes from Rana kukunoris, assembly GCA_029574335.1. Taxonomy (NCBI): domain Eukaryota; kingdom Metazoa; phylum Chordata; class Amphibia; order Anura; family Ranidae; genus Rana; species Rana kukunoris. Next base: position 54,946,892 of record CM056060.1, on the reverse strand, counting down.
ATTGGACCAGCCCCGAAGGGAAGCCCTAGAGGGCAAGGTGGTAGGGGGAAGGGAGGGCGGGTCAGGGGAGGGAGGGTGGTTTTTAAGGGAGGGGCAAGTGAGCATACATTCGGGGTATCACAGGCTGCGACAATACAGTCAGGGGTGTTAGGGGCCATACGAGTGGGTCGGTTACCCGGCTATCGTGCCTATCATGGCAAATGGGCAGAGGATCCACATCTTTATGGCTCGAAAATCATTGCAAACTGGATTATTATCCCAATCACTATTGATGCAGGATAAGTTACTGGCTATTACCTCCTGGAATGTACGAGGTATGGGCGATCCAACTAAAAGTTGGTTATGTCACTCCTGGAGGATGGAATGCCGGGGCTAATTTGCCTCCAGGAGACACACATGACCAAGGATTCAGTCCCGCAGTTGAAAAGCTGCAAATTTCAAGCCCAATTTCACTCAGTACACTCCTCCTATTCAAGAGGAGTGAGCACAATGATTGGGAGGGGAGTGACCTTTTCCTGCTCCAAATCGTGGGTGGATGATCAAGGCCAATTTATATTCCTGCTCTGCTCGATCGAGAACAGGCCATATGTCATAGCTAATCTGTACATCCCTCCTCCCTTTAAGTTAGATGTCCTATACAGTCTTATTAAATTCACCCTTGACGCCCCAGATGTCCCCATCATAGCGGTTGGTGACTATAATGAAGTTCTCCACAATAATATTGACAGATTCCCACCGGGGACTGGCCCAAAGGGGGGCCGACTGGTCAGTTTTATCCAGAAAGCTGGGTTAAGTGATGTTTGGAGATCTTCTTTCCCTCAGGATCGCCAATTTTCATGCTACTCCAGCTCCCATAGTACATTATCTAGAATAGATATGGCCCTGTGTAGTGATGGGGTCATGCCCCTGGTCAAGGTGATATGCTACGGCCCTAGAGGGGTCTCAGACCACTCCCCACTGGTCCTAATATTGACAGGGGTCAAGTCTCCTTTTAAGGAATGGAAGATCAACCCAGTTTGGCTAGAGCTGATTGGAGAACCGCAGACCCTGATGTCCCAATTAGCAGAGTTCATGACTATTAACCAAGGGACGGCACCCTCGGGAGTGGTTTGGGACTCTCTAAAAGCCTTTGCAAGGGGCCTGTTAATCCAACAGGTTGCTAGGGTTAAAAAGACAGGGAGGATGGAAGAGATTAGGCTGACAAATGAGACCGCTCAAGCAAAACTGAGTTTTATTGAGGAACCAACGCCAGCCAAACGGGCAGTATGGCTAGCAAAACAAGAAGAATATAGAACACACACCTTAAGAATAGCGGAGAACAAGAGAACATTACAAAGGCAACAACAGTTTGGGGAGCGTGAGAAGGTAGGACGTATGCTAGCTCTTTTGAGTAGAACCAATTCTCCCCCATCAAATGTCTCAGTAATTAGGACACCGTCGGGCGAAATAACAGATGGCCAGGAAATTTTAAAAACATTCTGTTTATATTATAAAGAATTATACAAGTCCAAAAGGGAACCGGCGAATGGTGGGATGGAAATCTTCTTTCAGAAAATAGGAGTTCCCACATTGCCCGACAATGATGAGCAGGAGCTAGACGCACCAATCACCCTAAAAGAACTTCAACAAGCAATAGGTGACATGCCAAACCAGAAATCTCCCGGTCCGGACGGGCTCCCTATAGAGAGATATAAAAAGTTTGGTGAGATATTGCTCCCAGAACTATTGAGGACCTATGAGGGGGCGATGAGAGAGGGAACACTCCCCCCCTCAATGAATGAAGCAACTATTATTGTTATTCATAAGGAGGGGAAGGACCACATGGATCCCTCATCGTACCGCCCAATCTCCCTATTACCCTCAGATATAAAAATCTTAGCCGAAATTCTTGCAGCCAGGCTAAATAGATGCATTAGTAAACTCATTCATCCAGACCAGTCTGGCTTCATACCAGGCAGGGCAACTAGTATTAATATCAGGAGAACCTTCTTAAACATACTTACCCCGACAGATACCTCAAGTGGGCATATCTTTGGAAGGTACTCGATAGCTTTGGGTTTGGCCCGCTCTACATAAACTGGGTTAAGTTGTTCTATTGCGGACCAAGAGCCAAGGTCAGAATCAACGGCGAGTTATCTGAGATCTTTCAACTGGAACGTGGGACGAGACAGGGGTGTCCGCTGTCCCCCCTTCTGTTCGCCTTTGCAATGGAACCACTGGCAATTATGGCCAGGGCAAGGTCGGACATAATGGGGTTCAGAAGACACCAGGGTGAAGACAAAATTGCACTTTTTGCAGATGATGTCCTATTTTTTCTTGGGAATGTCGAAGGCTCGCTAGATAAAGTAATGCAACTAATGGAGGAATTTGAACAGTTCTCAGGTTTCACGATTAATTGGTCGAAGTCAGCCCTGCTACCAGTAGACCCCCACCTGCTGTCAAGCCTCTCCCAAATATCCATTAGCCCTAAAATTAAGTATCTAGGGACTTGGATCTCAAAAGATGTCACTCACTTTAAACCTAGACCCATTATTATTAAAGTGGAAAAACAAATGCGATATATGGAAAAGACTGCCCTTGTCCGTTGCAGGACGCTGTAACTTAATTAAAATGATTTGGCAGCCACAACTATTATACCTGTTACATAACTCACCAATATGGATAGGACATAAGTGGTTTAAAAGGATAAACTCCTTATTTAGAGATCTAATATGGAAGGGAGGGCAACCTAGGATAAGCCTACAAACTCTACAACTGCCGGGCCAAGGAGGGGGGAATGGCGGTTCCCCATCCAAAATTATATTTTCTGGCAGCACAACTGCAACATCTGGCCGGATGCGGAACCGCAGAAAGAAGTGATATCAATAACCGACTCCTATTGATAAATAACACACATAATTTATTAGCTGAAGCCCTAAAAGCAGATTACTTCTGCTACAATCATGCAACCATAAAATTAATCATCAAAATATGGCATACAATAAAAACAATCCTGGGGTATGTGGGCCCGTCAGAATTTTCTCCCCTCTGGAATAACAATAATCTTCAGGAGATGTTAAGCATAGAAGTTTCGAGGGACTGGGCGAATAAAGGCATATGTCGCCTAAAGCACATATTTAAGGGCAATTTTATGAAGTAATTTCAAGACTTAGTAAGTGAATTTAAAATCCCAATTAAATCTTTTTTTAAATATCTCCAGGTTCGCCATGCTATACAAGTACAATTTGTCTCTAAAACAGTTGAGTGGACACAGATGCCTGCCCTGTCCTCTATAATTGAGGCAACACAAACCAAGGGCTTAATTTCCGCAACATACCGCAACATACGGTAGCCTGGGAGCGAGGGCATTAAGTAGAGAAGGCCCGCGGAAGAGCAAAGTGGCCTGGGAGAACGATCTGGGCACAATTTCCCCAGAACAGTGGGATAGGATTCTCCGGCAAGGAGCCTGGGCGTCTATTGCCCCGGCCCAAAGACTGTCTCACCTATTCTTATTATATAGGGTCTATCACACCCCCCATAAAATGTTTAAGTTGGGTTGGAGACTCAATAATGAGTGCCCAAGATGTAACAATAAAGGGGACGGGAGGCGGGGGCACGGGATTGCACGAGATACTAACCTTATAGGGGTACAGTCACCAGTCGATCCAATATTTATTTATGTAATTTGTTAACAAATCGTTTGTACTCTTGACTGACGGATATATGTATGTGCAAAGCAGTGATAAAAAATAAAAATAAATGAATGTAAAAAGAGAAAAAAAAAAAACTGAGATTTTTTTAAAAAAAAATTGGGATATTTATTAGTTTATATATATATATATATATATATATATATATATATATATATATATATATATATATATATAATCAAAATGTATAGGTTGATCAAATATCACCAAAAGAAAGCTCTATTTGTGGGAAAAAAAAGAATGTCAATTTTGTTTGGAAGCCACAAAGCACGACCGCGCAATTGTCATTCAAAGCGTGACAGTGCTGAAATCTGAAAATTGACCTGGGCAGGAAGGGGGTGAAAATTCCCGGTATTGAATTGGTTAATGTTCAGGCTTTTTTTGCGATACGGCACTGCGTCACTTTAACTGACAATTTTGCGTTTGTACCCAAACAAAATTAACATACTTTTTTTCCCACAAATAGCTTTCTTTTGGTGGTATTTGAGTACATTTTTTTGTGCTGAAAATGCCCCCCTCTGCTTATACCCGAGTCACCTTTTTGTGCCCAAGCTCCTGGACTATGGGGACCCGGTGCCGGCCCCACTCTTCCTCTACAAGCGTGCACAGTTTGTTGTCTGGGGGACTTACGGCCAGGGAGCACCGATTTTTCAAAGCCGGGCATTCCTTCCATAAACTCCCATGTTAAACATCAGTCTGGTCATGGACTTAGTGAGGCATGCAGATGGACACACTAGGCTTATACTCGAGTCAATAAGTTTTCCCTTTTTTGTGGTAAAATTGGGTGCCTCGGCTTATATTCGGGTCTGCTTATACTCGAGTATATACGGTATTGGTATTTTGAAGATGTTGGCATGGGCTGATAGTTGTGACATTGATTTTGACAGACACATCAAGGGAAGGTGCATGTGGTGGAGAAAAAATATGTTTGGTGTTTGATAGATGAGTTTGAGTAAGTGTTGTGACATTCAGACTGAGTAGACTGCAGGAGTGAGCTGAGGGGTAGAGAAATTGATTTGAATGCCATCAGCATAGAGATGGTATTTGAAGCCATATGAGGCTATCAGCTGACCCAGGGAGGAGGTGTAAATTGAAAATAGGAGATGCCCAAGAACAGAACCTTGGGGAGACCCTAACAGAGAAAGGAAGAGAAGAGGAGGAAGTAGAGTTGCACGTAACACTAAAGGTGCAGTTGGATAAGTAGGAAGAGAACCAATAAAGAGTACAGTTACAGAGACCAACGGCATAGAGTTTGGAGGAGAAGGGGGTGGTCAACCGTATCAAAGGCAGCAGAAAGGTCCAAGAGTGGGAGTACAGATTAGTGTCGTTTTTAGTAGAGCAGTTTCTGTGGAGTGTTAAGGACGAAATCCAGACTGAAGGGGATTAGGAAGGCTATTCTCTGCAAGGTGGTTTCTCAGTCGGTTGTAGACCAGATGTTCATTTACTTTGGATAACAAGGGGAGCAAGGAGATGGGACATAGGTTGTTAAGATTGGTTAAGTCCAAGTGAAGGCTTTTAAAGTATGGGGCTGACTAGTGCATGTTTTAGAGAGTTGGGGAAGATGCCAGAAGCGACAGTGATATTGAAGATGTGGATTAGAGAGTGTTGAATAAAGACAGAGTGTGAACGTAGTGTTTGCGAGGGAACAAGGCCCAGAGGGCAGGTGGTTTGTTGGACATTAGCAAGTAGTTTAGCAACCTTGTCTATAATGGTGGGGTTGAATGAGGGAAGTAATTGTTGTACCTGTGGGCTTGATGTGTAAAGAGTGAAAGGTATCTGAACAGCAGGGATCTCCTTGCACACATTGCCAATCACTTCAAACAGAAGATTGAAACAATCTCCTGGGCAGTAAGTGAATTAGTGGGTGGAGGACAAAAGGCGAGATGAACTCCTAATTAAAATTGTACTTTCATATATAGTGAAATAGAACAAGCATAAGTGAATGAAGAACTCCTATTTTGCATACTTGTTCTGGGTCATTTACTCGTGAAAGTGCAGAAAATAGCATTTTCATAAGAGGGTAAGCAGTGACAGTCTGTCAGTTTCTCTCATGAATGATCTTTTAAGCAGGATTACTTATCACATTCCCACATATACATATAACCATTAGATGTGGTAATCTAAAAGCAAATAATGTATACCTGTACTTGCTATAAAAAATGTTGACATTAAAATTACATGTATGTCTGGAAAGTTTTCATATAAATCTCCCTTGTTTACAGAAGCGCTATCGAGCCGTCTATGATTATAATGCAGCAGATGAAGATGAGGTGTCCTTCCAAGATGGTGATACAATTATCAACGTGCAGCAGATCGATGAGGGGTGGATGTACGGAACTGTTGAGCGCACCGGGGACACGGGCATGCTTCCTGCCAATTATGTTGAAGCCATTTGAACAGAACATGCTTTCTCTTTCTCACAGAAAATCATGAATCATTCCAGTGCATTCCTCTCCCAGCAATGGGAAGGATTGGCTCCAATTCTCTTTATAGCATTCTCTCTTGAAGGCCTTTCAGCTGTCCTTTGGTGGAAGAAGAGAAAATTACCTCTGGCTTGATCTTTTAGACACTGGAGGGACCACATTAGGCAGAGGTCTCCCTCTTCAAAACCTCCCTTCTTTTATTTTCTGTCTGACTGACTTGTTTATGCGCTTTGCACTATTATAAAAAAAATACTTTTACAGGTTATAAAGGAGCGGACCAGTCACTGGGACATATCCCCCCCCCCCCCTTTTTTCTTTTTTTTTTTTTGCCTTCTCCATCTTTCTACTTTGTGAATTTCTAAGCTGAAACTGAGAAAAAAGTCTGACCTTTTAAAATATGGCTTGCCAATTTAAAAAGGTTTCTTTTTTTTCTTTTTTCTTTTTTTTTTTTAGATGGGAACAGTTAGCCTCAAGTAGCTTACATAGCTAAATTAAGAATTTCAGTATAGAAATACAAGGATGTATAATGCTTGTACACCTCACTAATAGCTTCAGATAGACCTTTGGCAGTGGCACGTCAACTTGCAGGACTTCCCATTATTTCTTCTTGGCTTACCCTGAATACTGTCACATTGGTTGTAAACCTGTTAACTCTGGCTGGTTTAGGAATGGTTAAACATGGGCTTAAAGTGCAGGTTCACCCTAAAATATACCCTCTCCCATGTGATCCAGCATACTGGCGTCTCCCACTTACTGTGAAATCTTTAATTTTTATTTCTTTCCCCCGCGGTTGCTGGCGCCTATACAGCTTGTCAAAGCTTCCGAAAATACCCGATTTAGGACTCGGGTATTTCCGGCGCAATGCGGCGCCTGCGCACAGACCTAGGAGCTGACTGCGCAGGCGCCGTTTTTCTCTGAGTCCTATTTCGGCTTTTTTCGGAGGGCGTGACGCGCCATAGCTATAGGACTCGGAGAAATACGGCGCCTGCGCAGTCAGCTCCTAGGTCTGTGCACAGGCACCGCATTGCGCCGGAAATACCCGAGTCCTAAATCGGGTATTTTCGGAAGCTGTGACGCGCTATACAGGCGCCATCCACCACGGGGGGAAAGAAATAAAAATTAAAGATTTCACAGTAAGTGGGGGATTTAAAAAAAAAAAAACGGCATACTGGCGCTGACGGATGGATCGCATGGGAGAGATAATATTTAGGGTGAACCTCCTCTTTAAGTTGAGGTGCGGTTCTGGGAACCCTAGGGATATCACTGATGTGGAAGGATGGCAAATTTTTCATACTGGTATTCATTATGGACAACATTCTTTTAAAGCAGACACCAGTAAGCACCCTCTGTTCTCTCTGAAATGCACCTCTGACAGTCCACAATATCAACGGTTGTGATTTAACCTTTCCTTTACCAGAAATTTTAAATATGAATTTAGTATAGTGGAAAAATAAACGGCTTGGAAGATTTAATTATAATAATGTTAAAGTACTTAATTTACATTAATTTTTGTTTTCCACCAGCTTGATATGTTTCATAAATTTGTGTATATATCTTTTCCATTTTGTTAGTCCACAGTTGAATTCAGGAGAAATTAGAAGAATTAAGATTTTTTTCATTGTGAAATTGAACAAATGTGGAGTTCACAAAGTTCATTTTTTGACCCTTGCATGTCTAACTTTTCCCTAGTGATGCCATCCATTGCCTTTAAAGTTTTGTAGTGGATAAAGAACCTCTACTGTAGGTTGTCTGGTGATAGAGAGGTGCATTTTTGCCTTGTGACACAAAGCCTAATGTGATTTAGTGCTGTGCTACATTTTGTTTCAGCAGTCTGTGTGAAAGCCACAGAAAGCTTCTGAAATATTTCTGTTAGTGAGTTTCAAGGTGCAGCTGTTTCTATGATACATTTACTTAGGAAAAAGAACATCAGTCTTCTGGCACCAACTTACTACATGTGTTTATTTTACCATATGCCATTTGAGCCAAAAATCTGCTGCCTTTTGCTTTATCTGCCTTATATACTCTAATACATTCCCTCTCAGGCTTAAACAGTTCATGGTCTGTCGTAAGGCATTTTGATGTAATGGTGCTCTCAGACAAAAGCTGAGCTTGAGAAAGGAGGCAGACTGCAGCATTGAGTATCAAGCACAAGTCCTTCCAGTATTCCTAATATTACATTTAAAGCACAATTACAATTGTAGTAACTGGAACACAATGTGAATACCTGTGGAGGGACAGATACTTCCACAAAACACCTGAAAAATTCTGCTACTTATTACTTTATATGCAGTGTAACATATTTCAGAATCAGAAGTGCTAGATAGTTTTATATGTGTGGTAATAAAAGAACTGTATTTCTAAAAAGAGACACAAACACTATACATATAGCTTATTGGCAATGGTGGAATTGCAAGTATCTTTATGCCCAACGACTGATCATGAGCACATTCTCTTTTAATTGGACCAAACTCTTTTCTGTCCTCCCTCATTCAATACACTTTTACTATTACTCTAGTGCGGGATTGTAGAATGCAGACATCATGTCTTCATCCCCTCCTCCCTCTGCAGCCTTACAGTCTTGTGTATGTATCAATCATTCCTTAACCTACTTTTTTCATTTTATTTTCTAATTAATATTATCCCTAGCTGGAAAAGCCTTTGTACCAAATTGCTTGGGCCTATAATCATTTAAAAAGAAACAATCATGCAGCTACCAAGAGAAGCTTTCTCAGTTTACTTAAATTTAAAATAAAAGTATCATTTTTAACTGTGATGTCATTGTGTTTTCATTGTGGTAGCAAGTCAAGGTGTTTTTTGTTTTTTTTTAGACTAAAATTTTGGCTAAAATTTAGAAAATATATATATAAAAATACTAGACACTTTTTTTTTTATTATTATTATTGTACATTACAGTACCCATGGATGCTATGCAGGGATGTAGGGTTATGCTGCCCCCCCCCCCCCTTCACTAGACTGGACACTGGCAAAGCATTCAGGGCAGTCCTACATAACTCCTCCCAATACCAACTTTTTTTTTTTTTGCTAGTGTCCTTGGGAGAAGCCAAATTATTTTCTGCTTTACTCCATTCACTTCTCAACAAGCATACTGGGACCATGTCGCTTGGCAACAAATTTAGTTGGTGGCGATACTTGTGTTGTAAGCTGTGCAGGGGGTAAAGTCAACACCATTTTTAAAATTGCCACCCTATCTTGGTTCGTACTGCACATGTTCATGCCGTTTTACTGAGCACAAGCTTGAAGACTGCACCCACACTACCAAGATCAGTTGGATGTCCTTGGGCTCCCTGCTGCCTCCGAGACAAGGGCGCATCTACATTTACCTTTCCTGCTACCACAGGTGTTGAGAATCTCTTGTGGAATTCTTCTCACATACACATAGGGGGAATTGAATAAAGCTGTTGTCCCACTTTTCTGGCATTAATCCCTCTGGTTAATTTATTACACCAAATTCATGAAGCATCTTATGAAAGTGGAGCTAATACAAACTTTTGGACTACAGAGAAAAACTGGCGCAGACACATTTTGCAAAAGTGCCCTGCATGCATTCTAAAAGGTTGCAGCATGTGCCAAATGCAACTAAAAGTTCTATACTGGTACATGAATTTGGCGCATGCTGCACCACTTTTAGAATGCATGAAACTTTTACAAAATCTGTCTACATCAGTCTTTATTAATTCTAGGGATATTGTTGCAAATCGTACACACAATGGCAGTGGTGCTGCGGCCTGTACCAACTCGCAATATTCCTTTACTAGAGTTATCGTTACATTACATTGTTAGTCTGAAAAAAAGACACAAGTCCACCCAACAAAGGAAAAAATGAAAGATGTCTCTTGTGTGGGATGAAACTGAGTCAAGAAAACCTCCAAGTCGATAACATTATTGGAAACTATAAGGGTCTTCTAGATTTGGGCCGTGGTGATAGAGTGGCCTGCCTTTCAGCTTCTGACAAGTATCTGAAATGTCACATCTTTTGGAGGCCCTATTTTTACGTTCCCATTCTCGTAAATTAACTTGTTTTTATGGGACATTTAGAGGTATTTGCAATTGTTGTATCTCCTTTTACAATTGATGCATCCAGGATACTGTGACATTTTTTAATTCAATGTCCCCATCTGTCCAGCACAGCAACTTTTCCTGTGTTATGGGGTGGACACACAAATGTACCCGTTTGTATACTCCTGTACTTGCGTTGCGTCATGTACAGGAAAATCCTATAATGGAATACGTGGATGACCTGTAGAGGGTGCATTCTGCACAGATTTCAGTCATTGTTCAACAGACTGTTCGACTGCTGCAGAGATTTGGATGGATTCTACATTTCCAGCAGTCTATGCTGGAACCAACTCAACGCTTTGAGTATTTTGGGACTTCTAGACACTTTGTTTAAGGTCTTTTTTCCACTGGAAAAAACTCACAACCCCCACTGCACTCATGTTTAAACGCTTGAGTTAAGGGACCAACCAAACCTCTTTTTTTTTTTTTTCTTTCAATTTTCTTTTTATTGTTTTCAAACATATAAAGTAACATACCAAAAGGAAGGCCATTCCTCTGGCCTTGAAGTCGTAACATCATTACAAAGAAAAAGTGAAATTTACCAAAATACACAAATAGTTCATAATAACATCATCATTAGTGAAAATGGGAGAGTATAGTCTCAGTTCGATTTAGAACAATACATTTAAAATGTGATATGACAGGCTCTCCCTGGGGACACATACCGGCCATCACAACGAGTTATCTGCTTACCAGTGCTATTGGCTCTCCCCATACCTCATAGGCTGCTACCTGCGCCTATTAGTTTGTGATGCTGCCTTTCTTCCCCAGTATATTGTAATTAACATTTAAACCTTTTTTGGAGCTTTTGTCAGCTTCCCCGGCGCGAGCCATTTGTGTTCTTTGTTTTTTGGGGGGGCGCGATTGTTGTCTGCTCATTCCGGGCCATCTGCCATCCCATATCCTCCTGAAGAAGCGGTATCAACCGCGAAACCGGTCGAGGTCGCAGATTGGCTCCACGCATCTGACCAATACGGTTTTGCTTTGTTTTGTGTCATCTTAACAAACACCTTACTGTGTCCGAACTGTGGGGCCTGTCCCATCTTTTTATTATTGATGTATTGTTCTTTTTGTAATAAACCTATTTTTATATGATACACGTCTCTCTACAAGTACCTTGAAAATCCCAACCAAACCCATATCGATCGATATAGTTTAGACCAGTTTAGTGTCAAGCAGCTTTGCTGTCTCTATCTAGTTGGTCTAACATCATCATTAGGACAAAGAAAGAATATATATGTTCATAACACAACTTGTCACTACTATCTTCTAACATACTAATCTTGCCTCCAGTCCTCTAGTGACCTTTTTAGATCAATTGGCGGCATTCCTTTACTCCCTCAGGCCAATGACTCCCCCCTCCTCCAGGGAATCCGATGTCCCCTGGGGGATGGGGTAATTGGACCATTCCCTGCTATGTCACTCACAGCTTTGCCATTCTTAACCAGACCCCCCCTCCTCCCCCCTCTTTCATCCGTCCTCTCCCCCTCCTCGCCGTCCGGACTATCATGTCCCACCGTTATTGCATATCTAACAAAGCTTTCCCTTCTTCTGAGTATCTAAACACATGCATCCAGGTACACCTTGCGCTTCTGCCTTGAGGTCCACACCAGGTCCTCCATCCTATTCATGTCTTCCACTCGGTTAAGCCACATCTTTACCGTTGGTGACTGTGTCTGTTTCCACTGGGATGCAGGTGCGGGCTGCATTTAAAAGATGGCACACCACGGATTTCCTATAGCGTTTTACCGATGACTCCGTATCCTGTAATAAATAGAAGGGCCACTCATGTGGTAATTCATCTTTACTGAATTTTTGCACTATTTCCCGAACCTTTGTCCAGAAACTTAAGATCTTAGGGCATGACCACAGGATATGTAATAGGGTTCCTTCTTACCGCACCTCCAACATCTGTCTGAGATGCCTGGGAAGCACTTCTTTAATACTACCGGAGTACGATACCACTGAGATAATATCTTATAGTTAATCTCCTGTGTCTTCACACAGACTGATGTTTCAAATATATTCCAGAGTATTTTGTTCTTTTGCTCTTCTGTAGGGTCTTCCCAGCTCCGCTTCCCATTTGTTGAAAAAAGGGGTTGGGGAGTGCTCCGTCGGCGCATTCAGTAGTTCACTGATTCTTGAGAGGGAGTGCCGAAGCACTCCACTCCCACTACAATACCTCTCGAACCTTGTTAGTTTGCGCTCGTATATGGTTGGGGGTTTCAAAGTGTCTTAAGAAGTGCCGCAGTTGTAATGCCCTCCAAAAATCCAGTTGGTAGGGCATCCCGCCCGATATCATCTCCTGCGTAGTATGCCATAAACCCTCTTTCAGGAAATGGGTTGCTTGTAACAGGCCCTGTTCTATTAATCCGCCGAAGGGCCCCCTTCCCAACCCTGGTGCGAACTGCGGGTTCCCCAGGATTGGGTAAAGTGGTGAGTCCAAGGTTGACAATTCCCCCTTCGTAAAAAGCCTATAGGCCACTTGCAATGTAGGGCCTATTAGTGGATGCTTTTTAATGTTTATCGGCAGCGCCCTGTAACACCATGCTGCCCGATGGAGCATGCTGCTACACTGGGTTTGCTCCAAGCCCGGCCATAATTTCTCTCCGCCATGTCTACTCCAGTCTATCAGTCGGATCAATGTAGCCGCCTGATAGTATCTTTTTTTTTTTACATTGGGGTCCTGGGCTTAATGGTTGCCTCCTTTGAGACAGTACCATACACAGATCATTGCAACTTAACATTCTGGCTGAATGGACAAGAGGATCCAGCTTTGGAGCCTGTCAAATTATTCCTGTATCTCCGCTGGAAGGTCATAAGGACAACTGCTAGCCTATCGGGTTGGGGCGGTGTTTGCTCTTTCAGTCCAAGGATCTTGGATGCCAAAATAACCCTTTCCTGAGCAGTGTTTTAAAGCTCAGATTCATTCTATTCTCTCCAAGTATTGTCAACTGTGGCAGCATCTGATCAGGATTTAATCAGTGTTTACATTAACTATGGGGGGAACCATAAGTTAAGTTAACTCAGAGGTAGATTTGCTTTTGGCTTCATGTACCAGCCATATCTGCCATCAGTATTCCAGGAGTGGAAAATAGACAGACTTCCTCAGTCAATGTATGGTCACTTCACCCGAAGGTGTTTTAAGACCCATGTGACAGGTGTCGGACACTGAACTTGGACCTCCTCGCTTCCAGGTTTAACAACAAATTGCAAGGGTTCAAGTCCAGATCCAGGGTTCCCCTGTGAGAATGCCCTGGTGAATTAGTTCAGCCTGTTTTACATCTTCCATTGCAAACCCCTTTGTAGAATAGGGACGAGAAGGCCTTCTGATGATTCTCATCCCCCAAACTGGTGGAGGCAGACATGGTACTCAGGCCTTGCCAGGCTTTTAGTGTACTTTTGGGTCTGTCTGGATCTTTTGTCCCAGTGGCTATTTCACCATCCTGCTAGGGATGGAAGCGGTCTCTCCACAGTGATATCTGCAATTTTAAGGCTAGGATATTGACCTCTTCGAAGGTCTACCAGTGCACTTGGAAGCTGTATTTCTTTTTTCCAGGTAAGGCATTTCCAGAAAATACACTGTGGGGGGCAAATACATTTTTTTTTTTTTATTTTTTTTTTTTTAAATCAGGTCTGGGTTGACATTAAGGCTAGGTTCACACTAGTGTAGTGTGATTTTTGATCTGATTTTTGATCTGATTTTTTCCATGCGATTTTTGTAGTGCAGCTTTGCTGTGTGTGTTTTTGATTAGATTTTAATGCGTGTTTTACTGCTGTGACACATTCCTGCTGTCAGCCAGCAGGGATGAGTCATCAGTTGTTAAGGAGCTGGTACCCCCTGGTGTCCTAACAAGTCGTCCTTGCTGTCAGAGGGGGATTCCCCACAAAGATTCATACTAAACCCTTATCCAAGCATGCAGGCCAGGAAAGGGGGGAGACCACCTCCCCGAACCGTACCAGGACACATGCCCTCAAAATAGAGATGGCTTTGCCCCCCCCCCCCCCGATCCCACCTCACAGCTTATCGGAATCTGGAAGCACCCTTTAACAAGGGGGGCACTTAAATCCCACCCCATATAAATGAACCCCTACCCATTCACCAAAAAAGCGAGTAAGGACACAACATTTTTTGACTATTCCTTTTTATTTTATTTTTATTTTTTTATGTACCCCAGTGTAGATCCGTCAATCGAGACACCCAGAAAGGGAAAAAACTAACTCCGTTCTCGTCAAAGGCTCTCGTCTACCTTCCCCGCCGTCCGATATTTCTTACATGACTAAGGGGCGGGGTCATCTGATGGCATAATCTGGTGACCCTGACCCTTTGTGATGTAATCAACTTAGCATCCCTCGTTCCATGGCATCAAAGGAAGGCATGGTCACCCAGTGACGTCGCTGGGTGGCTCCACCCTATAGCTATTTCGCAACTGTCAGATGGCGAAGCAGGCAAGCGGTGGGAGCCTTCAACAAGACCAGAGGCTTTTGTTTTTTGTTTTTTTGTAAAGGACTTGTCAAAAACTTGTGTTTACTCACTTTTTTTGGTGAGTGGGTAGGGGTACTATATACCCTGTATGCATTCACATGGGAGGGATTCGGAAAAGTGTTTGAAATAGATTGGCTTCCTGCCTCCCTTCCTTAACCAGCCATTCTTCTTACAGAATTGGTCGATCATTTTTCGACCAATTCAAATTGTTATGAAAATTTGGAATTCATTGGAAAATTTAATAAAACAAAATTTGTTACTCTTTCACAAGCTGTCTCCCAGGGGCCTTTCCAGATATGTCTGCTTCTTTGTGTATATATCCTGTTGGCTATATCTACTCAGCTGTTCATAGTTACCGCTGCACACCAGTTTGATCTGATATTGGATACCATATCTCGATTATATGTGGACTTTATAAGTTTTCCCTATTATCTTTCTCGACTGTTTCCCCTGCTGAAGTGAGTTTCCTTTAAGCCAATTTTGTGGACCTTATGCTTATAACATTGGAATAACCAATATAGGAAAATCCTCTTGGAGGAAGTGGTTTGCTTTAAAATACTCTCTATTCAGTGTGCTCTGCGAGCTCTTGGATATACTCACCTATATCATCCCTATCATCTTCCTATGGAATATCATTTATATATGTAGAATCTCTGATATTTGAATATAGTTATATATCTGGCTATATCCGTCCAAAGATAGTGAGATTTGTTCTCTGTCGGTGTCACCTCTTGTTGCTCGTCCTGAAGAAGCCTCATGGCGAAACGCGTAGATGCACAAGGGATACAACTCATAATTTTTAATATCTTGTATGTTTCTTTTATCTTTGAACACTGTTGTTTTGTGTTTACTTTTTGTAATAAAATAATATTTTTTGCTATTTCTGTTGTCTTGCCTTCAAAGTCCGACCATTGGTTATTCTTTTTTGCGTAATCCCCTTTTTTCTGATCAGCTAGCAGAAGTGCCGTCTGGGTACTGGGCTCAACTGGGCACTTACCTACGCTCATTGCCCAGGAACCATCGAAACCTTTGTCAACTCCCACCACTCCCTCACCAATCTGCGTAGAGGGATCTCAACTCCCTCTCCCATTTTTAAGCTTTGCTGACAAACCAAGGGGATATGGCCGACTTGACATTTTATATTTTTTGCACATAAAGCTTCCCTAGCAAGCAGATATCAGGAGGGAGGTTATAAACTCCTCACCAGGTGGTACAAAACCCCTGCCAAGCTGCATAGTATATACACTCGGTTTTCAAATATATGTTGGCACTGTGGAGAATCTGTGGAAACCTTTTTGCATATCTTTTTTGGGCATGCCCAAAATTAAACAACTTTTGGACTGATGTGGAGTCCACGATTAACACACTGACAGGGCTCGCACTCAATAAAAATCCAGCAGCATTTCTATTGAATGACACCCCCTTGTCTCATAAATGTAAGAACGTCCTACTCAGTGAAAGCCTGTATACTAGCTTTATGGAAGAGTACCTGTCCTCCTACTGTTGCCCATTGATGTACGAGAATTACAGATATTCAGATCATGGAAAACCTCACCATGACTTTGAAAGAACAGGAAGACAAGTATTGGAAGATCTGGATTCCCTATTTTTATTATAGGGATCAAACGCCTTTGAACTCTCAGCCGAATTGCACATCAGAAGTGGTCTAGGATCTGTGGGGTGGTTTTCCCTCCCCTCCTTTTTTTTTTTTTTCTTTCTTTCTTCTCCTCCTCCTATTCTTCTCTTTTATCTCTCTTCTGCACTTTGTATACTTGGGTTTGGTATTTCAACCGTAATTTTCTTTTTTTCCCTCTTTTTCTATAGGGAAATAATAAAACAATTTGGGAAATGTGCAGGACAATACTGAGTACCATCCCACAACATGTAATGAGGTAAACTGTTGCTGATGGTTCATTTGATAGCTGTGACTTTGCAGCCATTTGTGTAGTAGCTTAGATGAGCTATGGAATGTGCATTTGTATTCAGCCCCCTTTACGCTGATACCCCTAACTAAAATCGAGTAGAACCAGTTGCCTTCAGAAATCGCCTATGTAGTAAATAGAGTCCACCTGTGTGTAATTTCATCTCATATTTAAATACAGCTGTTCTATGAAGCTCTCAAAGGTTTGTTAGATAACCTTGGTGAACAAACCGCATCATAAAGGCTAGGGAACACACAAAGGATAAAGTTGTGGAGAAGTTTAAAGCAGTGTTAGGTTAAAAAAAAACTTGGAAGCTTTGAACATCTCACAGAGCACTGTTCCACCCATCATCTGAAAATGATGGGTGGCACAACTACAAACCTACCAAGACTTGGCGGTCCCCCTAAACTGACAGGCTGGCCAAAGAGAGCATTAATAGAATCAGCCAAGAGGCCCATGGTAACTCTGGAGGAGCTGCAGAGATCCACAGTTCAGGTGGGAGACTGTCCACAGGACAACTACTAGTTATGCGCTCCACAAATCTGGCCTTTTATGGAAGAAAGCCATGGTGGTGGCAGCATCATGTTATGGTGATGTATTTCTTAAGCAGGGACAGGAACCCTGGTCAGAGTTATGGCCCATACACACGATCCGAATATCGGACGAAAACGATCGTCCGATGATGGATCGTACGATTTTCGGATCGTGTGTACACTACTTTCGAGAGCTGATCACGAACGTTCATCCGATATTTTTCGATCGGACATGCGCGAAAATTTTCCTCGTACTATGTCAGATCGTACGATTTTCGTTTAGTCAGTACAGCCGTCGTCCGACAATACAAATACATTACAACACGTGACATCACTTCCGATCTTTTTTTTCTGTCGTACGAGAATTTTCTTGAGTTTAATAACCTATTTTATTTTACTTGCGATTATTAAGCGAAAAAATTTGTACGATCCGTCGGCCGATATTCGGATCGTGTGTATGGGCCATTAATGGCAAGATGGATGGAGCCAAATACAGGGAAACCTTAGAAGAAAACCTATAAAGCCTCATACACACGATCGGACTTCAAACAAACTTCCGTGGATTTGTGTTTGAAAGGCATTGGCCTTGAACTTGGTATGCATGCACGGCAGGACTTTTTCAGCAAACTTTCCCAAAATCATGTGTTTTTTCAGCTCTTTACTGCCACCCTTTGGTCAACTTCTGCTACAGTTGTATGCAAAAGTTAAGGAACCCCGAACAATATCCATGATTGACATTTATAAATATTTGGGTGTTTGGATCAGCAATTTCATTTTGATCTATCAAATAACTGAAGGACACAGTAATATTCAAAATTTCAAAACTAAATTAGGTGCATAAATTTGGGCAGCCCAACAGAAACATCACATCAATATTTAGTAGAGCCTCCTTTAGCAGAAATAACAGCCTCTAGACACTTCCTGTAGCCTGTAATGAGTGTCTGGATGAATGTATTTTGGACCATTCCTCCTTGCAAAACATCTCCAGTTTAGTTAGGTTTGGTTGCCGAGCACGGAAAACCCGTTTTAAATCACCCCACATATATTTAATGATATTCAGGTCTGGGGGACTGGGATGGCCATTCCAGAACATTGTACTTGTTCCTCTGCATAAATGCCTGAGTAGATTTTGAGCAGTGTTTTGGGTCGTTGTCTTTTTGAAATATCCCGGCATAACTTCAACTTTGTGACTGATTCCTCAACATTATTCTCATGAATCTGCTGATATTGAGTGGAATCCATGCGACCCTTAACTTTAACCAGATTCCCAGTACGGGACTAGCCACACAGCCCCACAGCATGATGGAACCTCCACCAAATTTTACTGTGGGTAGCAAGTGTTTTTCTTGGAATGCTGTGTTCTTTTGCCGCCATGCATAACGCCCCTCAGAGGAAAACCTGCTCATTTTGAAATTTGTTGTCAAAAAGTCAGACCGTGTGTATGGCACTTTAGAGTCTGAAAAACATTTGAGACTGGGGTGCAGGTTCACCTTCCAGCAGAACAATGACCTTAGACATACAGCCAGCGTTACAATGGAATGGTTTATAGCAAAGCATATGCATGTGTTAGAATGGCCCAGTCTAAGTTTAGACCTAAATCCAATTGAAAATATGTGGCAAGAGTTGAAAATCTCTTTTCACAGACACTCTGCATCCAATCTGACACAGCTTGAGCTATTTTGCAAAGAATAATGGGCAAAGATGTCACTCTAGATGTGCAAAGCTGATAGAGACATGCCCAGAAAGGTGGTTTTACAAAGTATTGATGCAGAGGGGCTGAATACAAATGCACACTACACTTTTCACATATTTTATTTGTAAAAAAAAATGTAAAACTATTTAAAATTTTCCTTCCACTTCACAATTATGTGCCACTTTGTGTTGGTCTCACATAAAATCCCAATAAAATACATTTGTTTTTGGTTGTCACATGACAAAATGTGAAACATTTCAAAGGGTATGAATACCTTTTTCAAGACACTGTAGAAGGGAAGATTAAGGGCAGTTAAACTCACATTTTTGTTTTGCCATTTTTAACAGCAGCAGTACGCGTGAAGCTTAATACAGTGGAACCTCGGTTTAAGAGTAACTTGGTTTTAAGAGCATTTTTGATTTGTGAGCAACTTTTTTTTTTTATAAATTCTGACTCGGTTTGCGAGTGTTGACTCACAAGACAAGCAGAATTCAAGCTAAATAGGCCTGCAGTACCTTATTTGGCCTGAGGAGGGGGCGCAGGAAACGAGCCAAAGTGTCCTCTGGCCTTTTTGGCGCTCTGGTGCCCCCCCACCTATGGCCGCATTCGGTATTGCATCCCATTGAAGTCAATGCGGAACAAATTTCTTTATCGTACATCACGGGACACAGAGCGCATAGCCATTACACTTGGGTTATATGGGTACCTTCAGGTGTGGACACTGGTGTAATCAATTTCACAGGAAGTTTCCTCCCTATATAACCCCCTCCCACTGGGAGTGCTTCAGTTTTTTCGCCAGTGTCTTAGGTGTTGGTCACGTCTAGCTGTCCCTCGGAGGTCTCGGGACCCAGGATAGCTAGCCGGATCCGTCCGAAGTGCTTCAAAGCCAAGGTGTACGGTACCCGGGCCCTGCTGGAGTGGGGTTTTGCCTATAATGCCTCTCCTTGGAGGGCTGGATTCTGGGCTCCAGTGCCTTAGTCTCTTCCAAGAACTAAACGCCACTGATGCCAGGATGCTATATAGGTCCAGGGGTGTGGGTTCCTTAAACACAGGACCCCGGTCCCTGAAGGTCCAAGACAATACCCACGGAGATGGGGGAAGGCTGGGCCTCTTGCAGTTTGCAATACCCTGCGACGTGGAGCAGGTAAGAGGGAACCTGCGGGACTTGGTTCGACAGTAGGTATCCCCCTGGGGGTTCTGGGTTGGCTAATGGTATGCTTGTGCATCAGCCACTATCTCCACTATGTCTTTTGAGGCAGGATGGGATGTACTAATGTTTACCCAGATAACATGTAGATATATGTATGCTTGTTTAAGATATATATTTTGCTACTCCCCCCAGATTTGCCTGTTGGCATGGATACTGCAGCCCCCACGTACTATAAAGAGGGAATGCTGGTGAAACTCCTGTTTCTTAGGAAGCCTATGGGGACAGCTTCCTCTATGTGTGCACTACATTGAGAATTAGTGCTTACCTGGTGTCAGTTTGGGCTGCTGGCATTGGTCCATGCTTCTTCTCTGCTCCCTGCTTCCTCCATGTTGATTTCAGCGTGGGGAGGGTGCGCGCGCGTGCACGCCGTCTTTTATGGCGTCCTCGTGCATAGGGGGGGCGGGCCGGCTGGTCTTTCCCTTCTGAGAGCGGTGGAGAAAGGACACAGAGCGCGCAGCTGAGCCATTTTTTTGGCATGCAGTGACACCTAGTGGCGGTTGGTGGATCTTCAGGTCTGGACTTAAAGTCCACTTTGACCAAGAAAAAAAAAAAAAAAAGGTTTTTTTTCTTAAAGGGACTCAGCCTTAGATCCGGCAGCATCCGAGTCTACCTTGGGCTCCAGCTAACGGGCATTGGTGTTGCAATACTCACAGGTTTTCCTCGGTATTGCCACATTCTAGAGCGTGGAAAAATTAAAAATAAAAAATAAAATTTTCCATAGCCTGTTCTTATTTGTTCACTCCTAGCTACAACAGTCGGGTGTTGGCTACAGGGGTGTCTCAAGGTTGTGCAATGGCTCCCAAGGGATCAGGACCAGCTAAGGCTGCAAAGGGTGCCAAAGAACAAGTCTCCATCGGGGTCAGAGGATTTGGGTCAGGATGGTCCCACCCTCGCTAGATAGGCCACCGAGTAGCATCTTACAGGAGCCATTGAGGGTGCTGGGGGCAGAGGCGGCCCCCAATCCACCTATTCCTATTTACGTAACGGAAGAAATGCTAGCGACCACCCTGGGTGGGCTAGAGGAAAGGTTAACGGCTTTGATTGCCCACTCTTTGCCAGATGGCAAACAGGCTAGATCCCCGTCACCTAGATTGGAGTTTTCAGATGCGGGGTCGCCTCGCCGGAGGAACAGGACCCACAAGGGGATCAAGCGGACCAGAGTCCCGACGGGTCAGACATGGAGGGTTCCACTCTAGATAAATTTTTTCGGCTTCTCAAGCGGAGAGCCTGTGGATCCAGTCTCTGACAGATATTGTTCGCACTGCTTTTAAAAAACTTCCAGTGTCAGAACTATTAGCCCCTGCAGTATCCTCATTAGGTTCTTTAAAGGCACCATTAACTTGGGTGTCTTTTCCAATTCACCCCCTTCTGGAGAGCGTGTTTTGTTCAGGATTGGGCTCGACCTGATAGGATCTTTTTCCCTCCTAAAAGGTTCACTATTTTCTATCCTATGGAAGAAAAATTTGCAAAGAAATGGGCACTCCCTACTGTGGACGCGGCCATTTCCTGCGTGAATAAATCCCTAACCTGTCCGGTTGGAAATGTCCAGATGTTCAGAGATCCGGCCGACAAAAAATTGGAGACCCTACTGAAGGCTTCGTTTACCACAGTAGGTGCCGTGGTTCAGCCAGCAGTGGCAGCCATTGGCGTTTGTCAGGCTTTAAAGAAACAGTTGTTAAAAGGACATGCCGGCTCAGCAGACTCGTGAATTAGCAGACCTCCCAAGGGCTCTCTGCTTTGCAATAGATGCTATTAAGGACTCCGTTCAACGGGCGTCCCTTCTATCTCTGCTGTTGGTTCATATGCATCGTCTTTTGTGGCTAAAGAACTAATCAGCAGAGGCACCCTGCAAAAAACTTTTAGCAGGATTTCCCTTTCAGGGTGGAAGACTATTCGGTGAAGACCTAGATAAATATATCCAAACCATATCAAATGGTAAAAGTTTTTCCTTACCGGTCAAGAAAAGACCGCGCGGGCCCGCGTTTAAGCGACGGGCCTTTTACTGGCTCGGCCCCTTCAGCTTCCCGTCAGTATCGACGGCCTCCCGGGCGTTCAACATTTAATAGCCGCCCACAGGGACAAGCCACGGCAAACAAGAGGCCATGGTCTCGCAAGCCGGCTAAACCTGTCATCAAGTCAGATTCATGAAGGGGCGCCCCCACTCTCTTGGGTGGGCGGAAGACTTCGGTTTTTCTCCGAAGTGTGGAAAGCCAGAATTCCCGACTCTTGGGTTCGGTTCGTGGTAGCCACGAGCTACAAACTAGAGTTTCGAGAAGTCCCCCCCCCTCATTTTCGGGGGTCAAAGTCTTCCAAGCGGCCCATTAAAGAGGGCCTCTCTCGTAAAGGCATTGAATCGCCTCTGGCTCCAAGGAGTAATTGTAGAAGTACCAACCCAGGAATGGGGTCTGGGATTCTATTCCAACCTTTTTTATAAATACCCTATGGTGACGTCAGGCCTATCTTAGACCTCAAACGCCTAAATCGCTTTCTAAGATGTAGACCTTTCGTATGGAATCCATACGTTCGGTGGCAGCCAGCCTACATCATGACGACTTTATAGCATCTATAGACATAAAGGATGCTTATCTGCACATGCCAATCTACCCGGCACATCACAAGTTTCTTCATTTTATGATAGATCAACGTCATTTCCAGTTCGTAGCCCTCCCTTTCGGGTTGGCAACAGCTCCGCGGGTATCCACAAAGGTGTTAGCCCCGGTGCTGGCCGTCCTAAGGACAGAAGGCATTTTGGTCCTGGTATACCTGGACGATCTCCTGCTTATCGACAGATCAGCTTCCAACCTCAATCATGCAGTAGTCCGCACAGTTCGGCATCTAGAGGAGTTTGGGTGGATTTTGAACCAAGAAAAATCGAGGTTGCAACCCACAAAACAGTTAGAATTCTAGGCCTTCGGCTAGATGCAGTCGGCCAGAGGATATTTTTTCCTCATGCAAAAGTCAGGTCATTGACTCAAACAGTTCAAATAGTCTTAGGCAAGAAGAGGCCGACTATTCGCCTAGGCATACGACTGCTGAGGAAGAGGGTGGCCGACTTCGAAGCAGTGCCCTATGCCCAGATCCATACCAGAGTTCTCCAGGCAGCCATTCTCTCTGCTTGAAACAAGTCCATGCAGGCACTAGTCCGTTAATTCTCTCAGGGGTCCGGCGCAGCCTGTTCTGGTGGCTGGTCCCTCAATATTTTTCAAAGGGGAAATCCTTTTGCCCCATCACATGGAAAATTTTAGGAAGACTGACCCATCAGGGACAGGGATAGGAGGCAGAAAGACTGCTTCCCATTAATATCCTACAGATCAGAGCTGCTCGGTTGGCCCTGGTCGTCTGGACTCTCCCCCTTCAGGGTCTACCAGTAAGGGTACAGTCCGACAATGCCACGGCGGTGGCATACATAAACCACCAAGGGGGCACAAGGAGCCTAGTGGCTCAAAGGGAAGTAAACCTGATTTTCTCATGGGCCGAAGCCCATGTACCCTGCATCTCGGCAGTGTTCATCCCAGGGATAGACAATTCTCAAGCAGAGTTTTGAATCTTCAACAGTTGCTCCCGGGGGATTGGTCTCTTCACCCCCAGGTATTCCAAGACATTTGCCAAGGATTCGGAATTCCCGATGTAGACATCATGGCAACGAGAGTCAACAAGGAATTGGACAAATTCGTATCCTGAGCCAGGGATCCCTCGGCCTACGGGACCAATGCGTTGGTTTGCCCCTGGCACCAGTTGTCTCTCCTGTATGCGTTCCCTCCACTGCAGATGATTCCCCGCCTTCTACGAAGGATCAGGGTGGAGCGCAGGCCTGTGATCCTGGTGGCCCCAGCCGGGTCCAGGAGGGCTTGGTACGCGCCCATCGTGAGGATGTCAGTGGGGGCACCGGGGCCACTCCCCCTGCGCCCAGACCTGTTATCTCAGGGCACGATATGCCACCCTGCTTCACAGCAGCTAGATTCGATGGCTTGGCGGCTGAATCCCTAATTCTTAAGGGCAGAGGCCTCTCAGCCCAGATCATATCTACGTTGATTCTGGCTAGGAAACCAGTCTCTAGAAATATCTATTACAGAGTCTGGAGGACCTATGGGGAGTGATGCGAGTCTCAAAGAGGGCATCCTCGTAAGTTTTATCGACAGGATCTTGCGATTCCTCCAGGTTGGCGTTGATAAGGGATTAGCTCTTAGTACTCTAAAGGGGCAGGTGTCTGCCTTATCGATATGGTTTCAAAGGCCTTTGGCCGCGCATTCGCTTGTGAAAACCTTCTTGCAGGGGGTCTTGCATGTAAATCCCCCTATTAGAGCTCCCCTCTGCCCCTGAAATTTAAAACTCGTCTTGTCAGCTTTACAAAGACAACCGTTTGAACCTCTGATAGAAATCCCTCTTGTGCTGCTAACCCGAAAGTCGGTTTTCTTGGTGGCTATGGCTTCGGCCAGAAGTGTCTCCGAGCTGGCAGCCTTGTCTTGCAGGGAACCGTACCTGATTCGGCATAAGGTCAGAGTGGTTCTGCGGCCTCAACCTTCTTTCCTTCCTAAGGTCATATCCAGTTTTCACTTGAATCAGGACCTAGTCCTACCATCCTTCTTTCCTACTCCCCAGTCCAGAGAGGAAAGACTGCTTCATACTTTGGACGTGGTCCGAGCCATGAGGGTTTATCTCAGGGCTACAGAGAAGATTCGGAAAACAGATGTGCTTTTTCTTCTTCCGGATGGCCCCAAAAAGGGTCAGCCGGCTGCCAAGTCTTCCTTGGCTAGGTGGATTAAGCAGCTGATTTTTCAGGCCTATGGTCTGAAACGCATTCCACCTCCCTTATCAGTTAAAGCCCATTCTACGAGGGCCATGAGTGCCTCTTGGGCGGCACACCATCAGATCTCTATGGCACAGGTTTGCAAAGCGGCAACCTGGTCTTCTGTACATACGTTTATTAAATTGTATAAGTTGGACGTCGCAAAAGCTACGGACGCAGCATTTGGGCAGGCGGTCCTACGGGCAGCAGTATAGAATCCTCTGGCCCGGTTCACGCCCCCTTGTTTTTCTGTTGGTGGAGCTATTTTTTCTCCTGATAATGTTTTTATTTGGCTATTCTTGGCCTTACGGTCTCCCTCCCTTCATAGAGCATTGCTTTAGGACATCCCAAGTGTAATGGCTATGCGCTCTGTGTCCCGTGATGTACGATAAAGAAAAGAGGATTTTTAATAAACAGCTTACCTGTAAAATCCTTTTCTTGAAGTACATCACGGGACACAGAGCTCCCACCCCTCTTTTGGGGAACATTGTGTAACCTCGGAGGAATTGCTTGCTACAAAACTGAAGCACTCCCAGTGGGAGGGGGTTATATAGGGAGGAAACTTCCTGTGAAATTGATTACACCAGTGTCCACACCTGAAGGTACCCATATAACCCAAGTGTAATGGCTATGCGCTCTGTGTCCCGTGATGTACTTCAAGAAAAGGATTTTACAGGTAAGCTGTTTATTAAAAATCCTCTTTTTCGTTTCTATTGACTTCAATGGAAAAACTTGCTTTGATATGCGAGTACTTTGGATTACGAGCATACTCCTGGAACAAATTATGCTCATAATCCGAGGATCAACTGTATTTAAATGTAACAAAAAACATTAAAATATGTAACACTGTTCAAGTGAGTCCATCAAAGTGATACATTTACACGTGATCCAAGAAATGAAAGTACAAAACCTGTGGGCCGTGGCACCTCTTCTGTCGGGCCGCAGAGGAGACTAGAAATTTCAGCAGCGGGGGTGAGAGATTACATAATTTCTTATTGCCCACACTGCTGTTCCGCCCTTACTTACAGGGCCGCGAAGGCTGTTTAACACAGAAGAGAGAATGTCATCTCTCACCGCCCACCCTCACTCGCATATGCCTATGTTGACCTTTAGTTGGTTTACCCGCGCCTAGGAGAGGCTGACAGCGTTGTACCTGGCTGCAAGTACTCTGCAATGCTGGGGGGGGGGATTGATTTTACATGCAAATTAGGCAAGTGACATTCCCAACTGATGGCAGGCAGTGTGGCAAGTGACATTCTTAACTGGTGGGAGGCAGTGTGGCAAGTCACATTACCATCTGGTGGCAGGCAGTGTGGCAAGTCACATTCCCATTTGGTGGCAGGCAGTGTGGCAAGTCACATTCCCATCTGGTGGCAGGCAGCGTGGCAAGTGGCATTCCCGTCTGGTGGAAGGCGATGGTGGCAAGTGACACACTCAGGGCTCCCACTTATTCTGCTTTATGGTGAGTTGAACTATTTCATTTTATACCCCCCTTCCCCCGGGCCTTGACACAATTTTCTTGCACACAGCCGGTGCCAAAAAGGTTGGGGACCGCTGGTTTAGATAGGTATTCCAGTGATTAAATGTGCAAAATATAAAGTGGTAGGGTGCTCCTGCAAGACTGTCCCCATATCGGCACATTACCAGAGACTTTGAATCTTAAAGGGGTTGTAAAGGTATACATTTATTTATTTTTTAAATAACACACATACCATACTTGCCTCATCTTCTCGGGTCCCTCGGCGGCTGTCTCGGCTCCTCCCCACATCAACTAACCTGGGAAGCGTTTTGCCAAGGGGGTTACCTTGCAGGTGCATTCCCGAGTCCTGTACTCCGCGTCCATATCCGCCAACTACAGGATTCGGCCCTGCCCCTCGTCCCTCACATCATTGGAGTTGATTGACAGCAGCGCGAGCCATCCATCTATCCAATGAAGACGCTGTACTTTCGAAGGCTCAGGTAAGTAAATAGAGGGCTGGGGGGGGGGGGCGCCTGTAAGCATCGGATGTTTTTTCATAGGATGCATGAAGGTGAAAAAACGCAAAGCTTTACAACACCTTTAAGTTATAAAGATCGCTTTTGGTTTCCACACATCCCTGTTTCTATCAGAAGGGATAAGATATCATCCGTAGAGGATTCAGCCTTGTCATCCAAAAGTATATCTTTGTACCAGGGCCACCAGTGGTATACAGATTCAGTAGGTGGCCCTAATGAGGGTAGCAATACATTATCCAGAATCTATGGACTTTATTACGGAGTCTATGGAGTCAAACTGGCCTACAAACAGTATTCCAGAGCCAGATCCTCAATATCTCTGATTCCCCAATGATATGTTGGATATAAATGGCAACAATGCTATTGCAGGCTTCCTGATTTGAGCTGCAGGGCCCACTGGTGGCCTGAACCCTGCAAGTCCTCTGACACCCTGGGTTCAGACATTTTTGATGGTGATAAAGAAATATTGAGGATCTTTTTCTATATGCTGGGCTGAGTTTCAGATATACTTTTGGATGACAAGGCTGAACCCTCTATGGATATCTTATCCGTCCTGATAGACAGGTATATGTAGAACCATAAGTGATTTAGATCTCTATAACTTGAAATCCAAAGCCTCTGGTAAGAGATGCGAGTTGGGGGGTGGGGCTGGATGGGTGGCGTCAGTAATCGGCTTTCCCTATATCAGGGAACAAACGATCACTGACACTGCCACAATGAAGAACGGGGAAGGTGTATATACACTGGGATACCTACAGTGTATCTGGAAAGTATTCACAGTGCTTCACTTTTTCCACATTTTGTTATGTTACAGCCTTATTCCAAAATGGATTACCGTATTTTTCGCCGTATAAGACGCTCCGGCATATAAGAAGCACCCAATTTTAAAGGAGGAAAATGTAGAAAAAAAAAATTCTGAACCAAATACTGTAGTAAAATATTTGCCCCCCCCACTCGTCATCACCATCACACCACCCCCACATTAGTAATAGCCAGTAACATTAGTAATAGCCAGTAACATTGACCCCACATTAGTAATAGCAGGCAGTAACATTGCCCCCACATAGTAATAACAGCCAGTAACATTGCCCCCACATTAGTAATAGCAGCCAGTAACATTGCCCCCACATAGTAATAACATCCAGTAACATTGCCCCCACATTAGTAATATCAGCCAGGAACATTGCCCCCACATTAGTAATATCAGCCAGTAACATTGCCCCCACATAGTAATAACAGCCAGTAACATTGCCCCCACATAGTAATAACAGCCAGTAACATTGCCCCCACATTAGTAATAGCAGCCAGTAACATTGCCCCCACATTAGTAATAGCAGCCAGTAACATTGCCCCCACATAGTAGTAACATTGCCCCCACATTAGTAATCGCAGCCAGTAACATTGCCCCCACATAGTAATTATAGCCAGTAACATTGCCCCCACATAGTATTTATAGCCAGTAACATTGCCGCCAGTAACATTGCCCCCACAACTCACTGTTGTTGCAGATGCATGGATCGCAACGCATGCTCTGCTAGGGATAAACAGATCCACGAGCAGAGCAGTGATGACGTCAGCACGCTGGGTGTACTAAGATGGCCGACCGCTCCGGAGCTAGGCCAAAGCCGCGGTCTTTCCTAAGGCCGCGGCGGCGGTGCGCTCCGGAAACGTGGATCGGTCAGGCGAAACCGTGTATTCGCCTTATAAGACGCACCAACTTTCACCCCTAGTTTTGGGGAAGAAAAAGTGCGTCTTATAAGGCGAAAAATACGATAAATTCATAGTTTTTTTGTTTTTTTTCAAAATTCTATAAACAAAAAGCCCTGTGGGAAAAAGATATTAAAGGATGAGGCACTTGTGATGTTCAGTGAATCAAAAATGCAAATACTAATAGCAAGCTAAGAGTCCATATATGATAAATCCCAACACCAAATTGTGATGCTCAAAATCAGATTCCTAGTTCCGATCACCACAAGTCCTCAAGAGATGGGTGGCCACCCACCAGAGAATTACGACCCCTTTTTACAGGAAGGTCAAACAGTGCTTCTAGAATACCAATTGATTCCACTGACGGCACATTTCCACTCCACTGGCCCCTTGAGATGAAACTAGGATGGGAAAAGTGCCTCCACAAGAGACATAGAGGGAGGTCTCGTAGTGTAGCATTTTTATTGGTAAAAGCAAAGAACAGGTGGGAAGGCTGGCCGCAGGCCATTCTGAATTTGTAGGAGGCGCGCCCTATAAATATCTGCCCCTATTCCTTCCCTTTTCTGTCTGCATTTCTGTTCCCATTCTTGCGTCTTTAGCGCTATTTCTGATGAGTGTCGGCGTTTGTTCCCGTTATTGCGTGTTCAGCGTAATTTCCGCTGCAACCTTTCTGATATCACTTCCGGGTTTTCGTCTCGACTGGGAAGACGTGCGGTGGCTCCGATTCTCCCCACTCTCACATGCAGGTTTTTGTCAGGGGGTCTCATCTTGTCCTGGGCATTGTCTGGCTGGAGAGCTCCCCGCTGGGGGATGGTGGACTGAATGTGACGCTAGTTTCTCTAACTCGTCATGTACCGATAGTAATGTCTGTGCTCGCTGAGCTGTACTGTTCTCCACACTGCACCACACGTGTCAACTTCTGGGGAAGGGGCAGCTTTGCTCTAGCACTGTAGGACAAGTCAGATTATGCTGCTGTTACTCAGTATTGTGTCTTTCCCCGGCAGATAGTCAGGAAATTGTGGAATCATGGCAGTGAAATCCAGCCAGTTTCAATCAGTAGTCACTCCCCCCCAGTACAGAGGCTGCCATTGCATATGTATGCGGTTCCCCACGAGCTGTTAGTTACTCACACCTACGCCATGCTAACAGGCTGCACTCTGGCTGACTCTGCTATTACCTGCAGGACTGGGGGTCTCTGGTGTCAAGAGATGGGGGGTCAGACGAAGGCTGGACTGGGGATACTCATAGCTGCAATTCGTATAAAGTGATTAGGTCTGCCAGTCACCACTGACTAGTCATATACCTATGGGGCAAGTACGGGGATGTCTTGTCTATCTTACAGACTTAGGTATGTGTGGGCAGGGTCTCTTCCTGAGCTCCTTGTGGTGGGTCTCTTCCCTCCTGAGCTCCTTGTGGTTGGTCTCTTCCCTCCTGAGCTCCTTGTGGTGGGTCTCTTCCCTCCTGAGCTCCTTGTGGTGGGTCTCTTCCCTCCTGAGCTCCTTGTGGTGGGTCTCTTCCCTCCTGAGCTCCTTGTGGTGGGTCTCTTCCCTCCTGAGCTCCTTGTGGTGGGTCTCTTCCCTCCTGAGCTCCTTGTGGTGGGTCTCTTCCCTCCTGAGCTCCTTGTGGTGGGTCTCTTCCCTCCTGAGCTCCTTGTGGTGGGTCTCTTCCCTCCTGAGCTCCTTGTGGTGGGTCTCTTCCCTCCTGAGCTCCTTGTGGTGGGTCTCCCCCCTCCTGAGCTCCTTGTGGTGGGTCTTCCCCCCTCCTGAGCTCCTTGTGGTGGGTCTTCCCCCCTCCTGAGCTCCTTGTGGTGGGTCTTCCCCCCTCCTGAGCTCCTTGTGGTGGGTCTTCCCCCTCCTGAGCTCCACGTGGCTTGTCCCCCCCCCTCCTGAGCTCCACGTGGCTTGCCCCCCCCCCTCCTGAGCTCCACGTGGCTTGTCCCCCCCCTCCTTCTGAGCTCCACGTGGCTTGCCCCCCTCCTTCTGAGCTCCACGTGGTGGGTCTCCTCCCTCCTGAATACCCCTGATGTCATTTATGACTAAACTCTCATCGGGACAACACGCTCACGCGCTCTGTGCATGTGCGATCGCTTCTACGCATCTGTGTTGAGGATTTTTTTCTATGTGTAAGGAAGCTCCTTTGTTTTATGCAAATTGGAGAGTCGGTGCAGTCAGATTACCTGTATGCAGCATTCACATGTAGCATTGCACCTGTTTTATTTCAATAAATCTACTTGGAGACAATATCGCACTATTTGGAGTTTTATTTTTTTGAATGATTTGCACTTCCTTCGGATATTTGAGACCAGAGGTGGCTTTAGGCTTTGTGAGGCCTTAGGCAAAATTTAGACACGAGGCCCTACTCAAGTGCAACGTCTGGATAGATGCCTGGAACTTGTGATGTCAGACCTCCCGTATATTACACCAGCTGCACCCAGGTGGGGAGGGGTCAGTGCGGCCGCATGGAGTTGTGCTATTGGTTTCTGTATTCAGAAGTGACAGCGATGAGCGGAAAACACATGGCAGCGCCAGAGGTGGCGGAACACCACCCTGGTGAATGATCACAGGCAAATTGGGCAGCTGTGACGGCGTGGCCTTAGGCAACCGCCTAATTGAAGAGCTGCCTCTGTTCGAGACACTTGCTTTGAATACCACCCGGGATATGGAGGCTCCTGGTGGGAGAGACTCCCAGAAGACTTGGGACGCCCAGGAGATATGGATATCCATGGTTGGGGATCTCTGATCCAATTATCTCTTTGTGACCTCCCTGAGTAAGGGGGGTCACTGGAGTTACGGTAAGCCTTTCATCTCTCTGGGGTGACGGTTTTCACGAGGTGAAGCATTTGTACCAAGTCACTTTATTTCCACAAGGATTTTTAGTCACTTATGTGGACTTCTTATCACATGTCACTTTTTATTATTGCACTTTATTGTTGCATCATATTATATAGCACATGGTTTTATTTACAAATTAACAGTGCCTTGCGAAAGTATTCGGCCCCCTTGAACTTTGAACAAGTGGGACACAATCATGAAGTGGAACGAAATGTATTTGATATTTCAAACTTTTTTTAACAAATAAAAAACTGAAAAATTGGGTGTGCAAAATTATTCAGCCCCTTTCAGTGCAGCAAACTCTCTCCAGAAGTTTAGTGAGGATCTCTGAATGATCCAATGTTGACCTAAATGACTAATGATTATAAATAGAATCCACCTGTGTGTAATCAAGTCTCCGTATAAATGCACCTGCACTGTGATAGTCTCAGAGGTCCATTTTAAAGTGCAGAGAGCATCATGAAGAACAAGAAACACACCAGGCAGGTCCGAGATACTGTTGTGGAGAAGTTTAAAGCCGGATTTGGATAACGTTTTTCCAAGCTTTAAACATCCCAAGGAGCACTGTGCAAGCGATAATATTGAAATGGAAGGAGTATCAGACCACTGCAAATCTACAAAGACCTGGCCGTCCCTCTAAACTTTCAGCTCATACAAGTAGAAGACTGATCAGAGATGCAGCCAACAGGCCCATGATCACTCTGGATGAACTGCAGAGATCTAGAGCTGAGGTGGGAGACTCTGTCCATAGGACAACAATCCGTCGTATACTGCACAAATCTGGCCTTTATGGAAGAGTGGCAAGAAGCAAGACATTTCTTAAAGATACCCATAACAATTGTTATTTTAAAGTTTACCACAAGCCACCTGGGAGACACGCCAAACATGTGGAAGAAGGTGCTCTGGTCAGATGAAACCAAAATCGAACTTTTTGGCAACAATGCAAAACGTTATGTTTGGCGTAAAAGCAACACAGCTCATCACCCTGAACACACCATCCCCACTGTGAAACATGGTGGTGGCAGCATCATGCTTTTCTTCAGCAGGCACAGGGAAGATAGTTACAATTGATGGGAAGATAGATGGATCAAAATACAGGACCATTCTGGAAGAAAACCTGATGGAGTCTGCAAAAGACCTGAGACTGGGACGGAGATTTGCCTTGCAACAAGACAATGATCCAAAACATAAAGCAAAATCTCCAATGGAATGGTTCACAAATAAACATATCCAGGTGTTAGAATGGCCAAGTCAAAGTCTAAACCTAAATCCAATCGAGAATCTGTGGAAAGAACTGAATACTGCTGTTCACAAACACTCTCCATCCAACCTCACTAAGCTCGAGCTGTTTTGCAAGGAGGAATGGGCAAAAATGTCAGTCTCTCGATGTGCAAAACTGATAGAGACATACCCCAAGCGACTTACAACTATAATCGCAGCAAAAGGTATTAATATACAAAGTATTAACTTAAGGGGGCTGAATAATTTTGTTAATACTTTTTAGCGCCACCTTTTGCTGCGATTACAGCTGTAAGTCGCTTGGGGTATGTCTCTATCAGTTTTGCACATCGAGAGACTGAATTTTTTTGGCTCCATCCATCTTCCCATCAATTGTAAATACCTTCCCTGTTCCTGCTGAAGAAAAGCATGATGCTGCCACCACCATGTTTCACAGTGGGGATGGTGTGTTCAGGGTGATGAGCTGTGTTGCTTTTACGCCAAACATAACGTTTTGCATTGTTGCCAAAAAGTTCGATTTTGGTTTCATCTGACCAGAGCACCTTCTTCCACATGTTTGATGTGTCTCCCAGGTGGCTTGTGGTAAACTTTAAAACAACACTTTTTATGGGTATCTTTAAGAAATGGCTTTCTTCTTGCCACTCTTCCATAAAGGCCAGATTTATGCAGTATACGACTGATTGTTGTCCTATGGACAGAGTCTCCCATCTCAGCTGTAGATCTCTGCAGTTCATCCAGAGTGATCATGGACCTCTTGGCTCTCTGATCAGTCTTCTCCTTGTATGAGCTGAAAGTTTAGAGGGACGGCCAGGTCTTCGTAGATTTACAGTGGTCTGATACTCCTTCCATTTCAATATTATCACTTACACAGTGCTCCTTGGGATGTTTAAAGCTTGGGAAATCTTTATGTATCCAAATCCGGCTTTAAACTTCTCCACAACAGTATCTCGGACCTGCCTGGTGTGTTCCTTGTTCTTCATGATGCTCTCTGTGCTTTAAACACAGACCTTTGAGACAGAGACTTGATTACACACAGGTGGATTTATCATCATTAGTCATTTAGGGCAACATTGGATCATTCAGAGATCCTCACTGAACTTCTGGAGAGAGTTTGCTGCACTGAAAGTAAAGGGGCTGAATAATTTTGCACACCCAATTTTTCAGTTTTTTATTTGTTAAAAAAGTTTGAAATATCCAATACATTTCGTTCCACTTCATGATTGTGTCCCACTTGTTGATTCTTGACAAAAAATTAGTTTTATCTTTGTTTGAAGCCTGAAATGTGGCAAAGGGTCGCAAAGTTCAAGGGGGCTGAATATTTTCGCAAGGCACTGTATATGCATAATTAATTTTCTGTAGTTGCATTTCTTTGCACATTTGCACAGTATAGATACAGGAATTATGATACATGTTTTACAAGCGCTGCACTTCTGTTTATCCATTTTGACTTTGTGTCTAGTATTCAGGTTATGGTGTTCAGCTGCTTCTTGATATATTTTAACTGAGTGTGGATATTTTACCCATCTACATTGTGATAAATATGTTTTCCTGTAGGAAAATCTGTTGTACAGAATGATCTGTGAGATTTCCTTGCGCTTATTCCTGCGTTTTTGTGCCCTTCATCGTTTGCCTTTATTTGCTCCATTTCCAGTACAGTCTCCATGGGAAAAAAAGTTTTCCATGTTAAGCGAGATATGGGTACTTTGTGTGATTATTCTGGTTACATAGTTGCACGGTGGGTGAGAGAGGACACACGTCCATCGGGTCCAATCTATTTATGTGTTTTTTATGTCCGTATTACATTGTGGATCCCTGTATGTTGTGGTCATTCAGCTGCTTATCTGATCTTTGTAACCATCAATGCTCCTTACAGAGACCACCGGGTGTGGTTTGTAATTCCACATCCTTGCCGCTCTTGCAGTAAGGAACCCTTGCGTAGTTAAGGTAAACCTCTTCATTTTTATGAGTAGCCACGTGTCTTATTTAACTCCCTTCCGCTGAGGTTTTTATGCCTATTGTGGGGTCTCCAGTACGGTATTTGTAAATTAAAAATCATATCCCCTCTCAAGTGTCTCTTCCCCGGAGAGAATAAGTTCAGTGCTTGCAACCTTTCTTCATAGCCAATATCCTCCAGACCCTTTATAAGGTTTGTTGGCCTTCTTTGCACTCGCTTCATTTCCAGTGCATCCTTCTGGAGGACTGGTGCCCAGAACGAGATGGCATTCTCCTGGTGCGGTCGGACCAGAGTCTTGTAGAGCGAGAGAATTATCATTTATCTCTGGGGTTATTCCCCTTTTTAATGCATGTCACTATTGGCATTGCATGCTGTTGCTGAGCCTTTCATCTACTGGGACCTCCAGGTCCTTTTCCATGTTAGATTCCCCCCTGAGGTTTCCCCCCAGTGTATAGATTGCGTTCATACTTGATTCAGGATCATATCTTTACGGTTAGGTTTTATGGCATCACCCCACTGCAAGGTTACCTGCAACATTGTGGTACCTATGGATTGGGATGGTTGTTTCTAAATTGACTTGTGCGGTCTCCGTTTCCCACCTCATACAGCTTACGTTACATTTTTCAAATGTTATTACATTTCAGTAATCACTTGAGTTGCCTGACACGTCTTTTCAGGTTTCAGAGGCCTGGGTTTTACATTTTAATTGGCCTGATAAGCCTCAGGTAACTTGGCTGTGGTAAATTCGGTGGACTGACATGTTGTCAGTCCTGCAGTAGGTATTTTGCCATTAACCTGAGCAAGTCTCCTTTCGTTCGGTCGGGTTATTCCTCGCAATTTACTCCACCCCAAGCTCATTGGCAACCTACTGTCAGGAGCTACGAGCCAGGGTGTGATGTTGGAAAGCCAC
Organism: Rana kukunoris; assembly: GCA_029574335.1. NCBI lineage: Eukaryota > Metazoa > Chordata > Amphibia > Anura > Ranidae > Rana > Rana kukunoris. The sequence goes on along the minus strand of CM056060.1, from coordinate 54,911,437 downwards.
CCATGCCAGGCCCCGTAGGTGCTCATCATTCCCGGTACATCAGCAGTTTCGGGTCCCCCTTGGTTGGACCTTTAGTCTCGGGTAATGATGGACACAGCCTTAATCTTGACAAAGCCTTCATTCAGGAGTGACTAGGCAGAATGTGTTAACATTAAAGCGGTCCTACTGGCTATATCCGCTCCAGCCTGCACTCAGCAGCTCCATTTTTTTTCTGCCTAGCAAAGGAGAAGACATGGCTTCCTTTGGGCCCATAGGCCTGGAGGTTTATTCCAAATTTTTTTTATCGTTCCTGTGATCTACGATCAACTACCGACTGGGTGACAGGCTGGATCCCAGATCCTTGTAGTAGTCTCCCCAGTTTCGGCCATCGAGCGTGTGCCGACCGTAGCTATGCGCGCTGGTTTGTCTACGACATGCCTGGGGGGGGCTTCACCTGTGAGGGAACTGCGCTGTACGTCTGTTTACAAATGCTATAAGCTGCCATGAAAAGTTTGTTTACCTGTGTTCCCCTCCATGCTGTTGGCGGCCATTTTGCCTGTGTTCCATCATTTTCTCGCAATCCACGCCAGATCATATCATTTAAACAGCACAAGCTTGCAGACACGCTGCGCAGTGGTCAGACTGACACAGACAGCTGACCAGGAAGCAGACGACAGCCGTACTATAATGTTCCATGGGTGGTGAGTCCTCTGGGGGGAACCCCTCGTCTCTCTCGCAGCTAGGAGGGTGGGTTGTTGTACCTTGCCTTGGAGTCCCTTTAGGTGTCAGGCACGTGGGTCAGCATGATGTCAGAAGCAGACGACTTTTCCCCGAACCACCTGAGATAGCAATGGATGCCCCTGCACCCAATGTATGTAAGGTGGAAGCGGCGCGTGGCAAAACGGGGGGTAAAAAGCGCCCCCATCCCCCCCACCATCTTCTGGGGACAACTGTGATGCGGAGCCGGGTCCAGCTACTGGACCCGGAGTCGGTTCGCTCTGTTGTCGTTGCCCTCCATCCGGAGGATATTCTGGCATCCTTGGACATCAAGGACGCATACTTGCATGTCCCCATATGCACCAGGCATCAGAGATGTCTGCGTTTTACGGTCGGGGAAGACCACTACCAATTTGTGGCTCTCCCCTTTGGCCTGGCATCGGCACCGAGGGTGTTCACCTAGGTGCTCGCCCCAATTCTGGCCCTACTAAGACAGCGTGGCATTGCTATCGTGCGCTACTTGGACGATCTTCTGAGGGCCACTTCAAGTTTAGAATTAGAGGTGAGCGTGTCTATAACCCGTCAGACCCTCCAAGATTTTGGCTGGGTGCTGAACGCTCAGAAGTCCGTATTGGTGCTGACTCAACGCCTAGTGTATCTGGGGTTGATTCTGGCACACGTTTTTTTCCCCGTGGAAAGGTTGCAGACTCTTCGGGCTGCGGTGCGGCAGTTGACATCCCAAAGATGGTCGTCACTCAGCTTTTGTGGGGTCTCATGATAGCCTCCTTCGAGGCAGTATTGTATGCTCAATTTCACACTCGAGTGTTGCAGAAGGAAATTCTGTCCAGATGGGACAAGTGCCCATCGTCCCTGAATTGTCAAATCCGGGTGAGCTACCTTGTCAGGACCTCCCTGGTTTGGTGGCTGACATCACCGGCACTTCTGTCCGGGAAGTCGTTCCTTCCTTTTCACTGGATGGTGCTCACAAAGACGCCAGCCTTACCAGTTGGGGGGGAAGGGGGTCTGGGTGGTCCAGTCGGCCCAGGGTCACTGGACTCCGGAGGAATCCCACTTGCCGATTAATGTCCTGGAATTCGACAATCAGGCTGTGCCTCTCCACATGGGCTACAGGGCCAGTCATTCAGGATCCAGTCGTACAACGCCACGGCGGTGGCGTATCCCAACCATCAAGGAGGAACAAGAAGCTTGGCTGCAGCATCGGAGGTCCCACACATCCTGAGGTGGGCAGAAAGAAGTGTACCGGCCCTGTCGGCCAAATACATTCCGGGCGTGGAAAACTGGCAGGCAGACTAGCTGAGTCGCCAGATGCTGGACCAAGGAGAATGGTCTCTGCACCTGGAGGGGTTTCAGCTCCTTTGCCAAAGATGGGGCACGCCAGACGTAGATCTCCTGGCGTCTCGACTCAGAAGGTATTGAGGTTTGTGGCAAGGTCAAGAGACCCATGGGCAGATGCGACAGATGCATTGGTGGCACCACGGAGTCAGTACCGGCTAATCTATACCTTCCCTCCTCTGAAGCTCCTTCCTCATCTGCTTTGCAGAGTGGAGGCAGAGGGGATCCCAGTGATTCTAATTGCTCCGGGTTGGGCTCGGGATCCTTGGTACGCCAACCTAGTGAGGACCTGCTGTCGCAAGATCCCATACTTCATCCTACTTTACAATCGCTGGGTTTAATGGCATGGCTATTGAAAGCCAGGTGCTAAGAGAACGGGGCCTGGCGGATTCAGTAATTTCTACCATAAGGAGGGCTCGGAAGCTATCCTCTAGGAAGATTTACCATATCCCACTTGGAAGGCCTTAAATATCCATTTGTGAGGAAATGAGGTGGAATCCGCATACTTATTTGGTTTCCAGAGTCCTGCTCTTCCTACAGCGGGGGTTAGAACAAAAGCTTGCCTTAAGTAAGATTAAGGGTCAGATTTCTGCCCTGACAGGTCTTTTTTTCAATGACCCGTGGCAGCTCACTCTCTACTGAGTATGTTTGTGCAGGGGGTTCGGCATGTGGCCCCTCTGGTCTGTCCTCCACTACCTCCGTTGGACCTTAACCTGGTCCTCTCGGTGCTTCAGAAGCCGTTTGAGAACATTGGGGAAATCCCCTTGTTGACATTTTCTCAGAAGGTGGACTTTTTGGTGGCTGTTACGTCAGACGGGTTTCTGAGCTGGCAGCCTTGTCATGCAAGGCTCCTTATCTAATCTTCCACAAGGATAAGGTGGTACTGCGTTCGCAGCCTTCCTTTCTTCCTAAGGTCGTTTCGGCCTTCCATCTCAATGAGGCCATTGTACTTCCATCCTTGTGTCCTTACCAGTCGCATCCTAAAGAGGCAGCATTGCATTCCTTGGACAATGTCCGAGCTTTGAGAGTATACTTATCTGCTACTGCTCCGTTCTGGTGGTCAGACTCACTGTTTGTTTCGGTGGCTGGTCCCAAGAAGGGCCTGGCGGTCTCGTTGGCCACCATCTCGAGGTGCATCTGACAGATCGTGATTCAGGCTTACACCATAAAGGGTCGAGCGCCCCCTTTCCTGTCACGGTGCATTCGACCAGGGCAATGGGTGCCTTTTGGGCTTCTTCCGATATCAAGCGTCTGTTTCCCAGGTGTGTAAGGCGGCGACTTAGTCGTTGTTGTTTGTTCAGTAAGTGCTAGACAGACCCCTGCTAATCGGCAGAAGTTTATGGCAGTTTTCTGCACTCAATATCCTGCTGGTAAGTAGAATGTTGAAGCCCTGGCTACTACACTCACTTTCCTGGGGACCATGTAAGACAGTCTATGCAGGCTAGCCTGCCTGCAGATAAGTTAGAAAGAATCAGACCATATCCTTGGGTTATGATCTCCTGAGTCTGTTCCAGGAAGGCTTTGCTATCACTGCTAAGCATGCAACTTTGCCATGAGGTTCATTTCCTGAGGCAGGTTTTTGGTTGTTGACACTGTTACCCTTAGCCCCCGTCTCCGATTCTTGGGTCAAACTTGATTTTGTGGCTTTTCCGATTTACACTTTTAGGATGAGTTCCTCCAGCACTGGAACAACGTCACTGTCAGGGACCTGCCCCTCAGTCCCGGCGTGGGCGCATGCATACCATCACACAAACTAATCAACAGCGCCTGTCTGACCATGCGCCGTTGTGCGTCTAAAACTCATAGGATGCATTAAGGTGATTTCTTCTGGCATGCAGGGGATTTTTTCAACCAAATAAAAGGGGTAGCTATGGGGGCTAAGTATGCATCCAGTATTGCTAATATTTTCATAAACAAGTGGGAGGAATGTATTTTTTTCTGACCAGTGGCCCCAAATAGAGATGGCCTGGCAGTTTGCCCAGCGGTAGTTTCACGGCGAACTTTGCAGTCCGCTGAACAGGCGGACATCTGGCGATATTTGCAGTGGTCCACCATTTTACATTGAGAAGAACTTACTTAACATACTTTAGGTGATACAGGACAGCCAATTGAGACATTTCAGCACATGGACATACCCCCCTACCTTAATATACCTGATCTGGTGGCCATCTTACATTCTGCTTTTTGTCAGTGTAGGGAGAGGTTGCTGTTTGGGGCAAGGATAGGCTGTATTGAATCAAATCTAAAAGGTCCACATAAGTCCTTTCAAGGACTGGTATAGGTGTACTACTTGCTGTGCAGTATATAGGGGTGTAATACACTTATAATATACTTTCAAATATAGAAAGCATATTATAGTGGATTTGTATTGTGCAGCATTGTAAATGGTGGTGTATTTGGGTACTGCAGAATTTTTGCCTCTTTCGCTGCGTCATTTCCTGGAAAAAAAAGTTTAATAACTGGTGCGATTAAACCAGTGGCCCCCCAAAACGACAGATTGAAGCAGGTGTTATCTAAAAATTAACTTTCATAATAGTGTATTTGGGTACTGCAGAATTTTTTATGCTTTCGCTGCGTTACCTCTGCTACACACAGTGACAAAATTTCCTGAAAAAAAGTTTCATAACTGGTGCGATAAACCAGTGACAGATTAAAGCGGGGTGTTATATACCTTCTTCCACATACAGTTGCAATACAAATTGTGAACCCTTTTTGAATGATATGGATTTCTGCACAAATTGGTCATAAAATTTGATCTGATCTTCATCTAAGTCACAACAATAGACAATCACAGTCTACTTGAACTAATAACACACAAAGAATTAAAGGTTACCATGTTTTTATTGAACACAACATGTAAACATTCACAGTGCAGGTGGAAAAAGTGGATTTAATAACTGGTTGAACCTCTTTTGGCAGGAATAACTTCAACCAAACGTTTCCTGTAGTTGCAGATCAGACTTGCACAACGGTCAGGAGTAATTCTTGAGCATTTCTCTTTACAGAACTGTTTCAGTTCAGCAATATTCTTGGGATGTCTGGTTTAAATCTTTCTTGAGGTCATGCCACAGCATCTCAATCGGGTTTGTTTAGGTCAGGACTCTGGCATACTCCAGAAGGCATATTTTCTTCTGTTTAAGCCATTCTGTTGATTTACTTCTATGCTTTGGGTCGTTGTCCTGTTGCAACACTCATCTTATGTTGAACTTCAGCTGGTGGACAGATGGCCTTAAGTTCTCCTGCAAAATGCCTTGATAAACTTGGGAATACATTTTTCCTTCAATTCGTCCAGGCCCTGATGCAGCAAAGCAGACCCAAACCATAATGCCCCCACCACCATACTTGACATTTGGGATGAGGTTTTGATGTTGGTGTGCTGTGCCTGTTTTTCTCCACACATGGTGTTGTGTGTTTCTTTCAAACAACTCAACTTTGGTTTCATCTGTTCACATAATATTTTGCCAGTACTGCTGTGGAACATCCAGATGCTCTTGTGCAAACTGTAAACTTGCAGTAATGTTTTTTTGGACAGCAGTAGCTTCCTCTGTCGTATCCTCCCATGAAATCCATTCTTGTTTAGTGTTTTACGTATCGTAGATTCGCTAACAGGGATGTTGGCATATGTCAGAGACTTTTGTAAGTCTTTAGCTGACACTCTAGGATTACTCTCCAACTCATTAAGCAGTCTGCGCTGTGCTCTTGCAGTCATCTTTACAGGACGGCCACTTCTAGGGAGAGTAGCAGCAGTGCTGAACTTTCTCCATTTATAGACAATTTGTCTTACTGTGGACTGATGAACAGCAACGCTTTTGGAGATACTTTTATAACCCTTTCCAGCTTGGAACTATGCTTACTATGCAAGTCAACAATTCTTAATCGTAGGTCTTCTGAGACCTCTTTTGTACGAGGCATCATTTACATCAGGCAATGCTTCTTGTGAAAAGCAAACCCACAACTGGTGTGTGTTTTTTTATAGGGCAGGGCCTCTGTAACCAACACCTCCAATCTCATTTCATTGTTTGGACTCCCGTTGGCTGACACCTTACTCCAATTAGCTATTGGAGATGTCAGTCTATGGGGTTCACATACTTTTTCCACCGACACTGTAATTGTTTACATGGTGTGTTCAATAAAAACGTGGTAACATTTAATTCTTTGTGTGTTATTAGTTTAACCACTTCCCGCCTGGCCAATAGCAGATTTACAGCCGGGAAGTGGTTATGAAATCGTGACTAGACGTTCTCAAGCGTCCAGCACGATTTCATGCCGCGCGCGCCCGTGGGGGCGCGTAGCGCGGCGATCGCTGATGCGGGGTGTCAGTCTGACACCCTGCATCACCGATCTTGGTAACGAGTCTCCGGCGGAGGCTCGCTACCACGTGATCAGCCGTGTCCAATCACGGCGGATCACGATGTAAACAGGAAGAGCCGCCGACGGCTCTTCCTCACTCGCGTCTGACAGACGCAAGTACAGGAGAGCCGATCGGCGGCTCTCCTGACAGGGGGGGTTTGCGCTGATTGTTTATCAGCGCAGCCCCCCCTCGTATGCCCACACTAGACCACCAGGGATGCCCACACTGGCAGGGCAAAGAAAACAAAAAAAAATGTAAAAATAAAATAAAAACACAGGATAAAAAAAATACAGGTTAAAAAAAAGAAAGATGCCAGTGCCCACACATGGGCACTGACTGGCAACATATACATCAGTGCCACCCCAGTGTCCTTCAGTGCCACCCCTCCGTGCCAATCCATGCCCAGTGCCCACCCCTCAGTGTCCTTCAGTGCCACCCCTCCGTGCCAATCCATGCCCAGTGCCCACCTATCAGTGCCCATCTGTGCCACCCATAAGTACCTATCAGTGCCGCCTATGAGTTCCTAGTGGTGCCCATCAGTGCCGCCTATGAGTGCCCATCAGTGCCGCCTATGAGTGCCCATCAGTGCCGCATACCAGCGCCGCCTATCAGTGCCCATCAGTACTACCTCATCAGTGCCGCCATATAAGTGCCCGTAATTGAAAGAGAAACATACTTATTTACAAAAAAGTTAACAGAAAAAAATAAAAATGTATTTTTTTTTCAAAATTTTCAGTCTTTTATTAGTTGTTGCGCAAAAAATAAAAACCGCAGAGGTGATCAAATACCACCAAAAAAAAGCTCTATTTGTGGGGAAAAAAGAACGCCAATTTTGGGTACAGGGTAGCATGACCGCGCAATTGTCATTCAAAGTGCGACAGTGCTGAAAGCTGAAAATTGGCTTGGGCGGGAAGGTGCGTAAGTGCCTGGTATGGAAGTGGTTAAGCAGACTGTCTATTGTTGTGACTTACATGAAGATCAGATTACATTTTATGACCAATTTGTGCAGAAATCCATATCATTCCAAAAGGGTTAACATACTTTTTATTGCAACTGTATATACTTCTCTAGAGACTTTTGTCACGGGGTCATTTAAAAAATGACAGGCAGAGGAAGAGGCAGGCCCTTCCGCAGGGGTGGTAGCGGTAGGGCAGAGCCAAAGTGGGAGGTGGCACAATGTTTGTTCGATTACGTCAAAAGACGCACCAGACTTGGTTGAGTGGCTCACCACCACCACCACCATATACCCTCCGCTTGAGTGACAGGAATTATTTTCTGATCCATCAGAAGATATTTCCGATGTGCAGCCATTCTTGGCATTGGATCAGGAAGAGGAGGTAGCAACAGCCGGCACTCGGCAGTCTGATGACAGTATCCAGATCAGCCCAAGGAGGTTGGTGCCTGCTGTTGCTGCCTAATCCAAGATCTCTATTAGTGATTGGGAAGGTGACGTCGATGATGACGTGTCTACAGACGTCACGTGGGTGCCCACAAGAGAGAAAGAGGAGGGGAGTTCAGAGGAAGAGATGGACCAGCAGAAAGGGAGGAGAAGCAGGCTGAACGTATATATTGCACAGGAGGGACAAACCAGACTCCCAATGTATCAGGAGCCAGCCATCAACCATGTACGGTCATATCTGGCACTCCCAGGATGCTGGCCCATGGCTCCGCAGTGTTGCCATCTGCAGCCTTTGCAGTCAATGCTTAAGTCGCGGTAAGCCCAATACTCACCTAGGGACGACCGCCTTAAGAAGGCACCTGGCCTCCTATCACAAGCCCAGTGGGAGCAACGCCGTCAGAACCCACAAAGCCACACTCCAGGCTCTCACCGTCCAGCCTCTTCTCTATGCTCACAATTGTCCTCCACTCCACCTTCCATAATGCCGTCCTCACGTTTTTCTGCAAAAAGGCAGGCTTCCGTGGCCCAAATGGTCGATCGTAAAAAAACGATGACGCCGGATAACCCTCTTGCCCAACCCTCTTGTTGGAACTGATAGCCTGCCAACTACTGCCATATAAACTGGTGGACTCGGGGGTCTTTCGAAAATTTGTGGCCATTGGAACACCACAATGGAAGGTCCCAGGAAGGAAAAAATTTTCACAGAAGGGCATCCCAGAGCTATATGGGCCTGTTCAGCGGCAAGTGAATGTATCTCTGGCACACATTGTCCGTGCCAAGATACATCTGACCACAGATATGTGGTCTAGCAAACACAGGCAGGGAAGGTATATAACTTTTACTACCCACTGGGTGAACCTTCTGATGGCCATCAAGCATGTAACCCATGGCACCCATGTAGATTTGGTTTTACCGCCGCGGATTGTATGCAGGCCTGCCTCTTCTCCTCCTCCCACTCCATCCTCACTATCTTCCTCGGGTGACTCCTCCTTTTCTGATGCTATCATCTCTTCCATTCTATATATTTGATAACTGCACGTTTCTGCTGGAGCAGCCTAACGACTACCTGTACAAACTCTGCGACAGGACATGATCTGGGGAGCTTGTTTTTTTTTCCATGGACCGTTTCAGCAGACATCTCCGCTCGTGTGTATGGGCTAGCGGACAGATTTCTCCACCCGACAGATTTCAAAGCATGCTTTGAAATCTATCCGGTGGAATCTGTCCGCCCGACATGTCTGCTGGTTAGTACACTTACCAGCAGACATGTCGTCCCCCACCGCCGCCGCGCCGCCGCCGACGCCAGATATGAGCGTCACCGCGCCGTCCGGCGGCGGGGAATTTGATCCGATGGTGTGTACACGCCATCGGATCAAACTCCCGATCGGACATATCCGATGGAAATGGTCCGCGGACCGTTTTCATCGGATAAGTCCGATGGTGTGTACGAGGCCTAATGGGCAGCACTTATTTCTGTATCTGGTGAATGCCTAATGTACCACCAGCCACAGAATACAAAGTTGTTTGCTATCAGGTGAATGCCTGTGGCCGTGGGCTAATTTTTGGGGCCTGTAATGGGCAGCACTTATTTCTGTATCCGGTGAATGCCTAATGTACCACCAGCCACAGAATACAAAGTTGTTTGATGTCAGGTGAAGGCCTGTGGCCGTGGACTAATTTTTGGGGCATGTAATGGCCGGCACTTCTGTATCTGGTGAATGTCTAATGTACCACCAGCCACAGAATACAAAGTTGTTTGCTGTCAGGTGAACTGATTGGAATGGTTATATTTCCACCCGTAGTTGCCGTCACCCAAACTGGGTGAGGGCAATCCCAAAGGGTAAATTTCTTCGAATCGGAAGGCATTGTGCTGGTGAGGAAGATTTCATGGCCCAAACCAATATGCTCATTGATAGATTCATAAAGAAAGGGTACAACAAAAGGAAATTGGGGATTACGAGAGAAAAAAGGTTGGCAAATTGATCGCCTTACCAAAGCCAGGGCCTCGGCAGGGGACCAATTAAACCTGGCATTTGTTTCAGGCTTTAATGTCCAATATAAAGAGGTGGAAAGGATAATTAAAACCTACTGGCCCATATTACAAAAAGCTAAAACCCTTTAAACGATCCTTCCCAACAAACGAAAGTTCATTTATAGAAGAGCCCCAGGGTTACTCAATATGTTGGCCAAAAGTGTCATCCGGTCCCCCAAGAAACCCCACACTTTTTTTTGGACTGTACTGGGTTCTGTAAACGTAACGGATGCAAAGCATGCAGAGCTATTAGGGATAGAACTAGGAAAACCATCAGTTTCCCTATCAGTGATCGCAGCTGGTGAATATGACATGAGGCAGTTCATCACCTGCGACACTAGATGTTACCTGCTCATGTGTCCATGCAATTTCCAATATGTGGGCAGAACCACTAGAACCATTGCCAAAAGAGTGGGAGGAAATATAGATATCATTACACTGTGGTGTTTGAAACCATTTTTATCTATCCACTTCAGTAAGTATGCACAATAAGGATCCCTCCTTACTTAGGTTCTGGGGTTCAACAGCATTGGAGAGGAACTGACACAGCAAAAATTGTCGCAGATGGAGACGCAGTGGATATATAGACTTCAAGCTCTCCAGCCTTTGGGATTAAACATCTAAATCGATTCAAAATGTTTAACTGATTATTGATCGTAATAGCACATCTGTTTTTACTGATATTGGATTTCCAGAATAGATCCTTGGATCCTATATATATATATATACATCGTTTTATATATTTTTTTGTGTATTGGAATAATCATTTTACAATATTTTTTTTTTCATTTTTCCATTTTAGGCATGGTTATATTGGTAATTTTGGCCATATGGATATGCACCACTAGATGTTGTCCTAATTATTTCTTTCAAGCCTCAATGTAGCAATGGGATCTTACTTGGTTCTAAATTGCACCCATGCACCAATATAGTTTATTTATCAATGTGCAAGTCTTTGAAGTATTAGCTAATTCATTGATCTGTTTTTAAGGTAGGCTATTAATGTGTGGTGTGGGCAGTGTGTGCATGGGCACTCCCTGGAGGCAGATTCTGTATTACGTTTTTGTCTTCTCCTCCATTTTCTAAGAGCCTTGGCAATAGCAGCCATCCTATCTACATATAAGCAAGCAGGAAGCGGTGTTACGTCACTTCCTGAAGACACCAAGCATGGCAAAACATATGTTGGAGCGGAGGATCTGTCACTTTATTGTCCCAGCTTGATACCCCATACCAGACTTTGTCCTTTGGATCGAGATGTGGAATGCACACCACCCCCAGGGATCAGCTGACTCTCACTCGCTGTTTACACCTAGTGCCAGGCCAGGTACTACAACATGTGTAATAAGAATTTATCCAGTAAGAACATATCTATTCTTGAGTATGATAGATGGACTTGAGAGAAGAAGGTAAAATCCTCTTGGTTGAGTGATGGCATCTCCAAACGTCATAAAGATTAGTCAAGTTAGTAAGGCTGGATAAAGTTGCTCTAAAACATAAAATTGCAACTTGTTTTGCATCCAAGAGACCCACTTCAAAGCGCAGAACCATCCAAACTTAACGCATAGTCAATACCCCCATACCTATTTTGCATGTGCTCTGTCTAAAAAGAGAGAAGTTGCCATCTTAGTAAAGCAATCAGTGGCATTCAAGTGTGTTTCCAGCCAATGCAATAAAGATGGCGGATACATTATACTATCATGCGAGATTACCAATATAGCCTACACCTGTCTATGCATCAAATACCAGGAAAATAAGCTTTTTAAATAAGCTTTGGAGGAAGGTAAAACAGCAAAACTCTGGCCACGTTGTCCTATGCGGTGACTTGAATGCTATCTCCTAATCATCAGTTGGAAATATAGAACACAACAGAGTTTTAGAACAACTTTACCCAGCCTTACTAACTTGACTAATCTTTGACTTTTGGAGAGGCCATCACTCAACTGAGAGAATTTTACCTTCTTCTATCAAGTCCATCTATCATACTCAAGGATAGATAGGTTCTTACTGGATAAATTCTTATTACAAAAATATCTCAAAATCAGAAATAGGCAACATCACGTGGACTGATCACGCTCTGGTGTCTATAACTGCGGGGAAAAAAGAGAAAAGAAACAAGGGCGCATATATATTAGCCATATTACCGGTCAGATACTACTTGATCCGTGTTGTCACCGTGCTCTTCTGGTGTTGCTGCGTACCAGCTGTACTGTTTGTTAAAGCGTGTTTTTCAACTCATTTTGTGAGTATAACCATTGATTTTAATACATTTAATAAAACCCTTTTATATGGTATCACACTAGGTCGATGCGCCCTCCTTTCTTTTCTCTTTTTTTAACCTTATGAATTCCCATAATTCTGAGGAGGGCTGCAAGACTGTTGAATATACCTTGTAATTGGACCATGCTACCCTATAGCAGAAAATACCAGAGCGCAGGAGAATTTTCTGTTTGCTATAACTGCGGGGAGCCATAGTTTTTCCACCCGGCTAACGGATGGAAAAACGATGTACATCTTTTTTCAGATCCAGTAATTGCATTGAACATTGAAAATTCGCTAATGGAGATCTTTAACAAAAATGGCACAGCAGAGCTGAACCCATTTGTCTTGTGGTCTGCCCACAAGGCATTCATTTGGGGATTACTAATGAAACACAGTGCCTTAATAAAGAGGAAAAGGAGGCAGCATATGGACACTATCTTACAGGACATCTCGAGCCTAGAATTCCAAAATTAAAAATATACCTTCTGTGGGTACAAGCAACAAGCTTGCACAGGCTCGAGATGATCTTTGGACTCTACTTCTTTCACAACACTTTTTTTTTTTTTCTTTTTTTCCTTTTTTCCTTTTTTTTTTCCTTTTTTTTCCACATCAGGCTTAACCCAGGGTTATGAGGTGTTAGAGGGGTTCATCTTTATTCCGCCCTTCATATTTCCACCTCGGATTTGCATCATTTGTGGGTGATTCTATATGTTTTAGTTATTTTATCTCATTTTTTTTTCTTTTCCTTTATTCTTTCTTTTCTTTTTTTTTTTCTTCCTTCTTTCCCTTTGTTTTTTTTTGTTTTATTATTATTTTTTTATTATTATTTTTTTTTTCAATATATTATATATTATATAAACAAAAGTATAATTACAGATGGCTACACATGCTCTTAATAGTTGGCACAACCATTTCTCCCCTCAGCACCCACCTCCCTAGGTCTCTATGTATTTATTTATTCCCCCCCCCCCCTATTATTAAACCCCCCCCCACTTCTTCCCTCTTTTCCCTATTGGTTCGGGTCGAAACATTTACTGATTTATTTCTAATAATATTGCAGTGACTTTTTCCGATGTTTTATAGGTTCTCCACTGATCCCAAATCTTTCCATCTCTTCCTCCCGCCTCCTCCCCCAGGTCAACCCTTCTTAAATACTCCATCTCTGCGATATGGTCAACCCTGTGTATAAATTCTTTTAGAGGAGGTTTATGTGGGTGGAGCCAGAATTTCAGAATCAGTCCCTTTGCTGCGTTTAACAGCACTGGGACCAATGTTGAGGCGTATTTTTTTTTCCCTTTTAATAGACCTTGTCTGTGGAAAAGACAGGTCAAAAAATCTAATGGGATCTTTTCTCCTGAGATTTCCTCAATCATTTTGAGGATCTCAATCCAGAATTCCCGAATTCTCGGGCAATCCCACCATATATGCAGAGCAGTTCCTGCTTGATTACAGTTCCTCCAGCAAAGGGGGGAGTTAGCTGATGATATTTTATTGAGTCTAACAGGTGTCAAGTGCCATCGCATCATGCATTTGTAATTAGCTTCTACTGTTGTTATGTCTTTTGCATAGGTGAATGTCGCTCTGATCATTTGCGTTTCTTCTATTCTTTCTCCGATTTCTTTCTCCCAGGCATCTATGCTTTGTAGTGTATCTTTTGTCCCTATTTCTGTAAGGATTTTGTAGGTCGTCGCGATTCCATGTTGTAATGGTTCTCCCCTGGTGCAAAGTTTTTCTATTGGGTTTTGTGCTATATTATCTCTTATTGGTGCTGGGAGTGTGATTACAAAGTGCTTTAGTTGTAAGTATTCCCAATCCGTTATCTGTTGTGTCCCTTCTGCTACGTGGATCTCATCTTTATTTTTTATTTTTCCTTGTGCTACTATGTCCCCAAGTCTTTTACTACCTAATTTTTTACCTAATTTAGTCCTATTTCCCGGTGCAAATAAATTTGTGTTTACTAATGGGATTAATGGGGAATTATATTCCCATTTTTCCCGCTTATGTACCAGATCCCATAAATTTAAATAGCTTTAAATAGCATTCCCAGTATTGTTATTCGTTTTTTATTAGTGGGAATGCTTAATAGCGTTCCCAGTATTGATATTCGTTTTTTAGTGGGAATGCTATCAATAGCATTCCCAGTATTGATATTCGTTTTTTAGTGGGAATGCTATAAATAGCATTCCCAGTATTGTTAATCGTTTTTTTATTATTCTTATTAGTTGGAATGCTTAATAGCATTCCCTGTATTAATATCTGTTTTTTAGTGGGAATGCTACAAATAGCATTCCCAGTATTGTTATTCATTTTTTATTATTAGTGGGAATGCTTAATAGGATTCCCAGTATTGGTATTCGTTTTTTATTATTAGTGGGAATGCTTAATAAGCATTCCCAGTATTGATATTCGTTTTTCATTATTCTTATTATTATTAGTGGGAATGCTATAAATAGCATTCCCAGTATTGTTGTTCGTTTTTTATTAGTGGGAATGCTTAATAAGCATTCCCAGTATTGATATTCGTTTTTTATTATTATTATTCCGTACGTTTTTTGGCTCTGCGTAACTTCTGCATACTTTCAGCGATTGAGACCATTCAACTTTTAAAATGTTCATCTCGTTCAGCTAATGATGGGACTTCAAGTTTTTTTGTACTATTTATACTTTTTAAAACATTAAGCTTTTAGACACTTTTTTTAACATTGAAGTCAATGAGAGCATCCTTTTTACCCCTTAAAATCTCATGTTCTACGAAAAGTTTTAGCTCCTTCATACTTTCACTTACAGACACCATACAAACTTTAAAACGGTCACAAAATATTCAGCTATCCGGCTATGACTTTTCAGATTGATATCTTATACAGTTTTTGTGAAAAAGCTATTTACGTTTACTAATTTTTTCAGAACATGTTATCGATTACACAGTGTTCCTATGGAGCTGGGTTAGAGTGGATCATGTGATCATTACAGTGCAGAGAGGATTAAAAAATACATTGGGCCAGATTCAGAGAGCCGTAACTCCTGTCTAACTGGTGTTAGACTGGAGTACTTTCAAATTACGTGCGTTTTTTAGCTAGTCTGAAACCTCAAACCATGAATAGACGGCTGCGGGCTTCAATTCGACTGGATTACGTGTTCGTACGCCTTCGGATCTACGCTGCAATAAAATTGCGGCCACTGGGTCGACTTCCCGTCGTTTTCCGTGTCGGGGTATGCTAATGAGCTTTTGCCGGCGATCCCCGAAATTACGATCTTCAATCGCAATCTCTTACGGCATCTTTAGTCATCTTTTTTTTGCGTAACACTATACCAGCTTTTTGCTGCTCTAATATTAGACAACCCATGTTAAGTATGGCCGTCGTTCCCGCGTCGAATTTCAACGTTTTCCGACGTCTTTTATTATTTTTTACGTAAGTCGTCCGGGAATAGGAATGTTCGTAAACGACGCTACTCAAAACAAATGACGTAATGACGTGATTTCGCGCAATGCACGGCGGGAAATTTCTGAACGGAGCATGCGCAGTTCGATCGCCGCGGGGACGCGCCTAATTTAAATGCTTCACGCCCCCTAGTCGCGTATTTCGATTACGCGGTGAGAAATAGACTACGCCGCCGTATCGTACAGGCAAAAATCTACCAGAATTCCATTTAGAGCCTGGTAAAATACGGCAGGGTAGAGTATTTCGAATACGCTGCGCAAATTTACGTTTACCTGAATCTACCCCATTATCTTTAAAAAAGGGGGAACAAATTGCTCTCACGCCCACAAGATCTACTTGTCATAAACAATTTATATATCAAATCGTAGGTATTTTTGTCTGGTTTCAGGCAATGTGATCAGTTTTGTGTTATGCATTTTACTTTTAGTTGCTGGAGTTTCTAAAGGACAAGAGTTCCAAAATTTCTCCCATTGACTGTCATTTTAAAAAGCCTTTATTATTTTCCAGCAAAACGCACAAAGTACCTATTTTCTAAATCGCTGACATGGCCACATTTTTTAAGTTTATCAACATAAATTTCATATCAATGCGTTCACAAGGGTCGTGTCTTTCAAATGGTGAAGTCGCTGTATCGATCGCATGTCTGGTTGTGGATTTATTAAGGTTTGTTTGAAGGGTTCGGTAACTCAGGTGTGTGGATTAAAGGCGTTTGTAAAGGTAATTCTTTTCCTAAATAGCTTCCTTTACCTCAATACAGTCCTCTCCACACCAGGTCAATGAGGAAAACCTCTTGAGGGGGGAGGGGCGACCAGGAAGTCAGGACACTCTCTACTTTGCAGATAGAGAAAGGAGCTGTGTGTTAGTGGGCCTCCTGCTCACCCCCTCCCCCTCAAGAGGCTTTCTTCACACCAGGGAAAAAGCCTTGCATTACTGTGTGGAGTTAGACAGAAGAACAGGAAGTGAGGGTTTCTCAGAAGAAATAAGGACATTTAAAAGCAAAATCAAAAGGATGAGGTAAGTGACGGAGGACTGCACTAAGGTAAAGGAAGCTATTTAGGGAAAATTATTTTACCTTTACAACACCTTTAATGATCAAAGAGAGGCTATATAAGTACTGAAGAAACACTGCTTTGTATGTCCTAAAGATAGTGTAGTGGTTATGGTGAATGGAATTGGTGCGGGCTTAGCAATTCAGCTATTAAGCATTCCCACGCATTTTCCTCAGGAAATGCATTTTCTAGTTTGTGGGAATGCTTAATAAGCATTCCCGGTATTGATATTCGTTTTTTATTATTCTTATTCCGTACGTTTCTTGGCTCTGCGTAACTTCTGCATACTTTTAGCGATTGAGACCATTCAACTTTTAAAATGTTCATCTCATTCAGCTAACAATGGGACTTATTCACTTTTTTTTTACTACTTATACTTTTTAAAATATTAAGCTTTTAGACACTTTTTTTAACATTGAAGTGAATGAGAACATGCTTTTTACCCCTTAAAATCTCATGTGCTACCAAAACTTTCAGCTCCTTCATACTTTCACTGACAGACACCAAACAAACTTTAAAAAACGGTCACAAAATATTCAGCTATGACTTTTCAGGTTGATATCTTTTATAGTTTTTGTGAAAAAGCAATTTACGTTTACTGATTTTTTCAGAAAATGTTATCGATTACACAGTGATCCTATGGAGCTGGCTTAGATTGGATCATGTGATCATTATAATGCGAGCATTGAACAAAATCCAATTATCTATAAAAAAAAAAGGGGGGACAAATTGCTCACGCCCACAAGATCAACTTGTCATACACAATTTATATATCAAATCGTAGGTATTTTTGTCTGGTTTCAGGCAATGTGATCAGTTTTGTGATACGCATTTTACTTTTAGTTGCTGGAGCTTCTAAAGGACATGAGTTCCAAAATTTCTCCCATTGACTGTCATTTTAAACAGCCTTTTAAATTTGCCAGTAAAACACACAAAAACACTATTTTCTAAATCGCTGACATGGCCACATTTTTAAGTTTGTCAACATAAATTTCATATCAATGCGTTCACAAAGGCTGTGTTTTAAACAGTGAAGTCGCTGTATCGATCGCATGTACGGTTGTGGATTTATTAAGGTTTGTTTGAAGGCTTATTTCACTTATTAGGTGTGTGGACTAAAGGCATTTGTAATGGTATTAATTTCCCTAAATAGCTTCCTTTACCTCAGTGCAATATTCCTCCTCACTCACCTGGGGGGGGAGAAAACCTCTTGAGGGGGATGGGCGACCAGGAAGTCAGGACACTCTCTACTTTGCAGATAGAGAAAGGAGCTGTGTGTTAGTAGGCATCCTGCTCACTCCCTCCCCCCTCAAGAGGCTTTCTTCACACCAGGGAAAAAGCCTTGCATTACTGTGTGTAGTTAAAGACAGAAGAACAGGAAGTGAGGGTTTCTCAGAAGAAATAAGGACATTTAAAAGCAAAATCAAAGGATGAGGTAAGTAAAAGAGGACTGCACTAAGGTAAAGGAAGCTATTTAGGGAAAACTATTTTACCTTTACTTACAACACCTTTAATGATCAAAGAGAGGCTTTATAAGTACTGAAGGAACACTGCTTGTATGTCCTAAAGATAGTATAGTGGTTATGGTTAGACATGTGCATTTCGTTTCGTTACGAATTCGGACACATTTTTCATTATTCGGAAATTCAGATGCATCCGAATTTCCGAATTACAAAATTAACGAATTTAAAGAAATTCGAAAAAACGCGAACGAAATTCGAAAAGAATTCGAATCGAATTTGAAAAGAATTCGAATTGAATTCGGAAAAAATTATATTCGAATCGAATTCGAAAACAATTCGAATCGAAAACAATTTTGAATGAAAATTGAAAGCAAGTTTGAATCAAAATCTAAAAAATATAACTCGATTTCTAAAAAAGAATACAATAAAATAGAATATAAAATAATAAAACAATAGAATGAAAATCAAAGAATAGTAAAGAACAGAATAGAATTTAATAGAATGTAATCAAATACAAATACATACAATCAAATTCGGTTGAAATAATTTCCAATTCAGTTGAAATAATTTCCAATCCGGTTGAAATAATTTCAAATTCAGGTGAAAAAATTTCCAATTCGGTTGAAATAATTTCAAATCCGGTTGAAATAATTTCAAATCCGGTTGATATATCATCGAATTTGGTTGAAATATTAACGATAACAGATTAAATATTGTTGAATTCTGTTGAAATATCATATATCAAAATATGATCGAATTCGAATCTGGTAGAAATATTATCGAATCCAGTAGAAATCTTTTCTAATTCGACCGTTTTTCGAATTCGGTTGAAAACGATCGAATTCAACCAGGTTTTTTTCGAATTTGGTCGAAAACGATCGAATTCCTAAAACGAATTTAACTTAACGAAATTAATTAAATAACGAATAAAAACGAAACAAAACAAATTTTTTCCTTTTGCACATGTCTAGTTATGGTGAATGGCATTTGTGCGGGCTTAGCTATTCAGCATTCCCACGCATTTTCCTCAGGAAATGCATTTTCTAGTTAGTGGAAATGCCTAATAAGCATTCCCAGTATTGTTATTCGTTTTTTATTATTCTTATTAATTAGTGGGAATGCTTTAATAAGCATTCCCAGTATTGTTATTCGTTTTTTATTATTCTTATTAATTAGTGGGAATGCTTTAATAAGCATTCCCAGTATTGTTATTCGTTTTTTATTATTAGTGGGAATGCTTTAATAAGCATTCCCGGTATTGTTGTTCGTTTTTTATTATTCTTATTAGTGGGAATGCTTTAATAAGCATTCCCAGTATTGTTATTTGTTTTTTATTATTCTTATTAGTGGGAATGCTTTAATAAGCATTCCCAGTATTGTTATTCGTTTTTTATTATTCTTAATTAGTGGGAATGCTTTAATAAGCATTCCCAGTATTGTTATTCGTTTTTTATTATTCTTATTAGTGGGAATGCTTTAATAAGCATTCCCAGTATTGTTATTCGTTTTTTTTTATTAGTGGGAATGCTTTTATAAGCATTCCCAGTATTGTTATTCGTTTTTTATTATTAGTGGGAATGCTTTAATAAGCATTCCCAGTATTGTTATTCGTTTTTTATTATTCTTAATTTTAATTAGTGGGAATGTTTTAATAAGCATTCCCAGTATTGTTATTCGTTTTTTATTATTAGTGGGAATGCTTTAATAAGCATTCCCAGTATTGTTATTCGTTTTTTATTATTCTTAATTAGTGGGAATGCTTTAATAAGCATTCCCAGTATTGTTATTCGTTTTTTATTATTAGTGGGAATGCTTTAATAAGCATTCCCAGTATTGTTATTCGTTTTTTATTAGTGGGAATGCTTTAATAAGCATTCCCAGTATTGTTATTCGTTTTTTATTATTAGTGGGAATGCTTTAATAAGCATTCCCAGTATTGTTATTCGTTTTTTATTATTAGTGGGAATGCTTTAACCACTTAAGGACCGCCTACTGCACATTTACGTCGGCAGAATGGCACGGCTGGGCACATCAACGTATATATACGTTGATTTTAGTACCCAGCCATGGGTCACGGGCGCGCGCCCGCGGGCGCGCACCCGCGACCCGGTCCGAAGCTCCGGGACCGGGACCACGGGATTCGCGGACCCGATCGCCGCTGGAGTGCGGCGATCCGTCCCTGGAGCGGAAGAACGGGGAGAGCCGTGTGTACACACGGCTTCCCCGTGCTTCTCTGTGGCCGCAGCATCGATCGCGTCATCCCTGTAATAGGGGGACGCGATCGATGACGTCACACCTACAGCCACACCCCCTACAGTTGTAAACAAACACACATAGGCACACATCCCCTACAGCGCCACCTGTGGTTAACTCCCAAACTGCAGCTGTCATTTCCACAGTAAACAATGCAATTTAAATGCATTTTTTGCTGTGAAAATGACAATTGTCCCAAAAATGTGTCAAAATTGTCCGAAGTGTCCGCCATATTGTCGCAGTCACGAAAAAAATCGCTGATCGCCGCTATTAGTAGTAAAAAAAAAATAATTAATAAAAATGCAATAAAACTATCCCTTATTTTGTAAACGCTATAAATTTTGCAAAAACCGACCGATAAACCCTTTTTGCGATTTTTTTTTAACAAAAATACGTAGAAGAATACGTATCGGCCTAAACTGAGGAAAAAAAATGTTTTTTTATATATTTTTGGGGGATATTTATTATAGCAAAAAGTAAAAAATATTGCATTTTTTTTTAAATTGTCGCTCTATTTTTGTTAATAGCGCAAAAAATAAAAACCGCAGAGGTGATCACATACCACCAAAAGAAAGCTCTATTTGTGGGAAAAAAAGGACGCCAATTTTGTTTGGGAGCCACGTCGCACGACCGCGCAATTGTCAGTTAAAACGAAGCAGTGCCGAATCGCAAAAAGGGGCAAGGTCCTTTACCTACATTTTGGTCCGGGTCTTAAGTGGTTAATAAGCATTCCCAGTATTGTTATTCGTTTTTTATTATTAGTGGGAATGCTTTAATAAGCATTCCCAGTATTGTTATTCGTTTTTTATTATTCTTAATTAGTGGGAATGCTTTAATAAGCATTCCCAGTATTGTTATTCGTTTTTTATTATTCTTAATTTTAATTTTATTATTCCGTACGTTTTTTGGCTCTGCGTAACTTCGCCATACTTTCAGCGATTGAGACCATTCAACTTTTAAAATGTTCATCTCATTTAGCTAACGATGGGACTTCTTCAAGTTTTTTTGTGCTATTTATACTTTTTAAAATATTAAGCTTTTAGTCGCTTTTTTTTAACATTGAAGTCAATGAGAACATGCTTTTCCCTGCTTCAAAACTCATGCCGTTCAAAATGTATCTCCTCCTTCATACTTTCACTGACAGACACCAAACAAACTTTACCACGGTCACAAAATATTCAGCTATCCGGCTATGACTTTTCAGATCGAAATCTTTTATAGTTTTTGTGAAAAAGCAATTTACGTTTAGTGATTTTTTCAGAAAATTTTATCGATTAAACAGTCTTCCTATGGACATGGCTCAGAGTGAGTCATGTGACCTTTACAGTGTGAGTTTTGAAAAAACTCGGATTATCTATAAAAAAGGGGGAACAAATTGCTCTCACGCCCACAAGATCTACTTGTCATACACAATTTATATATCAAATGGAAGGTATTTTTGTCTGCTTTCAGGCGATGTGATCAGTTTTGTGATGCGCATTTTACTTTTCGTTGCTGGAGCTTCTAAAGGACAAGAGTTCCAAATTTTTCCCCATAGACCTTCATTATAACCGACTTTTAAAATTTGTTAGTAAGACACACAAAGATACTCTTTTCTAAATCGCTGACATTCTTTCCCTAAATAGCTTCCTTTACCTCAGTGCAATTATCCCCCTCACACACCTGGGGGAGGGGAGAAAACCTCTTGAGGGGGGAGGGGCGACCAGGAAGTCAGGACGCTCTGTACTTTGCAGATAGAGAAAGGAGCTGTGTGTTAGTGGGCGTCCTGCTCACCCCCTCCCCCCCTCAAGAGGCTTTCTCCACACCAGGGAAAAAGCCTTGCATTACTGTGTGGAGTTACAGACAGAAGAACAGGAAGTGAGGATTTTTTAGAAGAAATAAGGACATTTAAAATCAAAATCAAAGGATGAGGTAAGTAAAGGAGGACTGCACTAAGGTAAAGGAAGTTATTTAGGGAAAATGATTTTACCTTTACAACACCTTTAATGATTAAAGAGAGGCTTTATAAGTACTGAAGGAACACTGCTTGTATGTCCTAAAGATAGTATAGTGTTTATGGTGAATGGGATTTGTGCGGGCTTAGCAATTCAGCTATTCAGCATTCCCACGTATTTTCCTCAGGAAATGCATTTTCTAGTTTTAATTTTATCCTTTATTCCGTACGTTTTTTGGCTCTGCGTAACTTCGCCATACTTTCAGCGATTGAGACCATTCAACTTTTAAAATGTTCATCTCATTTAGCTAACGATGGGACTTCTTCAAGTTTTTTGTGCTATTTATACTTTTTAAAATATTAAGCTTTTAGTTGCTTTTTTTTAACATTGAAGTCAATGAGAACATGCTTTTTCCTGCTTCAAATCTCATGCCGTACAAAATGTATCTCCTCCTTCATACTTTCACTGACAGACACCAAACAAACTTTACCATGGTCACAAAATATTCAGCTATCCGGCTATGACTTTTCAGATCGATATCTTTTATAGTTTTTGTGAAAAAGCAATTTACGTTTAGTGATTTTTTCAGAAAATTTTATCGATTACACTGCTTGTTATGGAGACCTTTTACAGTGTGTCATGTGACCTTTACAGTGTGAGTTTTGAAAAAACTCGGATTATCTATAAAAAAGGGGGAACAAATTGCTCTCACGCCCACAAGATCTACTTGTCATACACAATTTATATATCAAATGGAAGGTATTTTTGTCTGCTTTCAGGCAATGTGATCAGTTTTGTGATGCGCATTTTACTTTTCGTTGCTGGAGCTTCTAAAGGACAAGAGTTCCAAATTTTTCCCCATAGGCCTTCATTATAACCGACTTTTAAAATTTGTTAGTAAGACACACAAAGATACTCTTTTCTAAATCGCTGACATGGCCACATTTTTAAGTTTATCAACATAAATGTCATATCGATGCGTTCACAAGGGTCTTGTCTTTTATACGGTGAAGTCGCTGTATCGATCGCATGTACGGTTGTGGATTTATTAAGGTTTGTTTGAAGGGTTATTTCACTTATTTTGTGTGTAGATAAAAAGCGTTTGTAATGGTAATTCTTTCCCTAAATAGCTACCTTTACCTCAGTGCAATTATCCCCTCACACACCTGGGGGAGGGGAGAAAACCTCTTGAGGGGGAGGGGTGACCAGGAAGTCAGGGCGCGCTGTACTTTGCAGATAGAGAAAGGAGCTGTGTGTTAGTGGGCGTCCTGCTCACCCCCTCCCTCTCAAGAGGCTTTCTCCACACCAGGGAAAAAGCCTTGCATTACTGTGTGGAGTTACAGACAGAAGAACAGGAAGTGAGGATTTCTCAGAAGAAATAAGGACATTTAAAAGCAAAATGAAAGGATGAGGTAAGTAAAGGAGGACTGCACAAAGGTAAAGGAAGTTATTTAGGGAAAATGATTTTACCTTTACAACACCTTTAATGATTAAAGAGAGGCTTTAGAAGTACTGAAGGAACACTGCTTGTATGTCCTAAAGATAGTATAGCGGTTATGGTGAATGGGATTTGTGCGGGCTTAGCAATTCAGCTATTCAGCATTCCCACGTATTTTCCTCAGGAAATGCATTTTCTAGTTCTTAATTTTATCCTTTATTCCGTACGTTTTTTGGCTCTGCGTAACTTCGCCATACTTTCAGCGATTGAGACCATTCAACTTTTAAAATGTTCATCTCATTTAGCTAACGATGGGACTTCTTCAAGTTTTTTTGTGCTATTTATACTTTTTAAAATATTAGGCTTTTAGTTGCTTTTTTTTAACATTGAAGTCAATGAGAACATGCTTTTGCCTGCTTCAAAACTCATGCCGTTCAAAATGTATCTCCTCCTTCATACTTTCACTGACAGACACCAAACAAACTTTACCACGGTCACAAAATATTCAGCTATCCGGCTATGACTTTTCAGATTGAAATCTTTTATAGTTTTTGTGAAAAAGCAATTTACGTTTAGTGATTTTTTCAGAAAATGTTATCGATTAAACAGTCTTCCTATGGACATGGCTCAGAGTCATGTGACCTTTACAGTGTGAGTTTTGAAAAAACTCGGATTATCTATAAAAAAGGGGGAACAAATTGCTCTCACGCCCACAAGATCTACTTGTCATACACAATTTATATATCAAATGGAAGGTATTTTTGTCTGCTTTCAGGCGATGTGATCAGTTTTGTGATGCGCATTTTACTTTTCGTTGCTGGAGCTTCTAAAGGACAAGAGTTCCAAATTTTTCCCCATAGGCCTTCATTATAACGCGCTTTTAAAATTTGTTAGTAAGACACACAAAGATACTCTTTTCTAAATCGCTGACATGGCCACATTTTTTAGTTTATCAACATAAATTTCATATCGATGCGTTCACAAGGGTCTTGTCTTTTATACGGTGAAGTCGCTGTATCGATCGCATGTACGGTTGTGGATTTATTAAGGTTTGTTTGAAGGGGTTAGGTAACTCATTTGGTCTGTGAATACAGGTGTTTGTCATGGTAATTCTTTCCCTAAATAGCTTCCTTCACCTCAGTGCAATTATCCCCCTCACACACCTGGGGGAGGGGAGAAAACGTCTTGAGGGGGGAGGGGAGAAAACCTCTTGAGGGGGGAGGGGCGACCAGGACACTCTCTACTTGCAGATAAGAGAAAGGAGCTGTGTGTTAGTGGGCGTCATGCTCACCCCCTCCCCCCTCAAGAGGCTTTCTCCACACCACCTCTCCTGTCACTGGGCAGTCATATAAGGTCAGGTCTGGACTCGCCTTTGGATTCTCCTCAGCCTTCCTTCTGGATCTATTAAACTTCTCTCAGTCCATATTCTATTCTACCTCAGTAACTACTTTAAAGGACTAAAAAAAGTAAAAAAAAAAAATATGAAACACATAATCAGTGGGAAGAATGTCCCTTACATTGGTGGTCAGTGAGAAGAATTTCCCTTACATTGGTGGTCAGTGGGAAGAATGTTCCTTACATTGGTGGTCAGTGGGAAGAATCTCCCTTACATTGGTGGTCAGTGAGAAGAATCTCCCTTACATTGGTGGTCAGTGGGACGAATACTCCTAACATTGGTGGTCAGTGGGACGGATGTTCCTTACATTGGTGGTCAGTGGGAAGAATGTCCCTTACATTGGTGGTCAGTGGGAAGAATGTCCCTTACATTGGTGGTCAGTGGGAAGAATGTCCCTTACATTGGTGGTCAGTGGGAAGAATGTCCCTTACATTGGTGGTCAGTGGGAAGAATGTCCCTTACATTGGTGGTCAGTGGGAAGAATGTCCCTTACCTTGGTGGTCAGTGGGAAAAATGTCCCTTACCTTGGTGGTCAGTGGGAAGAATGTCCCTTACATTGGTGGTCAGTGGGAAGAATGTCCCTTACATTGGTGGTCAGTGGGAAGAATGTCCCTTACATTGGTGGTCAGTGGGAAGAATGTCCCTTACATTGGAGATCAGTGGGAAGAATGTATCTTACATTGGTGATCTGTGGGAAGAATGTCCCTTACATTGGTGATCAGTGAGAAGAATGTCCCTTACATATGTGGTCAGTGAGAAGAATGTCCCTTGCATTGGTGATCAGTGAGAAGAATGTCCCTTACATTGGTGGTCAGTGGGAAGAATGTCCCTTACATTGGTGGTCAGTGGGAAGAATGTCCCTTACATTGGTGGTCAGTGGGAAGAATGTCCCTTACATTGGTGGTCAGTGGGAAGAATGTCCCTTTACATTGGTGGTCAGTGGGAAGAATGTCCCTTACATTGGTGGTCAGTGAGAAGAATGTCCCTTACATTAGTGATTAGTGGGAAGAATGTCCCTTACATTGGTGGTCAGTGGGAAGGATCTCCCTTACATTGGTGGTCAGTGAGAAGAATCTCCCTTACATTGGTGGTCAGTGGGAAGAATGTCCCTTACATTGGTGGTCAGTGGGAAGGATCTCCCTTACATTGGTGGTCAGTGAGAAGAATCTCCCTTACATTGGTGGTCAGTGGGACGAATGCTCCTAACATTGGTGGTCAGTGGGACGGATGTTCCTTACATTGGTGGTCAGTGGGAAGAATGTCCCTTACATTGGTGGTCAGTGGGAAGAATGTCCCTTACATTGGTGGTCAGTGGGAAGAATGTCCCTTACATTGGAGATCAGTGGGAAGAATGTATCTTACATTGGTGATCTGTGGGAAGAATGTCCCTTACATTGGTGATCAGTGAGAAGAATGTCCCTTACATATGTGGTCAGTGAGAAGAATGTCCCTTGCATTGGTGATCAGTGAGAAGAATGTCCCTTACATTGGTGGTCAGTGGGAAGAATGTCCCTTACATTGGTGATCAGTGGGAAGAATGTCCCTTACATATGTGGTCAGTGAGAAGAATGTCCCTTACATTGGTGGTCAGTGGGAAGAATGTCCCTTTACATTGGTGGTCAGTGGGAAGAATGTCCCTTACATTGGTGGTCAGTGAGAAAAATGTCCCTTACATTGGTGGTCAGTGGGAATAATGTGCCTTACATTGGTGGTCAGTGGGAATAATGTGCCTTACATTGGTGGTCAGTGGGAAGAATGTTCCTTATAATGGAATTCAGTGGGAAGAAAGTCCCTTACATTGGTGGTCAGTGGGAAGAATGTTCCTTATATTGGAATTCAGTGGGAAGAATGTCCCTTACATTGGTATTCAGTGGGAAGAATGTCCCTTACATTGGGGGTCAGTGGGAAGAATGTCCCTTACATTGCGGGTCAGTGGGAAGAATGTCCCTTACATTGGTGGTCAGTGGGAAGAATGTCCCTTACATTGGTGGTCAGTGGGAAGAATGTCCCTTACATTGGTGGTCAGTGGGAAGAATGTCCCTTACATTGGGGGTCAGTGGGAAGAATGTCCCTTACATTGGTGTTCAGTGGGAAGAATGCTCCTTACATTGGTCTTAACTTCGATAGGGTCTCCTATCTATACAGTGTGGGGCTGGTCTCCACCACCCACAAAATAAACAACAACGCAAACCTTTTTCTTGCAATGTCTTTAGAGAGCTCCTCACACTCAGGTTCCCTCCTCAGTGTCCCAAAACCAGAGAGCTCCCGTCTGATCTATTCCTGGTTGTTTTTAAGGTCCACCTGACATTGAACTCCAGTGGACCCAAATATCCGGACCGGAACACAAGAGGCCGTAAAACCCGGCCCGGATTCCGGTTCAGCTTCTCAAAATAGAACGTATGCGTGGTGAAATATATCTATGGTCAAGTATCTCACCTCGCATACCGTCACAACATTTAAAAGCAAAATCAAAGGATGAGGTAAGTAAAGGAGGACTGCACAAAGGTAAAGGAAGTTATTTAGGGAAAATGATTTT
The DNA here is from genome assembly GCA_029574335.1 of Rana kukunoris. Lineage (NCBI taxonomy): Eukaryota > Metazoa > Chordata > Amphibia > Anura > Ranidae > Rana > Rana kukunoris. The sequence goes on along the minus strand of CM056060.1, from coordinate 54,883,838 downwards.
ACCTTTACAACACCTTTAATGATTAAAGAGAGGCTTTAGAAGTACTGAAGGAACACTGCTTGTATGTCCTAAAGATAATATAGTGGTTATGGTGAATGGGATTTGTGCGGGCTTAGCAATTCAGCTATTCAGCATTCCCACGTATTTTCCTCAGGAAATGCATTTTCTAGTTCTTAATTTTATTCCGTACGTTTTTTGGCTCTGCGTAACTTCGCCATACTTTCAGCGATTGAGACCATTCAACTTTTAAAATGTTCATCTCATTTAGCTAACGATGGGACTTCTTCAAGTTTTTTTGTGTCATTTATACTTTTTAAAATATTAAGCTTTTAGTCGCTTTTTTTAACATTGAAGTCAATGAGAACATGCTTATTCCTGCTTAAAAACGTACGTGATTCAAAATGTATCTCCTCCTTCATACTTTCACTGACAGACACCAAACAAACTTTACCACGGTCACAAAATATTCAGCTGTCCGGCTATGACTTTTCAGATTGAAATCTTTTATAGTTTTTGTGAAAAAGCAATTTACGTTTAGTGATTTTTTCAGAAAATTTTATCGATTAAACAGTCTTCCTATGGACATGGCTCAGAGTGAGTCATGTGACCTTTACAGTGTGAGTTTTGAAAAAACTCGGATTATCTAAAAAAAGGGGGAACAAATTGCTCTCACGCCCACAAGATCTACTTGTCATACACAATTTATATATCAAATGGAAGGTATTTTTGTCTGCTTTCAGGCGATGTGATCAGTTTTGTGATGCGCATTTTACTTTTCGTTGCTGGAGCTTCTAAAGGACAAGAGTTCCAAATTTTTCCCCATAGACCTTCATTATAACGCGCTTTTAAAATTTGTTAGTAAGACACACAAAGATACTCTTTTCTAAATCGCTGACATGGCCACATTTTTAAGTTTATCAACATAAATTTCATATCGATGCGTTCACAAGGGTCTTGTCTTTTATACGGTGAAGTCGCTGTATCGATCGCATGTACGGTTGTGGATTTAGTAAGGTTTGTTTGAAGGGTTATTTCACTTATTTTGTGTGTAGATAAAAAGCGTTTGCAATGGTAATTCTTTCCCTAAATAGCTTCCTTTACCTCAGTGCAATTATCCCCCTCACACACCTGGGGGAGGGGAGAAAACCTCTTGAGGGGGGAGGGGCGACCAGGAAGTCAGGACGCTCTGTACTTTGCAGATAGAGAAAGGAGCTGTGTGTTAGTGGGCGTCCTGCTCACCCCCTCAAGAGGCTTTCTCCACACCAGGGAAAAAGCCTTGCATTACTGTGTGGAGTTACAGACAGAAGAACAGGAAGTGAGGATTTCTCAGAAGAAATAAGGACATTTAAAAGCAAAATCAAAGGATGAGGTAAGTAAAGGAGGACTGCACAAAGGTAAAGGAAGTTATTTAAGGAAAATGATTTTACCTTTACAACACCTTTAATGATTAAAGAGAGGCTTTAGAAGTACTGAAGGAACACTGCTTGTATGTCCTAAAGATAGTATAGTGGTTATGGTGAATGGGATTTGTGCGGGCTTAGCAATTCAGCTATTCAGCATTCCCACGTATTTTCCTCAGGAAATGCATTTTCTAGTTTTAATTTTAATTTTAATTTTATCCTTTATTCCGTACGTTTTTTGGCTCTGCGTAACTTCGCCATACTTTCAGCGATTGAGACCATTCAACTTTTAAAATGTTCATCTCATTCAGCTAACGATGGGACTTCTTCAAGTTTTTATGTAGTATTTATACTTTTTAAAATATTAAGCTTTTAGTCGCTTTTTTTTAACATTGAAGTCAATGAGAACATGCTTTTTCCTGCTTCAAAACTCATGCCGTACAAAATGTATCTCCTCCCTCATATTTTCACTGACAGACACCAAACAAACTTTACCACGGTCACAAAATATTTAGCTATCCGGCTATGACTTTTCAGATTGAAATCTTTTATAGTTTTTGTGAAAAAGCAATTTACGTTTAGTGATTTTTTCAGAAAATGTTATCGATTTAACAGTCTTTCTATGGAGACCTGTTAGAGTGAGTCATGTGACCTTTAGAGTGTGAGTTTTGAAAAAACTCGGATTATCTATAAAAAAGGGGGAACAAATTGCTCTCACGCCCACAAGATCTACTTGTCATACACAATTTATATTTCAAATGGAAGGTATTTTTGTCTGCTTTCAGGCAATGTGATCAGTTTTGTGATGCGCATTTTACTTTTCGTTGCTGGAGCTTCTAAAGGACAAGAGTTCCAAATTTTTCCCCATAGGCCTTCATTATAACGCGCTTTTAAAATTTGTTAGTAAGACACACAAAGATACTCTTTTCTAAATCGCGGACATGGCCACATTTTTAAGTTTATCAACATAAATTTCATATCGATGCGTTCACAAGGGTCTTGTCTTTTATACGGTGAAGTCGCTGTATTGATCGCATGTACGGTTGAGGATTTATTAAGGTTTGTTTGAAGGGTTCGGTAACTCATTTGGTCTGTGAATTAAAGGCATTTGTAATGGTAATTCTCTCTCAGTGCAATATTCCTCCTCACACACCTGCTGTGGAGAAAACCTCTTGAGGGGGAGGGGCGACCAGGACACTCTCTACTTTGCAGATAGAGAAAGGAGCTGTGTGTTAGTGGGCATCCTGCTCACTCCCTCCCCCATCAAGAGGCTTTCTCCACACCAGGGAAAAAGCCTTGCATTACTGTGTGGAGTTACAGACAGAAGAACAGGAAGTGAGGGTTTCTCAGAAGAAATAAGGACATTTAAAAGCAAAATCAAAGGATGAGGTAAGTAAAGGAGGACTGCACAAAGGTAAAAGAAGCTATTTAGGGAAAATTATTGTACCTTTACAACACCTTTAATGATTAAAGAGAGGCTTTATAAGTACTGAAGGAACACTGCTTGTATGTCCTAAAGATAGTATAGTGGTTATGGTGAATGGCATTTGTGCTGGCTTAGCAATTCAGCTATTCAGCATTTTCCTCAGGAAATGCATTTTCTAGTTCTTTTTATCCTTTTATTTTATTCCGTACGTTTTTTGGAGACCATTCAACTTTTAAAATGTTCATCTCGTTTAGCTAACGATAGGACTTCTTAAAGTTTTTTTTGTACTATTTATACTTTTTAAAATATTAAGCTTTTAGACACTTTTTTTAACATTGAAGTCAATGAGAACATGCTTTTTTCCTCTTAAAATCTCATGTGCTACCAAAACCTTATAAAGCGGGATTAAATTGCTCTCACGCCCACAAGATCTACTTGTCATACACAATTTATATATCAAAACTTAGGTATTTTTGTCTGGTTTCAGGCAATGTGCTCAATTTTATGATACACCTTTTACAAATTTTCTCCCATTGACTGTCATGTAAAAAAATCTATAAATTTCCCAGCAAAACGCACAAAGAACCTCTTTTCTAAATCGCTGAGATGCCCACATTAAGTTTATCAACATAAATTTCATACCGTTACGTTCACAAAGGCTGTGTGTTTCTAACGGTGAAGTCGTTGTTTCGATAGCATGTACGGTTGTGGATTTATTAAGGTTTGTTCGAAGGGTTCTCTCACTTATTAGGTGTGTGGATTAAAGGGGTTTTAAATGTATTTTTTCCCCTAAATAGCTTCCTTTACCTCAGTGCAGGGGGGAGGGGCGACCAGGCAAGTCAAGACACTCTCTATATTGCAGATAGAGAAAGGAGCTGTGTGTTGTTGGGCATCCTGCTCGCCCCCTCAAGAGGCTTTCTTCACACCAGGGAAAAAGCCTTGCATTTCTCAGAAGAAATAAGGACATTTAAAAGCAAAATGGAAGGATGAGGTAAGTGAAACAGGACTGCACCAAGGTAAAGGAAGCTATTTAGGGAAAATATTTTTACCTTTACAACCCCTTTAATGATCAAACAGACATTTAAGTACTGAAGGAACACTGCTTGAATGTCCTAAATATAGTGTGGTGATTGGCTTTGGTGCAGGCTTAGCATTTTCTGCAGGAAATGCATTTTCTAGTTTTGTTTATTTTAATTTTTCATTATACTGCTTTAAAACACTCCTGATGATTGGCTGAAATGCCAGGAAACACGTAGAGTACCACTAGATGCCAATAGTCACCTGTTCATACCTCATATATGTTGTCTTATTGATCCATTTTATCATGTATATCTGCCATGTCTCCTTTTTGTATTGCATGCTAAGAGCAGCAAATTTAGTATAAGTCTTGTGACTATCTGATACGAAATATCTGACATGTATTTAATAATGTTATAAATATATCATGTACTGTAATCTGATTTATGGTTTTATTCCCCTTGACATGGCGCTCCCTCATTAAAAGTCCCATTCACCCTTCTTTTCCATGTATATAACATTACTTTCTGCATACTTCCAACATTTACAGTATGCTTTTTTTTTTTTCTGTACATACCGTATTATTGCTATTTTCCACACGGCTTCCGGGTGCTTACTCCCGCGGGAGTAGGCGTCCCTATGCAGAGGCGCAGTGTCATGTGGGACTTCGCCCAGATGATTGACGTTTCGAGAAACTGGATAAGGCGTGTCACGGGTTTCCAAAAGTAGCCGCACTGTGAGTCGGCTCTATACGGCACCTGGGGCTCCTAGTCGGTGCGCAGGCAGCATATAGAGCCGACTCGCAGTTCGGCTAATTTCAGAAACTCGTGATGCGCCTTATCCGCCGGGGGGAAGTTTTTCTCAAGACAAGACGTCCATCATCTGGGAGAAGTCCCACATGACACTGCGCCTCTGCATAGGAACGCCTACTCCCACAGAACTCCCACAGAAGTGAGCACCCGGAAGCCGGGTGGAAAATAGCAATAATACGGTATGTACAGCAAAAAACAAACCGCATACTGTAAATGTTGGAAGTATGCAAAATGTAATGTTATATACATGTTTTTAGGGTGAACCTCCACTTTAAGCAGCCTTAAGTTCTCCTGTCATTGGATGCTTAGAAGGCATTTGGCAGGATCCACTGGGGCTATCTTTCACAAGTTCTTACAAAATTTGGACTCAGGGCAAATATGCTCAGCTATAACAGCTTTATATTCCAGCCCCTAAGCTAATGTGTTTACTGAAGGCATATTCTCAGAATAGTTTTCTATCACTAATGGCACAAGACAGGGATGCCGTCTTTAAAATTAGAACTCTCTCAAATTAAAGGAATTTGTTTAGGGGAAGAAGAGCACACCATTACATTATTTGCAGATGACATCATTCTGTCGCTATCCAATCCGGCTCACTCCCTGAGGAAGGTCCATGAAAACCCCCGTTAGACTTACCGGTAACGGTATTTCCAGGAACCTTCCAGCAACTTCCCTCTACAGGAAACACAAATCCGATACAATTTAAAAGGCCCCTCCCTTTCCTCTGACCCTCAGTTGTTAGACGATCAAGTAAACCTCCACCAAAAGTGCACTCGGCAGAGGAAGAAAACACTAATTTTAAAACGTCACCACCAGGTAAACAAGGTCGACCAGTCAAAAAACAGAATAGGGTGGGAATATAGACACTGTCCTGGAAAATTCCTGGAAATACCGTTACTGGTAAGTCTAATGGGGGTTTTCTCCTCTCACTCTTCAGGACAGCTACTTGAGAGGATAAGCAAGATTCTATACCTTAGGGAGGGAAAACAGCCTGAAGCACTTGCCTAACAAAGGAGAGGCCCTGGCTGGAAAGCATCTGAACTCTATATTGTTTGAAAAATGCGTGAGAGGAGGACCAGGCGGCAGCTTTAGAAATTTCTTCCAATGATGCCCTTGCTCTTTCTGCCCATGACGTGGCCATGGATCTCGTTGAATGAGCCCTAATTTTAGAAGGAGGGATGCTTTGTACGCTTCACAAATAGCTCCCCTAATCCACCTAGCAATAGAACTTTTAGATGCTTTGAACCCCTTCTTGGGGCCACTGAACAACACCAACAGTTGGGAGAAACTCCTAAAACCACTGGATTTTTCTAGATAAAGCATAAGACATCTCCATGTCTAAGTATTGATTCGCCTCCGTGTGTCCGTTTGCTTAGTGGGGATCGCTCCGTAAATTCCCACTGAGCCGTCTAATGACAGGGCGGTCCCCGCATATTGTGCAGGGACCGCCCTGTTTTTTCTCCACTCTCCCCTATGGGGGAGCAGATGAACACGGACCGTGTGTCCGTGTTCATCCGCTCTGCAGACGGAAGAAAAAAATAGGATTTTCTTCCGTCTGCAAGAGCGGATGTTTGCGGAGGCGGACGATTACGGGTGTCAGTGGATGTTCATCCGCTGACACCCGCTATCCCATAGGGATACATGTATGTCCGTATTTCATCCGAAATACGTCTGAAAGGGCCCTAAAAGACTAAACCTTTCCTCCTCTGCATTCTTGGGAGAGATACAGAAACTAGGAAGGACTACCTTCTGGGACCTATGAAAGTTTGGAAATACTTTGGGCAAATAGGAAGGATCAGGTCTAATCACTACCCTGTCCTCTAGAATCCTCAGGAAGGGCTCTTTACAGGAAAAAAACTGCAGATCAGAAATCCTTCTCCCTGACGTAATAGCCAAAAGGAAGGAAATCTTCAAAGAAAAGGGAAAATGTTATACTTACCTGCGGTAATTTTCCTTTCCTGATGCAAGCATGACAGCATATACGTATGGGAAGGCTCCGCCCCCCTGCCCAATCAGGACCGGTTATACTATAAACATAGGTCTCCTCCCCTACCCCCGCATTCTCGTAATTTATTATCGCTGCGGAAGGCCCTTGTATTATTATTTTATATTTTCTTTTTTTTATGGGAGGGACCTATATGCTGTCATGCTTGCATCAGGAAAGGAAAATTACCGCAGGTAAGTATAACATTTTCCCTTTTCCTGACACAGCATGACAGCATATACATATGGGATGTACAAAATTACTAGACCAGACGGGTGGGTCATACTGTATTTGTTTATTTTATATATGTATATATATTATGCATATTTCACTGTGACATTACTTCATGTCACTCCCTGTAATACTGCGCGACCAAACTGTATTGCCGTTAAAGCCGCCGGATCCACCTTATAGTGGTTTAACCTCTTCAGGTCCGCGCTATTGACAGAATACGTCAGCAGCGCGGACCTGAGGCGCCGGGGTCACGTCTTTGGACGTGATTTACTTGTAATTCCCCGCACGCGCCACAGGGTGGCGCGCGGCGGGGAAAAACAGTCCCGACGCATCACCGAGGATCCGATGCGTGTACCCGGCGGCCGCGATGTCCGTCAGGTACACGCGATCGTCGGTGAGAGAGCAGGGACGTGGAGCTCTGAGTGTAAACACAGAGCTTCACGTCCTGTCAGTGAGAGGCGACTGATGCTGTTTCTCTTGTACATAGGGAGACAGCATCGGTCACCTCCCCCAGTCACCCTCCTCCCCCCACACAGTTAGAACACACCCAGGCAATACATTTAACCCCTTCCTCACCCCCTAGTGTTAACACCTTCAATGCCAGTGACATTTATACAGTAATGTGTGCATTTTTATAGCACTGGTCGCTGTATAAATGTGAATGGCGCCAAAAATGTGTCCGATGTGTCCGTCGCAATATCGCAGTCCCAATAAAAATCGCAGATCGCCGCCATTACTAGTAAAAAAAAAATATAAAAAAAAAAATCATAATTATGTCCCCTATTTTGTAGGTGCTATAACTTTTGCGCAAAGCAGTCACTTATTGTGATTTTTTTTTTACAAAAATACGTAGAAGAATACGTATCGACCTTAACTGAGAAAAAAAAATATAAAAAAAAAAAAAAAAAAAGGGATATTTATTATAGCAACAAGTAAAAAATATATATATATTTTTAAATTGTCGCTCTTTTTTTCATTATAACGCAAAAAATAAAAACCGCACGGGCGATCAAATACCACCAAAAGAAAGCTCTATTTGTGGGGAAAAAAAGGACGCCAATTTTGTTTGGGTGCCACGTCGCACGACCGCGCAATTGTCAGTTAAAGCGACACAGTGCCGGAAGCTGAAATTTCGCCTGGGCACGAAGGGGGTTTATGTGCCCAGTAAGCAAGTGGTTAAGAATGTATTAAAGGTCGTCCAAGTTGCGGCCCTGCAAATGATTTTGGGGGTGACTCCCCTGAAATTCGCCCATGTCGTCGCCATTGCACGCGTGGAGTGCGCTCTGAGTTCCGCTGGAGGCTCTAGTTGTTATGCCACATAAGCTCTCCTTATGACCTTGATTAGCCACGACGCCAGTGTCCTTTTAGATGCCGCTAGCCCCTTTCTGTGACCTTCATATACCACAAACAGATTTTCTGATTTTCTAAATGTTGCCGTCATTTCAATGTAGGTCTCCAGGACGGATCCCACGTCCAAGTTATGGGGTGTCCCTGTTGTACCCTTCTGGTATGTTGGAAGTACCATTTCTTGGTTTATATGAAACGCCGTATTGACCTTTGGTCTATAGTGTGGTAAAGTCCGTAACACTACTCTGTCTGTCATAAGACAAAAGTATGGTGGTTTGCAACCTAGGACTTGTAAGTCCAAAACCCTCCTGCCGGAGGTTATTGCCGTGAGGAACACAGCTTTTTCTGAAATATCTTTCAATGTTGTAGTCTGTGCCATGCTGGAGATTTCTTGAGATAGAAAGTCTAATACTACTTGAAGGTCCCAAGGTGGGACGTATGATCTCCTTACGGGACGAATCTTCGTGCATGCTTTTAGGAACTGACGGATTAGGGTCTGTGACGCCCATCTCATACCTGATAGCGCTGATAAAGCTGAGACTTGTACTCTCAGTGTGCTGACACTGAGACCCTTGTCTAGACCTGTCTGGAAAAAATTTAGAATTTGCATCTCTGAAGGTGTTCTTGGATCGAACCGGTGTGCTTCTGCGAAGGATTTGAATATTTCCTAAATCTTTGAATAAGTCTGGTTAGTGGTGGATGTTCTAGCCTTCAATAACGTCTCCACCACTTCTGTGGTAAGTCCTGCGTCTGACAATCTTCTCACCTCAACTTCCAGGCAGCTAAATGTAGAATTCCTGGATTTGTATGCATCACCTGACCTTGCTGTAATAGGTCCGGGATGTCCGGAAGTGGCATGGGCTGGTCCACTGATTGGAGTAGTGGGAACCACGGTCTGCGTGACCACATTGGGATTATCGCTATGACTGTCCCTGGGTAAGTTCTCACTCTGTTGAGTAATTTGAAGATTAAAGGGATCGGAGGGAATACATGCGCCAGCCTGCAGATCCTGCTGCTAGTAAGATGTCGTCCAAGTAATGGAACGCTTGAAGGCCCTTCCTGCGTAGAATGGCTATAATCGGTAGCAGAACCTTTGAGAAGGTTCTGGGTGATGTAGCTAGGCCAAATGGTAGGCATGTGAACTGGAAATGCAGATCCGCCACTGCAAACCTTAGATATTTGTGTAATTGTGCATGGACTGGGACGTGCAAGTATGCATCTTTCAGGTCCAGAGATAACATCCACTCGCCTCTCGTGAGGGCTTGGGTTACTGATTGCAAGGATTCCATCTTGAAGCTCTGGACTAATATAATCTTGTTCAGTTCCTTTCAGGTCTAGTACGGGTCTTAAGTCGCCTGTCTTTTTCCGAATTAAGAAAAGTGGCTAATAGAAACCTTGCCTTTGTTCTCGCCTTGGCACTGGTTCTACTACTCCCTTGCGAAGTAAGGTTTGTACATACTTGATAATCAGCTGACGTCTCTCTGTCCTGAGGTAAACGTGTGGGGCAAAAATGTGGGTTCACATGAGTCACTAGAAATTTCCATTGATACCCTCTTTGAACAACCCCCGTTGTCCAAGGCTCTTTGACTTGTTCCGTCCAGACATGAGCAAACTTGCGTAGTCTGGCCCCCACTACCCCTGTCTGGACTGAGAAACCTTCAAAAGGGCTTCTGTTGCTCTGATTATGTGCCCGCCTTCGATATCCGAGCCACTGTTGACTGAGGTGGCTTTGTGCCCCTTCTATACTCTCTGAGAGGCCTGAAGGGTCTAAACTCTCTCATCTTGTTGGGATATTGCTTTCTCCCTTGAAAGTGTCTCTGCTTCGGCCTTACGTCTTGTGGGAGCAGTCCCGACTTGCCCCCTGTTACCTTTGATATTGCCGAATCCATCATATTTCCGAACAATGCTGTCCCATTAAAGGGTATACGACACCAATTAATCTTGGATGATGTGTCCGCCGTCCACGGCTTAAGCCATAGGGCTCTCCTCGCCATGACAGAGGATTGCATGGCTCTAGCTGAGCAACGCAAAGAATCTATAGCTGCTTCTCCAACAAAGTCACCAGACTGTATGATATTGTCTATGACCTCCAAAGATGAATACAGATCTGCACCCGCCTGTATTTCTCCTTTTATATACTCCGCCCACACTGTAATGGCTTTTGCCAGTGTTGCCAGTGCTAATACAGGTCTGCAGGCACTACCTGCAGCTAAATAGGTTCTTTTCAAATCCAAGTCCATTCTCCTGTCTAATGGATCTTTGAAGGACACTGCATCGTCCATTGGCAGTGTTACATGACGTGCCAGCCTCATGATAGCGGCATGCACCAACGGGGGAGTTTCCAAATTATGCATGTCCTCTGCCTTAAAGGGGTACATTCGCATGAATCTATTGATAGGTGACCTTCTCCTGTCCACCTTTTCCCACTCCTCCTGAATCACTTCTTTTACCTCTTCTATAAGGGGAAATGACAGTGTCGTTCTTTTTAACTGAGGGTAAAATTTTCTTTCCTTTGCAGGATGAGTTACTTCTTCCTCCCACTGAAGTGCTTCTCTCACAGCTGTTACCAAAGGTTGCACTGCTGAATATCTAAAGCTTAACTTTGTGTCATCCATTTGGCCTTCATCCTCAGACTCCCACTCTGGGGATGGGTCTCTAGGTCTCTGGGTTACCGTATGACCCCTGCTTGACCTTTTGGGTTCACTGGTTGTAGGTTTTGAATCGTGTATGGATTCCTTAACCGTACGTTTTATTCGTTGGATTATTTCCGCTCTTTCACTGTCTTTATCTGCTGCCGCTTCCCGCAGACAATCTTTACACAAAATTATCCCTCTGAGAGCCATTCTTCCACATCCCACACAGAGATCACTTATATCCTCCTCCCGCTGCGTATGTTCTACTCTATGCCGGCTTTTATCGTGGGCTTTAGAGTGTGAGGCTGATCTCTCAGAGCTTGAGGCATGTCTGTGTTGTGTCTCCTTGCTCTTGGAGGAATGATGTGGTAACTGTGGGCTGAAGCAGATTTGCAGCCAATCAGTAAATGCACTCTTTTTTTTAAAAGGTATGTCACGTTGACACACATACCTTCCTGCCCTCACCTTAAGATATGTGGCTGGTCCCTAGGAGAGCTCATGATTCTGTAAGTTACAGAAAGTCCCATTTAGTAACTTGTCATCACAAAGTCCTCATGCAACTTTTCAACATGTAATTTTCCTACCTGGGTCCCGATTCGCACATTTGTGACATCTGGTATCGTTGTTGATCCATTAATCTTGTGCTGCGCTCTGTGTGCAGCCTGTCTCTTCCTTATGACTTGTGTGAGCCGTCCCGGCGTCTCACATGACCGGATGTTCCCCGGTCGCCATCTTGCTTCACCCGGAAGTTCTCCTGCTGCCATCTTGCGAGTGTGCAGCCCTGACGTCTGCTGAGACAGCTCTCCTAGACCAGATACCTGCACCCCAGCTTCGTGGACTTTCGCCGAGAGTGAGGTCTCCCCCAATAGGCGTTCAGTCAGCCTGCACAGCGGGGAGCTTCGACACAGGAGAGACATGGTGGGAAGTGTCCGGCAAGGTGAGGGAAAAATAAAATTTCCTGCTTTCCAGCAGTAGAACAACCGCCTGTAGCAGTGAAGGAAAAAACAGAGAATGGGGGGGTAGGGGAGGAGACCTATGTTTATAGTATAACCGGTCCTGATTTGGCAGGGGGGCGGAGCCTTCCCATACGTATATGCTGTCATGCTGTGTCAGGAAATTAATTTCAGGGAAGCCTCATGCAAAGGCTCAAAAGGAGCCCTTGTAAGAGCGTGTTTGACGACCTTGGGAGCATGTCTAGATCTAGCTGAAAGGAATCTCCTGAGTAAAGGATCTTCCGCTAGTCTCCTGTCTGCAAACAAAGATAGGGCAGTAACCTGAACTCTAAAGGAGCTGACAGTGGAGAAAGAATCTAAACCGGATTTCCTTTGCCAGGAAATATGTTTTCCAAACTTTCCCATAGATTCTTCTTGTGACTAACTTACGGCTGCCCAGGATAGTTTAAATAACCCTCTCTGAACATCCCTTCAACTGTAGAATGCGCTGCTCAGCTTCCAGGCCGTCAAATGGGAAGGTCTGAGGGTTTGGATGCAACACCAGTCCCTGATGGAGCAGATCCTTCTGATCTGGTAGGGGCCAGGGAGGATCTACAGAAAGGGCCTTCAGAGAGGAAAACCAACTCCTCCTGGGCCACCAGGGGGCAATCACAACCACTTCTGCCTGGTCCTGAATAATTTTCCAAACCACTAGAGGCAATAGGGGAAAAGGAGGGAAAGGCTAGAGTGAAATCCCACGGGAAGGAGAGAGCATCCGTGTCTCTCCAGTGAGAAGAACGCTGGCAGATTTCTGTTGAGACTGGAGGCAAAAAGATCCACTGTGGGCAGACCCCATCTTGGCACAACCTCCCGAAACGTTCCCTGATGAAGTTCCCAACCGCTGGAACTGATTCTCACCCTGCTCATTCCTCCAGCGCATTCTCTGACCCCTTAATGTGGACTGCCCTGACTGAAGTGATATTGCAGATCCTGAACAAGGGACTCTTTGTCTCGAACAAAGATTAAAAAATCGTCTACATATGGGACGATCGATTACACTCTCTGTAATCTGAAAAAAGGCCATGACTTCAGCCATGATTTTTGTAAAAATTCTGGGTGCTGCCGAGAGACCAAAAGGAAGGGCATTAAACTGCCAATGACTTGGCCCGTTTTCCATGAGAATCACAAATCTGAGGAACTTTCAGGGATTTCTTACAGAATAAATATTTCTTTCTCGTACATCACGGGACACAGAGCGGCATATTCATTACTATATGGGTTATATGGAGTACCTTCAGGTGATGGACACTGGCAATCTCAAACAGGAAGTCCCCTCCCTATATAACCCCCTCCCCTAGAGGGAGTCCCTCAGTTTTTTCGCCAGTGTCTTAGGTGTTGGTCACGGAATAGCTTTGCCTCCACATCCTTGGGATTAAGGGCGGGCTAACCGGATCTGTCCAAGGTGCCTCAGTGCCAAAGTGGACAGTACCCGGGCCCCAAACCGTGGGGTTTTGCCTATAATGCTCCTCTTTAGAGGGCTGGACCCTGGGCCCAGGACTTGGAGTTTGTCAAAGACCATAAGATCCTGTTTGCCAGGGTGCTATATAGGTCCAGGACAGTGGGTACCTTCCAGGACCCCAGGGCCTGAAGGTCTACTACGCTACCCACGGAGATGGGAGAAGATTGGACCGTTTTGCTAGGCAAACGTCCTGCAGCATGGAGAAGGTAAGAGGGGAGCCTGCGGGACTTGGTTCGACAGCAGGCTCTCCAGGGAGACCTTAAAGGGGGGTAGCCTAAGTATGCTCTGCATTGGCAGCCTTGCTCACTATGTCTGAGAAGACAGGATGATTTCATTTCCCCCATCACTTGGTCCCCCTGTCTAAGAAACAGGTTTGCTAGCTACCTGCTGCTCTCTTCCCAGGGCTAATAAGGATCCCTATGGGGCCTTTTGGAAAGTCCTACCTGGCCGGGGTTTCGATTCTGCCGCCTGAAGCTGCAGTCCTGGGTCTCCAGCAGCGCGGCTCCTCCATGTGCTTCCTTCCCCGACATACGCGCGCACGTCTTATAGACGTTTTTCGTGCCGTTCGGAGGGGGGGCGGGGGGGGCGTGCCTGCAGCGTCATCAAGGGCGCGCCTTCATTCGCTGTTATACACAGCAGGCTATGATCATTGCTCAGTCTGAGGCTGATCTGGAAGGGAGAGGACGCAGAGTGGCAGAACAGCGACTCCCGGTGGCGGAAGAGGGGTAGTACATGCTGGAGTTGGTTCCAATGCATTTGTGTTAAGCCAAAAATCCCCTTTGGCAACAGGTTGGAGGCTGGCAAACTAAATTTGGGCGACGCTGTATGTTTAAAAAAAAAAAAGATATATATATATAATATAACAAAAAAAAAAGAGAACATACGGGGCCCCATCGGTTTTTGGGCATTAGTGGTCTATTGTCCCCTAAACCCTAGTTTTTTACTCCTGGCCACTACAGTAGGTTGTTGTAGGCGGAGTCCCTCGATTTTGTATTATGACTTCCAAAGGTTCGGGATCAAAAGGTACAAAAAAGACCAAAAAAACAAAGGGGTTCCCCTCTGATTCTGATGATAAGCCGGTACTTTCCCCGCAGCTTATTCCCATGAAGGTCGCCTTGGATGAGCCATTAGGGGGGTCTGGTGCTGAGGCTGGCCCAGATCAGCCCAGCCCTGTGTTTATCACAGAGGAGATGCTAGCCGTCTCCCTAGGGGGGCTAGAGAAAAGATTAGCAGCGATGATCGCTAGCTCTATTCCTGGCAAGAAACGGGCTAGATCCCCATCGCCGAGAGGTGTATCCTCAGATGCTGAAATTCTCTCTCCGGAGGAATTGGAATCTCAGGAGGATCAACTAGACCGGAACCAAGAGGGTTCAGGGATTGAGGAATCTACCTCTGAGGAACCATTTGCAGACTCCCAAACAGAAAGGCTGTGGGTACAGTCTTTGACGGACATGGTCCGCTCGGCATTTAATTTACCATTGCTAGAGCCTCAGGTTCCTGCGGTATCCTCTCTGGGCTCTTTAAAAGCTCCTTTGAGCAACGCGTTTTTTCGGTCCATCCTCTGTTGGAGGAATTGATCTTTCAGGATTGGGTACGACCGGACAGGATTTTTCTGCCGCCTAAGAGATTTTCGGTTATTTACCCTATGGAGGAAAAATTCTCGAAGAGGTGGAAGCTCCCAGTTGTGGATGCAGCCATCTCATGTGTGAATAAATCACTAACTTGCCCGGTGGAAAACATACAAATGTTTAAAGATCCGGTTGATAAACGGTTAGAGACACTTTTAAAGGCATCCTTTGCTACGGCAGGAGCAGTGGTACAGCCAGCTGTGGCTGCAATTGGAGTTTGTCAGGCGTTAAAGGACCAGACAAAACAAATGCTTAAAGACATGCCTACCCAACAGACAGAAGAGTTTTCTGACATTCCCAGAGCTCTGTGTTTTGCGGTAGATGCTATAAAGGATTCCATCCAGCAGGCCTCTCGTTTATCACTATTTTTGGTGCACATGAGAAGGCTCTTATGGTTGAAGAACTGGGCGGCGGAGCCCCCATGCAAAAAGCTTCTGGCAGGGTTTCCCTTCCATGGAGGACGACTCTTCGGAGAGGATCTGGATAAATACATTCAGACTATTTCAAGTGGCAAAAGTACCCTTTTACCAGTCAAAAAGAGATTCCGGGGTCCTACATTTAAAAGGCAGCTCTCTCCTGTCTCAGGGTCCTCAAATTCCAGGCAGTATCGACGGCCGCCTGCGCGATCAAACTTTAACAATACATCGCAGGGACAGGCCCCTGGGGGTAAGAGGCCATGGTATCGCAAGCCGACAAAGCCAGCCCCTAAGTCTGCCTTATGAAGGGGCGCCCCCACTCTCACGGGTGGGGGGAAGGCTTAGTTTCTTCTCAGAAGTTTGGGAAGCCAATATCCCCAACAAATGGGTCCGGTCGTCTGTAACCACAGGCTACAGACTGGAGTTTCTAAAGTTTCCTCCGCCTCATTTTCAAGAGTCAAGGCTACCAAACGATCCAACAAAGAAGGCCTCAATGCTGGCAGCTTTGGATCACCTGCTTTGCCAGGGCGTGATAATAAAGGTACCAGCCCAAGAACAGGGGCTAGGTTTCTATTCCAATCTCTTTGTCATACCAAAGCCCAACGGCGATGTCAGGCCAATCTTGGACCTAAAGAGTTTAAATGTTTACCTAAGAGTTCGTTCCTTCCGGATGGAATCCGTCCGATCAGCAGTCGCCACGCTCCAGAGGGACGACTTTCTGGCTTCCATAGACATAAAGGATGCTTACCTTCATGTACCAATCTTTCAGCCACATCAAAGATTTTTACGCTTCGCAGTGGGGCATCGACACTTCTAATTCATGGCGCTCCCCTTCGGGCAGGCCACGGCCCCCCGGGTATTCACGAAGATCCTAGCTCCAGTTCTGGCCAATCTAAGGATCCAAGGGGTCATGGTCCTAGCATACTTGGACGACCTTTTAATCATAGATCACTCACGGCCGTGTCTGGAACAAGCAGTAAACCTCACGGTTCAGTACCTCGAGAGGTTCGGCTGGGTCCTAAACCGGGAAAAATCAGCGTTTCATCCTACAAAGCAGTTGGAATACCTCGGCATGAGGTTAGACACAGAACAGCAAAGGGTGTTCCTGCCCCTTGTAAAGGTCGAGGCTATCAAGGGGTTGGTTCAGTTGGTTCTAAGCAAGAAAAAACCAACTATTCGCCTGTGTATGCGATTACTAGGCAAGCTAGTGGCCACGTTCGAGGCGGTACCATACGCTCAGATCCACACTCGCGTCCTACAGGCAGCCATTCTAGCAGCCTGGAGCAAGAGAGCGCATGCCTTGGAGTCCCCTTTGACGCTATCATCAAGGGTCCGGCAAAGCCTGGCCTGGTGGTTAAACCCTCAGAATCTTCTGAAGGGAAGGTCCTTCAGCCCCGTAGTCTGGAAGGTAGTTACCACAGACGCCAGCCTGGTAGGCTGGGGGGCGGTCTTGGAGGGGTTCTCTCGCCAGGGAACTTGGGCGAAAGCGGAGAGGCAGCTACCCATCAATGTCTTGGAGATCAGAGCTGCTCGCCTAGCCCTCTTGGCATAGACTTCCAGATTACAGGGGTCCCCGGTGAGAATCCAGTCAGACAATGCCACAGCGGTGGCATACATAAACCACCAAGGGGGAACCAGGAGTCAGGCCGCTCAGAGGGAGGTGAGCTTGATTTTTCAGTGGGCAGAGGTTTATGTACCCTGCATTTCGGCGATATTCATCCCCGGAGTGGACAACCTGCAGGCAGACTTCTTAAGTCGCCAGATTCTGTCGCCGGGGGAGTGGTCTCTGCATCCCCAGGTCTTTCAGACAATCTGCCAGAAGTGGGGAATGCCAGACATAGATGTAATGGCATCAAGGTTCAACAAGAAGCTAGACAGGTTCGTGTCTCGAGCAAGGGACCCTATGGCCTGCGGAACCGATGCGTTGGTTTGCCCTTGGCATCAATTCAAACTTCTATATGCATTTCCCCCGCTACAGTTACTTCCTCGCCTGTTGCGCAGGATCAGAGTGGAGCACAAGCCAGTCATTCTAGTAGCTCCAGCTTGGCCCCGGAGGACATGGTACTCACTAGTCCTGAAGATGGCAGTGGGAGACCCTTGGACTCTTCCTCTACGACCAGACCTACTCTCACAAGGCCCGATCCTCCACCCTACATTACGGCGTCTAAATTTGACGGCCTGGAGGCTGAATCCCTGATTCTCAGGGGTAGAGGTCTGTCTAGGCAGGTAATTCCTACCCTGATTAAGGCTAGAAAGCCAACCTCCAGAGTGATTTATTACAGGGTGTGGAGGACCTACGTAGGCTGGTGTGAATCCAAAAGATGGAATTCCCGCAAATATACCATTGATAGGGTGTTAAGTTTTCTCCAGCTAGGAGTGGATAAAGGCCTGGCATTAAGCACAATCAAGGGACAGATTTCAGCTTTGTCAGTGTGGTTTCAGAGGCCGCTGGCCACCCACTCGCTGGTTAAAACCTTCATACAGGGGGTCTTGCGTATTAATCCTCCTGTCAAGTCACCGATTTGTCCATGGGACTTAAATCTTGTCCTGTCCACTCTACAGAAACAACCCTTTGAGCCGTTGGCTGAGATTCCTTTAGTTTTACTGACAAGAAAGTTGGTATTCTTGGTCGCCATAGTTTCGGCCAGGAGAGTGTCAGAATTGGCAGCCTTATCTTGTAAGGAACCATATCTCATTTTACATAAGGATAGGGCGGTTTTCCGGCCTCATCCTTCCTTTCTACCAAAGGTTATATCCAGTTTTCACCTGAACCAGGATTTGGTACTTCCATCCTTCTTTCCGAAACCCACGTCTAGAAAGGAGGGGTTGCTGCATACCTTAGATATTGTCCGGGCCATGAGGGCCTATCTTAAAGCTACAGAAAAGATCCGGAAAACAGATGTGGTGTTCGTTTTACCAGATGGCCCCAAGAAGGGGCAAGCAGCTGCAAAATCCACCATCTCGAAATGGATTAGACCATTAATCATTCAGGCCTATGGTTTGAAGAGGTTGCCTCCTCCTTTGTCGGTAAAAGCCCATTCTACCAGGGCCATGGGCGCCTCCTGGGCAGCACACCATCAGATCTCTATGGCTCAGATATGCAAGGCGGCGACGTGGTCATCAGTCCACACGTTTACAAGGTTTTATCAGTTAGACGTGAGAAGGAATGCGGATTCAGCCTTTGGGCAGGCAGTACTACAGGCTGCGGTTTAAGATCCTCGGGATCGGGGGCACCCTTGGTTTTAAAAATTCAAAATTATTTCTTGACTAAGTTGGATTTATTATTATTATTTGAGTATACCTCTAAATTAAATCCCTTTGAGAAGATGTCTCCCTCCCCTCATTAAAGCATTGCTTTCGGACATCCCATATAGTAATGAATATGCCGCTCTGTGTCCCGTGATGTACGAGAAAGAAAAAGGGATTTTTTAATACAGCTTACCTGTAAAATCCTTTTCTTGGAGTACATCACGGGACACAGAGCTCCCACCCCTCTTATGGGAACATGTTTTGGGAGGCATACTGCTTGCTACAAAACTGAGGGACTCCCTCTAGGGGAGGGGGTTATATAGGGAGGGGACTTCCTGTTTGAGATTGCCAGTGTCCATCACCTGAAGGTACTCCATATAACCCATATAGTAATGAATATGCCGCTCTGTGTCCCGTGATGTACTCCAAGAAAAGGATTTTACAGGTAAGCTGTATTAAAAAATCCCTTCCATCCAGAAACGTCTGTAAACTATAAAATTTGTTCAGAACGCTTAAATTGATGACCATACGAAAGCCGCCAGAAAGATGTGGTAATAAAATCCCCAACACTTTTGAATCTCCGGAACAGGATAAATAACTCCCCTTGTTTTCCACACAGAAATTAGATTCATCATGACTTGCTGTCTCTCTTGGATCTTTCGGCAGATGGGTAAGAAAAAATCTCTTGAGGGGAGACTTTTAAATTTCAACCTGTAACCCCTTCCCAATGTTTAAAGAATAAAGAAATTGTCGAAAATCTCTGCCCATTCTATGACAAAATGGGACAAACTTCCCTCTACCCCTATTCTGGCGTCACTGGGGATTTTTGAAAGGGGCTGAAGGAGCAAAGAGAGTCCCCCTTTTTGCTTGTCTTTGTTAAAGAACCACTTCTTCTTTGCCTGTTGGTTTAAAAATTAACCTTGGTTTGGAAGCCGCATAAAGGCTTCTTGTTCTGGGGTTTATTGCTTTGGGAAGAAAGGAACAGTTTACTCTTCTCAGAGGAACGAGCTAGAATCTCCACTAAGGAGGAACCGAATAAGAGCTTGCCTTCTATTTTATAACTTGCGGCTTCACTGCCCGTTTCCTACTGTGCATGCGCGAGCCGCGTGGCACTCTGAATAGGCAGCTGACTTCTTGGAGACACACAGTTCCCAGAAGTCAGCGCACCCCATTCCCCAGAAGACAATGCGAGAAGGACAAGACCGAGGAGCACCGCGGACAAGGAGAGGGCAGATTAGGAAGATCTCCCCAGTAACAGCCATTTCTGGTAAGTGTAACATAATATATTTTTTTTAAGCCTTTTTTTTTTTTTTTTTTTTTAGGGTGGACCTCCACTTTAAGCGTAGCTGTAGACCACGAGACGAAAGCTCAAATTCAAAAGTCTCTGCCATACCCTTGGGCGAAGGATGCAAATCAGTACCTAGTGTGTCGGCTATGTTTATATCTCACTTGGATGATTAATGATACATAAAAATGATTGGTTAAAAAACTGTTGTCTATATAAAATTGAAGCAAACGATAGCGGTGTGAAAAGAGAAAATAATTAGTTTATTGTATAGAAAAAGAAACTTGTATTAATCCAATGCTTACAACCATAACACAAGTTGGAAGGCGGACCGTAGGTCCGCCTGAATTTGTAGGAGGAGTCGGGAGGTTCTTAAACCCGCCCAACATCCTCCTTCCTGTCGGCTGTTCCTTGTGTGGACATGCGTCACTTCCGGTGCGACCTTCCGGCGTCACTTCCGCTTTTCGTTCCGACCGAGGGGGCGGACGGCTGCTGGCGCCGCTTCTCCTCGTTCTCTCTGCTGGGATCTCCACCTTTCTCCGCGGTCACGCTAGCTGTATGGGAAGGGGGGGGCTGTACACCCACACCCCCCTCGGGTCACGCTGGCGGTATTTCCTTGGTCACATGCATTTTTGATAAGCTTCCTTTTCAGTGGTTTTCAGTCTGTGTTTCGGTCATAGCGTTTTTGCTCCAGGTATTTCTTTTTCTGTCCCAACACTCCTGACATAGTGTTCATGAATGGGGGGGGGGGGATCCCCCAGGTTGAGATGTGAGGACGCCCTATTCAAGTATATTTTACAAACTATACACAGGAATTCAACCCCCAGCCCAGGTCCTACCCACACTGATAACCATAGTTTGTGTTAGGGGGGGAATCATTAAAGCGGCTTCTACCTTCAATCTCCCCTGTTCAGGATTCTGGTTGAAGCGTCATGATCAATGTTTGGTTGGTGTATGGTCAGTCACATACGGTAGGCTTTTCAATTCTTTTTTCATGTGTTTATGTTTCCCATGCGTTGCGTTTTTCAGGCTAGGTATGGGGTCATGTTCTCAGGTGTTACGGTTTCTCATGCAATGGCGTTTCTCAGGTTAGGTTGTTTCATGCGATTACGTTTCTCATGCAAGGCATGTTCTCATGTGTGACGGTTGCTCATGCAAGTACATTGGTTAGGTTGTTCTTTTGCGATTACGTTTCTCATGCGAGGTATGTTCTCATGTGTTACGTTTTCTCATGCGATCATGTTTCTCGGGTTAGGTTGTTTCCATGCGATTACGTGTCTCATGCGAGGTATGTTCTCATGTGTTACGTTTTCTCATGCGATCATGTTTCTCGGGTTAGGTTGTTTCCATGCGATTACATTTCTCATGCGAGGTATGTTCTCATGTGTTACGTTTCTCATGATTTTCTTGTTCGCATGTGGTTACATTTCTGTTCTCGTGCGTTTTTTTTTTTTTGTTTCACATATTGATCACGTTTCTCATGCGATTTGTGTCACATGGTATTCATGTTCTCATACGATTACGATTCTCATGGTAGTCATGTTGGTTTCATGTTCACATGCGGTTTTTGTTTCACATAGTATTCATGTTCTTGTGTGATCACGTTTCTCATGCGATCATGTTTCTCATGCGATTCAATTTCTCATGGTATTCATGTTCTCATGCGTTTTTTTTTCGCATGGTATTCATATTTTGTAGTCACGTTTCTCATGCGGTCACGTTTCTCATGCGGTCACGTTTCTCATGCGATTTGTTCACATTGTATTCATATTTGGCATTCATGTTCACATGCAGTTCTGTTGCGCATGACATTCATGTTCTCAGGCGATCACGTTCCATGCATTCGCCTTCCATGCGTTCGTTTTCTCCTGGTATTCACATTTCTCAGGCGGTTGCGTTTCTCATGGTATTCATGTTCTCATGCGATTTGTTTCACATTGTATTATTTTGTATTCACGTTTCTCATGCGATTACGTTTCTCATGCGATTACGTTTCTCATGCGATTACGTTTCTCATGCGATTACGTTTCTCATGGCATTCATGTTTTCATGCGGTTGGTTTCGCATGGTATTCATGTTTTGTGCATGTTCTCATGCGATCATGTTTCACATGGTATTCTTGTTCGCATGCGTTTCTCATGCGATTACGTTTCTCTTGGTATTCATGTTCGCATGGTATTCATGTTTGTTTCTCATGTGATTACGTTTCCCATGCGATTACGTTTCCCATGCGATTACGTTTCCCATGCCATTCATGTTCTCATGCGGCTTGGTTTGCATGGTATTCATGTTTTGTTTCATGTTCTCATGCGGTCATGTTCGCATGGTAGTCTTGTTCGCATACGTTTGTCATGCGATTAC
Organism: Rana kukunoris; assembly: GCA_029574335.1. Lineage (NCBI taxonomy): Eukaryota > Metazoa > Chordata > Amphibia > Anura > Ranidae > Rana > Rana kukunoris. The sequence continues at coordinate 54,861,595 of CM056060.1, read as the reverse complement.
GTTTCTCATGCGATTATGTTTCTCATGGTATTCTCATGCGATTTGTTTCACATTGTATTCATTTTGTATTCACGTTTCTCATGCAATTACGTTCTCATGCGATTACGTTTCTCATGCGATTACGTTTCTCATGCGATTATGTTTCTCATGCGATTACGTTTCTCATGCGATTACGTGTCTCATGCGATTACGTGTCTCATGCGATTACGTGTCTCATGCGATTACGTTTCTCATGGTATTCTTGTTCGCATGCGTTTCTCATGCGATTACATTTCTCATGCGATTATGTTTCTCATGCGATTATGTTTCTCATGCGATTACGTTTCTCATGGTATTCATGTTCGCATGGTATTCATGTTTTGTTTCATGTTCTCATGAGATCATGTTTCGCATGGTATTCTTGTTCGCATGCGTTTCTCATGCGATTACGTTTCTCATGCGATTACGTTTCTCATGCGATTACGTTTCTCATGGCATTCATGTTTTCATGCGGTTTGGTTTCGCATGGTATTCATGTTTTGTTCATGTTCTCATGCGATCATGTTTCACATGGTAATCTTGTTCGCATGCGTTTCTCAGGCGATTACGTTTCTCATGCGATTACGTTTCTCATGCGATTACGTTTCTCATGGTATTCATGTTCTCATGCGATTTGTTTCGCATTGTATTCATGTTCTTATGCGATTTGTTTCGCATTGTATTCATGTTCTCATGCGATTACGTTTCTCAGGGTTTCATGTTGGTTTCATGGTCTCATGCGGTCGCATCTCATGCGTTTTAGTTCTCATGGTACTCATGTTCTCATGTGATTTGTGTCGCATGGTATTCATGTTTTGTATTCATGTTCCCATGCAGTTCTGCTGCGCATGTTTCTCATGCAATTGCATTTTTCAGGCTAGTCATGTTCTCATGTGTTCACGCTTCACATGCCAGTCGTGTCCTCATGCGATCATGTTTCACGTCATTACGTTTCTTATGCAATACGTTTCTCAGGCTAGTCATGTTTCCATGTGTTATGTTTTCTCATGCAATTACGTTTCTCATGTATCATGTCCTCAGGTGTTACGCTCCCGGGTGATCACATTTTCTCATGCTGTCCATGTTCTCATGTGTCTTTATGTTTTCTCATGGTTTTATGTTTTCTCATTAATGTTCGTTCTTCCCACAATTTTGTTTTCCTAGTTGGTCGTTTGGTATGTTCATGGTGTTTCACCGCTGGGGGGGGGGGGGGGTCACCCATCACGTTTATGGGTGCTTACGGATTGAGATGAGCGTTTTATAATTGGCTTGTACGGTGGCAAGTTTCCTCATCCGTTTCTCATACATTTCATGCATCTTGTCATTTCATTTCTCATACAATGGCCTGACACGTCTTCAGGTTCATCAGGCCTGAGTGTACGTTTTTAATTTGCCTGCTACGCGTCAGGTTTGCTCGGCCTTTGCTATTTCATGGGTTTGTCACATCTTCATACTGGAAAAAAAAAAAACATACAACCACAGCAGTGTTCCTTTCACTTATTCTTTCCATACATCAGGTATCAAGCTACTCAGTTATCACTTGCCTGACACGTCCTCAGGTTCATAGGCTTGAGTGTTATGTCTTAATTGGCCTGTTTAGCCTCGGTTAGCTCGGCCTTGCTGGATCCTTGAGACTGACACGTTTCAGTCTTGTGCTACGTATACTATCCTGCATGGCGTGGCTGCATCTTTAGCCTCGGGCAGCTGTTTGAACAGTAGTAAGAGACGTAGAGGCGTTTTTCCCTTTTCCAAGGTAGGTTGGGGCTCATTGGTTATTTCTTGTGTATAACGGTGTTGTTCTTATTTGCAGATATCAGAGACTTTCCCGCCATCCGTCCTTCTCCGGTTAGGGGTTTCGGTACATGGTAGCTCGCCGCCTTTTTTCCGGCAGGTCCTTGACTCATTTAACCTGTGCCACACTGTCCCGGTTCCTGCTACAGATGAAGCTGGGTCAGCTAGTCAGGTCTATTTTAGCCTAGAAAGTGTGTGACTCCTGGGATACCTTCCAGGGTTTACCATCTCGGTGGCTTGGGTTCTTTTGCCCAGTTAATATCTCCTGGCGTTCATTGTTTTCTGCCACTCTCGGCCCTATCGTTCCTACAACTAGCGCTCGGTCAGTCTTAGACCATCTTTTGGTGGCTACTGCGGAGGTGCTCAGGGATAGGCCACTTTCCTTTCCCTAGTGCACCTTTCTATGCTAGTGCAGTACATGTCACATTGCCATTGCTGCCTAGCCTAGGGCTGCACTTCACGCTTGTACCCCGGCTGTGTTTCATTATAGACGCAGTTTCGACTGCTTTATCCCAGGGGGGGTCCGCATACACATTGTTGAGGAGTTAGGTTTGCATCCATTTCTGTACATGGCCTGGATCCACATTTAGGGTTGGCGCAGGCTTCCTGGTATTGGCTGATCAGGTTACATATAGCTACTTTCATTTCAGTCTCTTACAAACTCATCCTACCGTCTTATTTTTGGCCCCTTTTAGGCATATCGACCACGTGACCCCAGGCACACTTCAGGTCACTTTCCTTGTTGTCATCCTAGACCTTTCTCTCGCACGATCACCTGAGACTCTGAGTACAAGTTGGAAGGCGGACCGTAGGTCCGCATGAATTTGTAGGAGGAGTCGGGAGGTTCTTAAACCCGCCCAACATCCTCCTTCCTGTCGGCTGTTCCTTGTGTCCCACCCACCCTTCCCCTTTTTTCTTGCATTTTTTTCTCTATTACTTCTACTTGGGTATGCCCCCTTTTAGGCATATCGACCACGTGACCCCAGGCACACTTCAGGTCACTTTCCTTGTTGTCATCCTAGACCTTTCTCTCGCACGATTACCTGAGACTCTGAGTACAAATGATATTACTTTAAAACAGAGAGGATACCTCTGATACACAAATAAATTCTGTTTCAACATATAAGATACAAATAAGAATATGGCTGTAAAGGACTCAACAATATGTTAAGACAAGCAATAAGGAAGAGAAAAAGATTATAGGAGAGATTTAAAGCGGAGTTTCACTTTTTAAATATAAATACCCCTGTAATACACAAGCTTAAAGCGGAGGTTCACCCTAAATATAGTCTCTCTCATGTGATCCAGCATACTGGCGTCAGCATGCTGTTTTTTTTTGTTTGTTTTTTAAATCCCCCACTTACTGTATTATCTTCAATTCTAATTTCTTTCCCCCGCGGTGGACGGCTCTAGTATAAGAAAATACCCGATTAAGGACTCGGGTATTCTCGGCACAATGCGGCGCCTGCGCACAGACCTAGGAGCTGACTGCGCAGGCGCCGTATTTCTCTGAGTCCTATTTCGGCTTTTTTCGGAGAGCGTGACGTGCCATAGCCGTAGGATTTGGAGAAATACAGCGCCTGCGCAGTCAGCTCCTAGGTCTGTGCTCAGGCGCCGCATTTCGCCGAGATTACCCGAGTCCTTAATCGGGTATTTTCGTAAGATGTGACGCGCTATACTGGCGCCGTCCACCACGGGGTTAAGAAATTAAAATTGAAGATAATACAGTAAGTGGGGGATTTAAAAAAAAAACAGCATACTGGCGCATATCTCGCACATGCTCAGTGCTGCACAAGCAGTGTAATAGGTTTCAGATCAGGTTTCAATAGCAATGGGAGTGTCAGAGGGAGTTGCCGCCCCTTATCTATGCAAATCTCTCCTCCCTTCTCCTTCCAGGAACCAGTAAATATACTAAATAATTTGTTATGTAGATATATCTGCACCGCACAGCGCATTGATCACAGCGCACCGATCACAGCGCAACGGTGTGACAGGGCCCAATGCCGTGTGACAGGGCCCAATGCCGTGTGACAGGGGCCCGATGTGGTGTGACAGGGTCCCGATGTCGTGTGACAGGGGCCCGATGTCGTGTGTCAGGGGCCCGATGTCGTGTGTCATGGGGCGATGCGGTGGGCCCGATGCCGTGTGACAGGGCCCAATGCCGTGCGACAGGGCCCGATGCGGTGCGACAGGGCCCGATGCGGTGCGACGGGGCCCGATGCGGTGCGACGGGGCCCGATGCGGTGCGACGGGGCCCGATGCCGTGGGCCGATGCCATGTGACAGGGGCCGATGCCGTGTGACAGGGGTCGATGCCATGGGGCCGATGCCGTGTGACAGGGGCCAATGTCGTTGGGCCGATGCCGTGTGACTGGGGCCGATGCCGTGTGACAGGGGAGACTTCAGATCCGAACCATGAGTGTCTGTACTGCAATGTTTCATCGCCCCTCTGCATTGGAGGAGTGGAACTCCAACATTGATGGCGGGATCCTTACATATTTAGTCCTGTATCATATATTTTTCCGTTAAAAAACGACTCTCTCATACAAGTAATTGGCGGTATTTTTTGCCGGTCAGGTACACAGATAATAACGAGAGAGAGAGAAATGATTAAAATTTGTAGAATTTAGGTAAACCTGACCGCACTTTATCATTAACAATTGAAGAGGCTTATCCCTAGAATAACAAGATACAAAAAAAAAACCTCTTAAATAAAGAGGAACAAAAAATAAAAAAATAGACTCCTTTCCCCTATTAGTGATCAACAGGTGAACATGATCATGGTCACTTTAACAATTTGCAAGTCGGGTTAAAAGCATGGAGCTGTGAGCTGTGGTGGCTCAATGTGATTGGCACTGCGCTGATAAGCCGTTCCCCTCTGCAGCCAAGGGTTCGGATCCCGGTCTCGGCTACATGTGAATTGAGTTTGGTGGTCTCAGCCTGGCTCCCAGTGGGTGTGCTATGCAAGGTAAGCCTGTGCTTAGTACGCCCACCCCCCCCCCCACAAAAAAACACCACACTTGCACGCACACAAAATTGGTTTAACACGCATGCACTTTGGCCATGCGGTCTCCTAAAAAAGAGAGGCAAAGGACCTATGGGGCTGGCTGAGCAGGCTAGGCCCCCTACTTCCTCATAGGGGGAGTCCCTCTGCCCTGTCGGGGTCCCGTTGGGGAGGTAAGGCGGGGTGAGGGGGAGGTCCTCCCTCACACGCGCCATTGCCACATGGAGAAGGATGGCAGATTGCCTCCGGGGGGAGGGTCTGCCTACTCCCAACTCCTGCAGTCCGGCTCCTCTCTCGAGTTCACGCACAAAAAGGGAAAATTTTATACTTACCTAACGGTAATTTTCCTTTCCTGATGCAAGGTTGAACAGCATATACGTATGGGAAGGCTCCGCCCCCCTGCCCAATCAGGACCGGTTATACTATAAAAGTAGGTCTCCTCCCCTACCCCAGCATTCTCGTAATTTAGTATCGCTGCAGAAGGCCTTACTTTAAATGTTTCAGGCCCCATATTTGCCATTTATTTCTCTCTTTTTTTTATTTTATTTTTTTTATTTTTAGGGGAGGGAACCTATATGCTGTCATGCTTGCATCAGGAAAGGAAAATTACCGTTAAGTATAAAATGTTCCCTTTTCCTGACACAGCATGACGGCATATACGTATGGGATGTACCAACTCACCAGACAACAAGGGTGGGTACTGCTCAAGTGTTTAAGAGGATTAGATCTATTCCCTCTAACGACTGAGATGTATTGTAGTTACGACTGCTGGGTCCGCCAAAATGGACCCCCAACATGTTGAATGTAGACCAGGTCGTAGTTTAGATATTAACTCTGGAGGAACTATTTTGGAGTTCCGTCAATGGATGCATCACCAGCTTGGAGGAGCTGTCTCTGCCCTCATCGGATGGACTTGTCCTCTCCATCTAGGTTTTGACTAATTGTATCCGTACAACTGCGATGGTCTTCGTTGGACAGCGGGATTGTCCTTTTCCGATGCCATTAGGCCTGATGAGTTTATCGTTTTTCTCCTAGAAGAAGGGCCAAACGGAAGTGTTTGAAGTTCCACAAACTTGGAAAAGAGATTCAAGGTTGAAGAGACATAGAGTCTCTTCAACCTTGAATCTCTTTTCCAAATTTGTGGAACTTCAAACACTTCCGTTTGGATCTGCCAAAAGGATGATGATGTTCTAACTCAGGTTGCCAAGATACCAACCTTTGTATAGTGTTGAGGAAGAGACTAGAGCCATTTTGCCTGATCATTTCAGCAACAAGGTAGTTTATGGTTTGACACTTGGATGTTTAAGATTCTTCTAGATCTACTTTACCTACTGTATTTGCCAAAAGGAATACTTATTCCCATGTTCCTGGCCATATTTAGGATGTTTTGTCCCTCTAAATGGAGAGTGAGATAATGTGTCTCACACTATTTGGAAGACCCCCTGGGGGAAAGAATAACCTGCCTAGGTCTTTCGGACTTGGTTGCTGGCATATGCAACCCAGAGAGTGAAGAATAGATACGACTGCGTTTCAGTATCCTTTAATGCCGTCTCTAGGCTCTCTTGTATACAATTCATTCCTTCCAGTACGGAACAGAGATTTCCATCCTTTAAATTCTGTAGGTTCTTCTCTTAGCTAAGGTACTTGAAGTCTGAAGTAGACACTCTGACCTCCATTAGATTTCAACACTAAACGGTGAGACCTCCACATCTTGGTCTCCTGTATCTCGATATAATTTGTATGAATTTGGAAGATACCGTTGGCACGCTGTATGAGGTGTTGAATCTCAGGAAGGAGAATAGGGAGTTCTCAGATCTGAGACTGTACCCGTGGGCATTATTGCCTGCAAGCTACAGGGTAATTATCGTCATCACCACCGAACGGCTGCAAATCCGGATAGGCCTTAGGTTTGTTAAATATATACGTATTGGCTAATCTGCCAACCCAGCTGGCTGTCCTTAGTTTATCTGCTTCCACCTCTGGGAAGCCACCCAGGTTACGGTCAGACCAATAACTTGATAGCCTTGCTCGTTGCCGATCCCTTGACTGTCTTGTTTGAGACTGTCCCTTGTCATCCAATGGCTTTTGTATCTTACGCCCTCTGGCTGTAAGTTCTAGAAAACCCTAACATGCTGGGAGATACCTCTGACAGAAGTTGACTAGTTTTGCATTCCTTCTTGCCAGCGAGGCTAGGCCTTCCCCATTTTGCCGAGTCCTTTCAGCATAGTTGAGGTTCCCTCTGTTGTGTTTCCGCAAGACTTTAGTCTGCGACCGCTGTAGCTCTGGCTTTTGGACACCTTGTCCTTCATTGGCATGACTACCCCACGAGTGACAACTTGTGATGATTGGTATGCTGAAAGATCATCTTAGCTACCTCCCCAATCGGGGATTTTTCTCCTCTGTGGAGTCATCGTTTCTCACGTGGGAAGTCTCTCTTTACTAAAGTTAATACAGTTGTCAACCCTGCTTGGGCCCCCCCTCGGACCACATGGGTTATTACAGGGTACTTTATCGCTTTTGCGATCGTGGGATGCAACCAATAGGAAAGAGCATCTGTTCAAATGGGATACTTACACTGTTTCTCTGAGTGTAACTTAATCTTTGTTCATTAACTTTTTCCCCTTCCGAATTACCTTCCAGTAGGTGATTACTGTGATGAGACTAGTTTGTCTCTCGATGATGGCTCCTCCTGACTTGATTAGAGTCTGTACTGGGACCTTTCCCAGAACATGGAAGCCATTGTGCCACAACTCTTCTGAAGAATCAGCACGACTCTGGATACAAAGCACCTTGAGGCGATTCGGTTCGCATTTGTCAGCGCTATACAAGTTACTCACTTTGCTGTTCAAACAAGACTTACCAGTAGCCCTTGTGCCCGCAAGTTGGCCTGAATGACCACAACATACAGGGTATACCAAGGTAACTACCCCTATCACACCACCAGGTTGGACTTAATGGACTAGGTTTTCAGTATTACGGCATAAAATTGTGCGATTTTACTGCGATTCCTATGCGTCTTGAATCAATGCCTGTGTATTCTTGACGTCCACGGCCCCCAGTTAGACCACAGTGGGTTCAAACGTAGTGTAGGGACTACCTTGAAGTCGCAGCACTGCTATGAACAATACTCCTTAAAAATCCTGGAGTAGGATTTGTGGAGGTCAGGCTTTACTGACGACTGGAGAGATTAATTGCCACGATGGCCTATGCCATCCTTTTGGACCCTCTTGTTATTCAAGTTTTACTATGACCAACGCCCATGTAATCATAGCCCTTGTGCTCTGATGCATCATGGAGGGAATGCAATGAATTGGTAGAGGAATGAAAACAATTCCATTGGCTTCCTAATGCACAGGTCTCACGGATCCTTCGCTGAATTTTACATCCAACTGTCAGCTGACCCTATTGGGCGACTTGGGTTTAGGCTAATAAAGATTGATTCTTTATTCTCCGCCATAGTTCTCCCACGTTTAACTTGCCAATCTTTTGGCTATCCTCTGGTCTTTGGTGATTAACATAAGGAATTAATCTTCCTTCTAGATATTGCCAGATCCGACTTGAACAGTCACCACTCTGACTAAAAGCGCCATGTGTTCACTTGTGGGAGGGGCCATACGGGTTCACTGGCCACAATGATTTCTGGAGAAACAGCATACAGTCTTGTATCCGCAGTGACTGAACTGCATCATTGGCTATTCCCTTTCAATCTAGGATCTGCCATAGAGAGCTTATCACTGACCAGAGCTCTGCTTTCATCCTGCCTCATCGCAGGTCACAACAACACTACTTAATAGTAGTATGAATCTTGTTGATCTCCAGATCTATTTGCTGTCACAGGGTCTTTGCAAGGATATTGCTCTTTGATACCAAAGGAGACAGGAACAACAAGCGCCAGAGGCGATTCAGTTCGCATGTGCCGCGCTATATACGTTTTCATTCATTCATGCTCTAGAGGCAGAGGTACCCTTTAGCTGATTTTGCTTGAATAGCTTAGTACCTGAGTTCCACACAGTCAGTTTGGACAGGGTTAAAGTCGCCGTCTCTTGCTTCTGATATGCCAACTAGTCAGAGCGATTTTCCATAAGCAAGCTCTCGGGTAGAGGTTGCCTTTAAACAAGCACGGTTGTTTGATTAGGCTTGGTATGGAACCATTAGTGACTGTAGGCCTTCTCAGTCTATGCCCCTTTGTCACTGTCTTTGGCCTGCAACCTTGTTTTGCATTCTGGCCGTCACACCAGTTACACCCGACCACTATGATTCCTGTAGCGATTTCTGGCAGTTAGCTACATAGTGGGATTTTTTCAGGGTTTAAGAGGATCTGTCCCTTGTCGCAAAAGCAGGTAGACTGGTGTTTAGTGTTGAGGGCTTGAGATGTACACTCATTATGCCCATAATGTGCACTCTTTTTTAGGATATAGCATATACTTACCTGCCCTCACCTTTATTCAAAGTTGCTGGTCTCTAGGAAAGCTGATTGCTACTGGTTCACAGATGCCTGGGATTATTTTCCCATAAATAGCAACCACTACAAACCCCATATCTTTCAGTGGGGTACCCCAACTAACACAAGCAATTACCTATTGCTAACAAGTACTAAGGAGTGTGACTAAACAGATCCTGACATTTTAGCACCAAGGTCAACATGTAAATGCATAGAAGTAAACACATCACAGCCTTACCTAGTGTGGAGTTAATGAAATCACAGGAATGCAGCACACATTAATGATCCTATGACATTAGCACTAGCAAGTTAAACCAATCAGAGGAGACCAAACTTCCATACACAGTGAGCCCTCCTGCAGGCTCAATCCCTGCACTAACCTGAAAGGGCTCTCAATATCACCTGATATCAGTTCAAACTCAGCAATGCTGCAAACACATCATTTAGTCTGTTTAATATTAGTAAACAGAGTGACACTACAGACATCCAGTTACATTCACATGTGTGATATATGCTTTTCAGAAATGCAAATTAACCACAAACCTGCAGGAAATAAATCAAGACTGTAGAGCCAGGCTTATTCAGTTAAATGGAAGGCTTCAGCACAGCACCTGCTATCATCATTAGCAGTATTGCAGACACAACCACAGCCCTTCAGTAATGCAAGTTTAACCACATGCTTGCCTATACTTGCAGCAGTAACTGAAAAGAATTGTGTGCACCATGTGGTGCCTTACCACCTGCATGCTTCATGTCCAAAGTCCAATGAATGTCCATACATGGCGTCATGATAAATGAGCAATCCCAGAGACCAGATGCCTTCACCCCATCTTCCTGGATCCTGCTGGGGTGAGGCCTCCCCCATTAGGCATTGAGGTCTGCCTGTACCGCGGGGAGCTTCGTCACAGGAGAGGCTTTGAACCTGTGCGGCTTGGCGGGAAGTGTCCAGCCAGGTGAGGGAAAAATAAAATTCCTGCTTTCTTTAGCAGTAGTATAACCGCCTGTAGCAGTGAAGGAAAAAACAGAGAATGCTGGGGTAGGGGAGGAGACCTACTTTTATAGTATAACCGGTCCTGATTGGGCAGGGGGGCGGAGCCTTCCCATACGTATATGCTGTGTCAGGAAAATACACTTATAAAAAAAATAGCACGAAAAAAAAAAGCATAAAAAAAAAATATTAAAAGGAGAGACTTTTCGAATTTTGTCAAACCCGACTGTACTTATTACTAAAAAAAATTTAGAGGCTTTTCCCCAAACCAAAGAATAATAAAAAAAATATATATAGTTCTTTAACAAAAGGGCAATTAAAAATAATGCATTATTTGTATTTTCATGTCTATGCACTATTCCCCCCCTTCAGGTGGACAAAGTTCAAACCTTTTGGAACTTTTCTCACCTGAATGAAATGAGAAAGAAAAAAATAATGAAAAAAACTTTAAAGTAAAAAATTATAACCATAACACTACAGGGAGGAAAAAAAAAAATAATAAAAAACCGACTAAAAATAAAAATGAATAAGAAATGTTTTTTTTTTTTTTAAATTGAAAATTGATAAAAAAAAAAAAAAAAAGAATAAAAATAGAAATAAAACTGGGGCTATCTTTCACCACCTGCTGTATTCGTACCCATTCATGAAGATAGGCTTTGGCGTATTACATACAAAAAGGCCAATCTAGTAGATTCCCTGCATTAATGTCCCCATGGGCTGTATGAAATCTGTACGGGTGTGGATCGAGGCCAGTGGTATGTTCTAGAAAGGACCCATCAAATCCCATCCCTGCTATGGCATGAATGAGTATATACCCATGAAAGTACATTGGGTATCAGGGAAGTATTCATCCGTGTTTGCACTCTGCCTTATGGATCTGTGTGGGACTGCACCCCTCAGGTTTTATTCCCCATTTACTATACTCCTCCAGTGGAGTCCAGGGTACTGGCTTTGGTCCATGGGAAAATGTGGCTTGTGTCATAGGAGCTGTTGGTTCTTGAGCAGAAATGAGAACATACCAGCTGAGTATACCTAACAATAAGGGAAAACGTGCCCATTCCACCCAATTCCCTAAACCTCCTTCTGAACTCGTTTGCAATGAGAAGCATGTAGCCAAGAGATTTTTCCCTCTACCTTTACTGAGGTGGGGGTGGTCAGCAATACCTGGTAGGGACCCTCATACCTGGGCTCCAGTCCTCTTCGTTGAAATTTCTTGATCACCACCCAATCTCCAGGTTGTAGGGAGTGAGATTTAGCGTCAGAATTTGGGTCTGGAATAGAAGAGAACACTTGGGCATGCAACTTAGTGAGCTGCTGGTGTAATTCCTGCACATACATTTTTAAGGAACAATGCATTAATGTAATTTCTTGTGGGAAAAACAATCCTGTCATTGGGGGTCTTCCAAACAATATCTCAAATGGAGACAGTTTTTCTGGACCTCTAGGAGTATGTCGCATGGATTTCAATACCAGAGGGAGAGCTTGCACCCATGTGAGGCGCGTATTTTCACAAATTTTTGCTAGTCTATTCTTAATTATCCCAATATATCTTTCGACCTTCCCCGACGCCTGTGGGTGATAGGGAGTATAAAAATTTTGTTCAATTTGGAGTCCTCCCATAACCTTAGCCATCACTTGGCCTGTGAAGTGGCTCCCTTCATCCGATTCTACAGTCTCCATTAGGCCATACCTGCACACAATTTCCTGCAATAGTTTCTTTGCAGTGACTGATGCCGTCACATTGGCTACAGGCCAGGCCTCTACCCATCCTGAAAACATGTCTACACACACTAGAACATATTGAAATTGTTGGCATTTTGGCAATTGAATGTAATCAATCCGCAGTCTTTGGAAGGGATACTGTGCTTTGGGCAAGTGTTTACTTGGGGTTTTGACGAGCCTCCCAGGATTATGTATCTGACATGTTTCACACCCTTGAGAGAATCTCAATGCAACAGTGGTGAATCCGGGGGCCACCCAGTGAGATGTGATTGTGGAGACCATTGCTCCTTTGGATAGATGAGAGGGGCCATGTGATGCCTCTGCCAAATATGGATACAGTGCTGGGAGGGGCACAGTACCTTCCATCCTCATGGGCCCAAAGTCCAGCAGTTTCTTTACATCCCTGATCTTGCCACTAATGCTTTGTCTTTTCATCAGTTTGCATTTGCAATTTCACCAGGACAGTCTGTTGTGGCAATCTGGGGGTGTGCAAAGCACACCGCCATCTTGCCATGTGCTCTAAAGCACATCCCCGATCTTAAATGAAATAGTGCCATGTTTAAACTAAAAGATTTACTCACCATCCATTCCATGCCCATCCATACCAATCGAGAGACATTACAACAGCTTGCTCTCATCCATCGCTCCCCAGCATCTCTGCTGCCGACGCGCTCTACAGGAAGTTTTATTAAGACAATAGATTTCACAGACCACCTCTGATTGGACGAGATCACAGCATGTGACCACAGGAAGTCATGTCGCAGCATGTGACCTCCTCCACAGGAAGTCATGTCACAGCACAGATAAACCCTTCTAACAGGGATTCATTACAGTAATAACACAATATAATAGTACAATAACACAGTATGATACAGAAATAATACAATAACTAATGAACACAGTTCCTGATAAGGGGAGCCTTTATGCAGCTGTATGCTCATACCATCATACTCATGTTGATCAGACAGAGATGACAAAAGCACACATCCGCTAAACCAATAGTGTGCCTGCAGAGTGATGCGTCACACAGGCAAATATCTGTGCATCACACAGGGGCCCTTGCGCCGGCGGCACTCACTCTTCAAACACCCGTCTCCAAGTCAGGAAGTGCATCTCAACCAGCCTCAGACTGCCCCAATCCGTTCTAATTAGAGCGGGTTGGGGAAGTGTCAAGACTGGGTGCCAATATGGCAACAATACATATTAAATACATCTTCAAATTTCCACCACAGTCCTCCCTTTTTGTCATATTGCTCCCACTTGTCCTTCAGATCTTGATAGTCTTCTTACACCTAGAAACTAATCAGTCCTTACAGTCCATAAAAAGGAAAACACGGCTTGACATGTAGACTCTGTTCTTCAGGAGACATGACATAAGGAGGACACAACTGTAGTAATCGCAGATTGGGTAGGGATCCTCTGTGTCTCGTCCGTGGGTCTGGCTCCGGGGCGTCTCATCTGGTACGAGGGTTGGGCTTCGGGACGTCTCATCTGGTACGTGGTCATCTGCTCCGGCTCTGGTCACGCGTCCAATCAGGTAACAGGAGCGCTCATCATGACATAGAAAGGATAGAAATAAAAACGACATGAGTACATATATTCCCATTTCAATCAACCACGATCCGCTGAAAAATAAAAATTAAATCCCCTCAGATTCCCAGACCCTTCAAAGGACTCCCAACCTTTACTCAGTTACAGCTCTGGCTTTGCCTTGTAGGGACCCAAACCTTATCCATATGGACCTGAACTCCAATTCCCAGTATCCCCCGAACCAGATATAACAATATTTACTTGTAAATTCCCAGAAACCCCCCTTGGGCTGTGAGAACTTCCTTGTAGCTTCAACAGTTACATGAAACATTCCATCCTCAATAGTTGTGAATTGTTCAAACGTATCATAAGCTCAAGCCCCCCACCTTGTATATGCAGGAGACCGTGCCCAGACCTAGTTCGGGTTGGTGAACAATTCCCTTATAGCTGTCCCCGCCATTCCTAATTTCCCTTGTGCCATCAGATCCTTGCAAATAGCTGCAACATAGGACAGGGACAGCTTCACTACCACACATGAACCTCTTGCATTGGGGGAATTACCTTATAAGCTGTAGATCTGCATAAACACCAAACTAAAGTTACACTTGTGGACTACCCAGTCCTGATACCCAACTGACAAGAGGCGGAGCCATAAAAACAACAATCAATTTTACCCTCTAAAAACATATTAATAAATTCCATTGACAGGTGTCTGTTTGGAGTCTTCACTAGTTTGTCAATAATCCTCATAATTAGCATGTACCACGGTCATTGCTGGGGACTAAAGCTCAACAGAGACACAGAACAGACCCAGCAATCGGTCCGGTTCGTCTTCTTAATTAGTCATAGAATACACTTTAAATAATAACTTGGGATGCTTTCCATTGTTACCCTTGCTAAAATTTACTAAACAAACAAATACAAAATAAACAAAGATACTCCTCATTTCTTTGATGTGGTTGAGCCGCTTCTTGCAGTGGCTGGCGTGGTCTCATCCATCAAGCTTCTTTACAAACGAACCAGTCACCTGGTTGGGGAAAAATGAAAACCAATTACCGTGTCGGGGTCCAGGAGAGACTCCTGAACCCTGTGAAGTTCACATTACAGGGATCGCACCCACCCCATCACCCAAGAATGAGTGACAGCCGATGGGAGTACGACCCTGGTTTTGGTTGACCTCCAAACAAACCTTATGACAACAACCCAGACCTCGTGACTGTGGTCGCTGCCTAACCTGTGCGTGGCTTACCGTCGCCTGTAATCGCTTACCATCTCCTGTAATCGCTTACCATTGCCTGTAATACCCGGAACCATTGACAGGTTCTTAGCAACTAAAATGGGAACCTACTGCACCAGACTGCTGCTTGCCGATTCAAATTCTATCAAAGAAAGACAATCTTGGCACAAACTTGATTAAAATTAGAAAGATTAGTGTTATTAGTTCGGGGAACTGTCACATTTACATTTTATTTACCACCCCTCCCCCCTTTTCTTCCTCATTACAGACTGGAGGAAGAAATGTGTGGTGAAGATAAAAAGAAACAATGAAATAGCTTATGATACTTTCACCTCCTTAGACCCGTAATTATCCATGTGTACAGCTGTCTACATACACCTGCTCTCTATGTACAAACACTTCCAGAAACTCTTTGGACCTGAAAAATACTTATAAGCAGAAATCATTACTCCATCCTTCATATTTATCCTGCAGAGAATGGCAAACAAAAATGACATTCCTGTACATCGTCAGTGACATTCTTCCAAAAACCGATTCAAACAAAAACCCTTTGTAACCCTTACTTTTCCTGTTCCTACAAAAATACAAAAGCCGCGACGCGTCAGAAGATCGCCGCGGTAAGTTCGAATAAAAAAACATTCACGTTACTACATACAAACATTCAAATACAAATGTGGGGGAGATATTCATAGCTTTCAAAACAAAAACCAGCCGGAAATCTGCCTTCACTCTTTCCGCAATACAAGAAAATACAATGGAAAAATACGAGAACAGCGCGAGAAACTTGCATAGACCAGCTATACAAAGTTCCCCTGAGGCGCGTACCACACCTCCATCCACACTCATCATTACAGATTTCTGAAACCACATCAGATCTACATCCAAGGTATCTTTATTCTGAGGTCTCATACCTCCATCCAGAGTACCTTCCAAAGGAGTACACCTTACTGTACCCTCTGACCACCTATGACATTCTTTAAGGGGTCTCATGTCCGGAGCCCCTAACCCAGACCTCATGTGCGGTGCAGCTGTCTGACTGGTGCACTGCATGGGCGGCACATCCCATGATGATTCGAATCGCTTTTTTTTAGTGAGCTCTGCGTCCAGAACACACCGCCCTTTGTTTTCGGAGCGGTTCTGACTTGCGCCTTTATCATCAAAACCGATGCCTGCATTCCGACTATTCTACACGGCCTGAGCAGGACACTAGCGTACTACTCCTACACATTAATGCTAATATAATCGCTAATAAGATCTCCGACTATCATACACGGCCTGATCTGTATCACGATATAAAGCCTCCTAAAATGTGTTCGTCAGACAACCTACAAAGCACCATGAAATCCTCCACTTTTCAAAACAATATTATGTCTTCTTTCTACCTGTGTCTACATGATACAACAATAATGGTGACGCCCCTCTGTTCTTACATACCCAAAACTGTATTTACGGTATAAAACTTCACAAAAACAACTGAAATTAAACTTTAAAACACTCTTTCAAAATGCCAAAATATTTCTGTTGTCCCTTCAGGACACAAATCTCATTGCTCATCTTTCAGAAGACTTCAAAACTCCTCCCACTGACTTCCTGCTTATATATAAATGCTGAAAAAGGACATCCTGTTGTATGCTCAGCTCTTAAAACCCAAATCTGATTTATTTACATAATGACAGGAAGATGGAGAGAGAGGGAAGTCTGTCTTCACTGCCTCGTCTCAACACATCAAAAAACTCCATGGACCACATATATCCCCTGGAAGTATTATAAAGTAGTAAACAAAGCCAAAACTCAAATCTCCTGCGGTTTTTTCTCTTAAAAACAAAACACCTTTGGTTCAGGGAACGTAAAACCATCTCCTCCCATCTGCAGAATGGGAGTTGATCCCCCCTGACCCAACCATTATTCAAAAACAATGAACAACTCCCAAACATTTAAACATAAACAAACGCACATTGCTGTGCCAAAAACGCAGTCACCGCCAGTAACATTCAAAAATGAAATGTTACACAAAAAGTCTCCACTTTTACACTGCAAAGTCAGCCAACAGGTTAGTCAGATCCTGTATATATTGGCCCTAGCGTCCGCAAACGCTACTCAAAAGATAGCGCTTTACACTGAGTCACAAAATAGCCAACAACAAACCAAGCAACAATGGCGCCATTTACGCTTGCAGAAAAACAATTTAACTGCTTCCAAATCACCTGTTTACCACAGGACATACCGTACTACACACACACACACACACACACATATAAAGGAAAACAAAAATGTTCTCCACCCGATCCTAACACAGAAAATACTGCGCTAATCAATTCGCACTAAACATCAAAATCTGCCCCAAAGGCTGCTAAAATCCACCAGCAAAATAGCCAGAGAAATACCACACCCAAAGGAGAGGTGGCTGCACCTCCCCCCTAGGGTGACCCATAGAGCAAACAGACTGCGCCCACAAAATGGCCACTGATGACCATGGCAGGCAAACAAGATAGCCGCCATATGCAGTTTTTATAAACCTGCCTTCTCCACAAAGACAAAACATCGATCAAAAACAAACAATAAAAACATTTTCTAACAACAACCAACCTAAAAGGCACACACTTTAGGTTCCTTCAAATCTGACCTTTTTATGGTGTGAACCCCCTCATAATGAGCGCAGCACAGGGATGGTGGGAACCCCTCATGAGCACAGGGATGGTGGGAACCCCTCATAATGAGCGCAGCACAGGGATGGTGGGAACCCCTCATAATGAGCGCAGCACAGGGATGGTGGGAACCCCTCATGAGCCACATTTTAGGCTGCTTCAAAGCTGACCTTTTGCCAATTAAAACAGCACATTCAAAAAAATGTTGGTTATATGAAACATAAAACAAAAAACTCTTTTCTCAAAGCTCATGTAAACAAGCCATTTAAAAAATATATACAGTGAGCTTACATTTAAAACCTTTCGAAATAAAAACTTTTTTTTTTTTCATGCTAACAGCAGCTGCTATTGTCTGGCCACTTAAAAATGCATAATTTATCAATTTCTATTCCTCATAAAGATCATGAACATATTACACATGACTTTGCTCTAAAAATTGTACACTCAAGAAACACAGAGACCCAACACTAGTTGCCCCTCCCCCACCAAAGCCGCATGGCCAGAGAAGCCATCTTGCACAATAGAAAATGTCTGCTCCATACATCACACAAAACTTAGCTTTCTCAAGCATTTTCAATCTGGTTAAACAATCAATTCAATCACTTACTTACAAAACTGTTCAGCCACACTTCAAACAGCATTTAGACATACAAAGCAAACTTCCAGTCGATGACGAATCATACATACACACACGATCAAATCCACTCGATTTCACAAACGCACGCAATCACACACACGGTCACACACATAAACACACAGTCATACACAACTATCATCACACACACACAACTCTATCACACAACAGTCATACAATCAGAATCACACACACAACTCCTACATCTATCAAATTCAGACATACAATCAGGATTTCACATGTGCACACACACACCTCATACATCTATCACACAGCAGACATACAATCGGCGATTTCACATGTGCACACACACAATCAAACTCGAGCATTATTTCAAAAAGATGTCAAATTTGTTCCTTTTGTAGAGCAGAGCCCCACCCCACGCATCGGAACATAAGACTACCGTCCCCCATCTGTACTGATGCTCAAAGGGGCTCTGTCCACTCCGACCATTGGCCCGCCATGTCTGTGGTGGCAATCTGGGGGTGTGCAAAGCACACCGCCATCTTGCCATGTGCTCTAAAGCACATCCCCGATCTTAAATGAAATAATGCCATGTTTAAACTAAAAGATTTACTCACCATCCATTCCATGCCCATCCATACCAATCGAGAGACATTACAACAGCTTGCTCTCATCCATCGCTCCCCAGCATCTCTGCTGCCGACGCCCTCTACAGGAAGTTTTATTAAGACAATAGATTTCACAGACCACCTCTGATTGGACGAGATCACAGCATTTGACCACAGGAAGTCATGTCACAGCATGTGACCTCCTCCGCAGGAAGTGATGTCACAGAACAGATAAACCCTTCTAACAGGGATTCATTACAGTAATAACACAATATGATAGTACAATAACACAGTATGATACAGAAATAATACAATAACTAATGAACACAGTTCCTGATAAGGGGAGCCTTTATGCAGCTGTATGCTCATACCATCATACTCATGTTGATCAGACAGAGATGACAAAAGCACACATCCGCTAAACCAATAGTGTGCCTGCAGAGTGATGCGTCACACAGGCGAATATCTGTGCATCACACAGGGGCCCTTGCGCCGGCGGCACTCACTCTTCAAACACCCGTCTCCAAGTCAGGAAGTGCATCTCAACCAGCCTCAGACTGCCCCAATCCGTTCTAATTAGAGCGGGTTGGGAAAGTGTCAAGACTGGGTGCCAATATGGCAACAATACATATTAAATACATCTTCAAATTTCCACCACAAGTCAAATCTACCTGATCAGGACTGTCAGAGCAAGGTGTGGCCATGAAGATTTCCACAGACTCGGTGCCAGTTACAGCAGCGGCCTTTGCTGCAACGTCTGCTTTAGCATTCCCAAGTGAAACCTCATCCGTGCCTCTGGTATGTGCTGCACATTTTAGAACTGCTATTTCCTCAGGGAACCAAAGTTCCTCAAGGAGCTCACCATGATTGATTTCCACAGGTGGTCAGAAATCCTCGTAATTTCCAGAGTTGGCCAAAATTGTGACAAATTCCATACGCATATCTTGAGTCAGTGTAGACAATGAGCCTTTTTTCCAAATCGTCTTTCAGGACAGCACCTGAGAGATCATGGCTCCTCCCTCCACAGGAAACACCTCCTCCATCCAATCTTTAAAAGGAGGCCCCCCCTTCACTCTGGTCAGTTTTTTGTGTTTCCTCCAGCTGGAGGAACACCTCTGGTGGGAACCATGATCTTTCAGCTTTGTCCTGGGAGACTGTAATGTTCTCACAATTTTTTTTTTTGGACTGTGATCCTCCCACCTGCCTTGCTGTTGATGGTCCTGTGGGCTCCCTCTCCCCTTTCCGTGCTCGGCGAGAGCCTGTACGCCCGGAGGATGCAGCCCGTTTTTTTTCCTTTTGGAGCGGCATTCGGTACCCACATGGCGAGTGCTCCGGTGTCCGAGGAGGCCTCGGACGCGTCCTGTGTACAGGAAGTGGCTGCATTTCCAGGTCATCGCGAACGTCATTTACGACGCATGCGCGGGGCGGGAAGGCAGGGTCACCTGGTGCCTTCAAAGGGAGTTTCCCGGTCGGCGCAGCGGCGTTTTTTGAATCCGGAACCGAGTCCTAGCAAACGCACACATCCGCAAGCATACTCTGCAATGGAGGAAGACACTTAGGATAAGGGGGCAAGCCAAGGAACCAGCAAGGCTAAGGTAAGGGGCAGTGTCCTGTGTTACCTTCTCGCCTGTTTTCTTCTATGGGGGTTACTTCACCCATCTCCCCCTCTTCCCCCACCCTCCACCTCCCTGGTCTGGTCAGTGGCTGATAGGATGTCTAGCAATGGGGTTTTAAGGTGGTGATGGTGTTTGCTTGCAGGGCACAGGGCTGCTGAGAGTTCCTAAGTGCACCTGGGTGTCAGTTTTTACACTATTATACTGCATTCTTAGCATGCTTGCCTTGTTTCTTGTCTGTCTGTACAGGGTAAAGGCTCTGCTTAAACTGTGAAGAGGAGGTGCCCTGTCTGCAAAGAGAAGCTCAGCGAAGCTTGGAAAAAGTCTTTGTGCGGACTGCACAAGCAATGTTCTTAGAGAAACTCCATCCTTGTGTGGAGAGTTAATATCCACCATTAAGGAGGAGCTACGTACCACTTTTCAGGTTTTCACATCTAACCTAAGGGATCAGTCGAGTCCCGTAGAGGAGCCTGGGGATGCAGCTTTCTCACAGGTTTCAAAATCTACCGATCTGGCCTTTGAAGACATGGGCATGTTAAAGGAGCCCATGGACAAAAGAATGGATCTGCTACTGAAAAGGACTTGGCAATCCGTGATGAACAATCTTAACCACTACAGATCCGCGCTATAGACAAAAGACGTCCACAGCACGGACCTGAAGTGCCGGGGTCACGTCTTTGTACATCATGTTATTGTAATTCCCAGCGCGTGCAGCGGGGAAAAACAGTGCCGTTGCATCGCTGAGGATTCGATGCGCGTACCCGGCGGCCGCGGTGTCCGTCAGGTACGCGCGATCGGCGGTGACAGAGCAGGGACATGGAGCTCTGTGTGTAAACACAGAGCTCCACGTCCTGTCAGGGAGAGGAGACAGATGCTGTTTCCCTTGTACATAGGGACACAGCATCGGTCACCTCCCCCAGTCAGTCCCCTCCCCCCACACAGAACACACCCAGGGAATACATTTAACCCCTTCCTCACCCCCTAGTGTTAACCCCTTCAATGCCAGTCACATTTATACAGTAATTCGTGCATATTTATAGCACTGATTGCTGTATAAATGTGAATGGTCCCAAAAATATGTCAAAAGTGTCCGATGTGTCCGCCGTAATGTCGCAGTCCCAATAAAAATCGCAGATCGCTGCCATTACTAGTAAAAAAAAATTGTAAAAAAAAAATCATAATTCTGTCCCCTATCTTGTATAACTTTTGCACAAAGCAGTCGCTTATTGCGATTTTTTTTTTTTTTTTACAAAAATACATAGAAGAATACGTATCGGCCTTAACTGAGAAAAAAAATATATAAAAAAAAAATTGGAATATTTATTATAGCAACAAGTGAAAAATATATATATATTTTTAAATTGTCGTTTTTTTTTGTTTATAGCGCAAAAAATAAAAACCGCACGGGGGATCAAATACCACCAAAATAAAGCTCTATTTGTGGGGAAAAAAGAACGTCAATTTTGTTTGGGAGCCACGTCGCACAACCGCGCAAATGTCAGTTAAAGCGAAGCAGTGCCGGAAGCTGCAATTTCGCCTGGGCACGAAGGGGGTTTATGTGCCCAGTAAGCAAGTGGTTAAACCAGCTATGGCAACGACTTGTGTTGCCAGAAACCTAGAACGTTGGATAGGCCAGTTAAAATTACATATTACAGCAGATTCCCCAAAACAGGAGATTCTAAACTCCTTTAATACCCTTTCGGCAGCAGTGTCGTATATTGCAGATTCAGCGGAGTCAATCCGTATGTCAGCTAGATCTGCGACTTTGACGAATTCTGCCAGGAGGGCCCTCTGGCTTAAAACCTGGCCTGGGGATGCAGCCTCCAAGAATAGGTTATGTAGCTTACCTTTTTCTGGAGATTTGCTGTTTGGTCCAGAGTTGGAATTAATTCTCGACCGAACAGCGGACAAAAATAAGTATTTTCCGGAAGAAAACAGGCACCTACCCGCAAGCATTTTTTTTTTGTCCGCAAAGGCAACAGGAGGAAAAGGCGCAAATCAAAAGGAAGCAGTGGCCTTCCCAAAAAGCTAAAGGTAGGAGTGGAGTTCTCTTCCGTCCTCCTTCATCCTCCGAAAAGCCCCAATGACTCTCCGCTACAGGTAGGGGGAAGACTCCAGAAGTTTGTTCCCCAGTAGAGAGACAGCACTTCAAATCAGTTTATTCTAAATTTACTTCTTTGGGAATATGTGATAGAGCTCAGGGAAGAACCTCCAAAGAGATTCCTGGCAACAAACGTTCCAAAGGATCCCGCCAAGGCTCTTGCTATGAAGTCCCTAATACAGGAATTGATATCACAAAGTTGTGCCGGTTCCAACAAAGGAGTTTTTCAGGGGTTCTATCCACATGTTTTCCTGGTGAGAAAACCCTCGGGGAAGTATCGTCTTATCTTGAACCTAAAAGAGCTGAACCTGTCGGTAGAGTACAGAAAATTTCGGATGGATTTGATCTTTTTAGTGAAAAATCTCCTGAGTCAGGGTTGCTTCATGGCAACAATAGATCTGCGAGATGCTTACCTGCATATTCCCATTGCAGCCAGTTCCCAAATTGTTTTGAGACTGGCTCTGAGAGAGGGGGAAAAGTGGTACACCTGCAGTTCAGAGCTCTTCCTTTTGGCCTATCGTCATCCCCAAGGGTGTTTACAAAGGTGATGGCAGAGGCACTGGCACCGCTACGTCTAGAGGGGATCTCCGTGGTCCCTTATCTGGACGACCTTCTGTTCTTTGCCCAGACCAGAGAGGATCTTCAGAGAAATCTAGTCAGGGCCCGGTCTCACTTGGAGTCCTTGGGTTGGATTCTAAATCTCCAAAAGTCAAATCTGGTCCCCTCACAACAAGTTATTTTCCTGGGTTTCCAGATCGATTCCGTGGAGCAAAAAAAATTTCTCCCAGAGGAAAAAAAAAGGTGATAGAGGCTGTATCAATTTTACAGTCCAGTCAGCAGGTGTCCATCAGGAGGGTGATGTCAGTGCTGAGAACCCTGACCACCTCTATACCCGCAGTACAGTGGGCAAAGTTCCACTTTAGACCTCTGCAAGAATTCTTGCTGAAGGTCTGGGATTGCGATCAGAGGTCGTTGGACTTGCTGGTAAAAATTCCCACCAAAGTCAAAAGGAGTCTCTGGTGGTGGAAAAGTCAGGAAAGACTATTGGCAGGTCTGTTGTGGTCCTTTCCAATCCAGGTAAGGATAACAACCAATGCCAGCTCCGGGGGATGGGGGGCCCACTTGAACGGTCGTTGGACTCGGGTCATGGTCCGCAGGAGAGGCTCGGAGATCGGAGCTAAGGGCGGTAGAAATGGCCTTACTCGCATTCACAGCAGAGGTACAGGGACAACATACGCAGATCCTGTCGGACAATGCCACGACAGTGGCCTATATAAACAGACAGGGGGGCACCAGAAGCAGAGCGCTTCAGGACTTAGCCGGAAATATTCTAGGTTGGGCAGAGCCCCATACTCGATCCTTGTCCGTGGTCCATCTAAAGGGGACTCTGAATGGTATAGTAGACTTTCTCAGCAGGAAGTTAGTCTTAGCAGCGGAATGGCAGTTGAATCCAGAAGTGTTCAAACTGATGGCAAAAAAGTGGGGTCAGCCAGGGGTAGATCTTTTTGCGAACCAAAGAAATGCACAAATCTCCCGCTTTTTTTCTCTAGACAGGAGCAAGTCAGCTCTGGGGATGAATGCTCTAGCACACAGATGGAGTTTTCATCTCTGTTACGCTTTTCCCCCATTCCAGCTCATCCCTCAAGCAAAGATTCGGAAGGAGGATACGACGGTGATCCTTGTCACTCCCTTCTACAGATGCAAGTCAAACCTTACTGGCACCTACCGCTGAGACAAGACCTGCTCTTATGAGGTCCTCTGTTTCACCAAGACCTAAGAAAACTAAACCTCACAGCATGGTTTCTGAGGAACAGCTCCTGAGGAGAAAAGGTTTCCCGACTAGGTTGGTAGCGAACCTCCTGTCTAGTAGGAAGCTGGTCACTGGATCAATATATTTTAAGATCTGGAAGGTCTTTAATACTTGGTGCACATCATCTGGCAGGTCATTAACCACTTGCTTACTGGGCACTTAAACACCCTTCCTGCCCAGAGCAATTTTCAGCTTTCAGCACTCTCACACTTTGAATGATAATTACTCAGTCATGCAACACTATACCTAAATGATTTTTTTGTCCTTTTCTTCCCACAAATAGAGCTTTCTTTTGGTGGTATTTGATCATCTCTGGGTTTTTTATTTTTTGCGCTATTAATAAAAAAAGACCGAAAATTTTGAAAAAAAAAGATTTTTTCTTAGTTTCTGTGATAAAATTTTGCAAATTATTAATTTTTCTTCATAAATTGTGGCCACAATTTATACTGCTACATGTCTTTGATAAAAATAACCCAAAATTTTTCGAAATTATTTGGTCTGTGTGAAAATTTTAGAGTCTACAAGCTATAGTGCAAATCATAAAAAATTATCACATCTGATTACACCTGATGTACTGAAGGCCTATCTCATTTCTTGAGACCCCAACAAGCCAGGAAAGTACAAATTCCCCCCAAATAACCCCATTTTGGAAAGTAAACATTCCAAGGTATTTATTAAGAGGCATGGTGAGGTATTTGAAGTTGTACTTTTTTCCCACAATACTTTGCAAAATTAAGATTTTTATTTTTTATTTAAAAATGTTCTCAAAATTGTCATTGTAATAGCTTATTTCTCTCACATGGCATGTGCATACCACAACTTACACCCCAAAATACATTCTGCTACTCCTGAGTAAAACGATACCCCATGTGTGAGACTTTTTCACTGCCTGGCCACATACGGAGGCCCAACATGCAGGAAGCGCCATCCGGGGTTTTAGGAGCATAAATTGCACATCTAACTAGATGACTACCTATTACACTTTTGAAGGCCCTGGAACACCAGGATAATGAAATTACCCACAAAATGACCCCATTTTGGAAAGCTAACACCCCAACGTATAATCTATGAGGCATAATGAGTCTTTTGAACGGTTCATTGTTTTCCAGAAGTTTTTGGAACACGTGGAAAAAAAATGAAAACGCATTTTTTTTACACAAAGTTGTCCGTTTCTAAGATATTTCCAACACATAGCATTTAGATAGCAAAAATGACACCCCAAAATACATTCTGCTACTCCTCCTGAGTAAAACGATACCCCATGTGTGAGACTTCTACACAGCCTGACCACATACAGAGATCAAACATGCAAGGAACACGGTCCGGTGTTCCAGAGACACATAGCATGCACATACCAAGAGTTACACCCCAAAATACATTATGCTGAGCAAAGCGTAAACAAAAGATTACCTGTGGTAATAGTAGCGCAGTTCTACACAGCAGGATAGCACTGGTCCCGGCAGCAGGCAGGAACTTGGTCAGCAACGGCATACACAATTGTCCAGGCAGGGATACTGTCCCGTCAGGGTTAGTGCAGGTGATCAGTTCATGCACCAGGCAGAGGCATGATGGCATAGGTCCTACAGGCAGAAGTAGGGCCTCGTTCAGGACAGAATGGGGACAGGGGTGGAGGCTTCTCCCACCCAAATCTCTTTGAAGCCTCCGGGCAACCAGACCCTAATCTAGAATGAGAAAACAAAAACAATTGTTTTCTTCATCCAGAAAAACAAATTCTGGAGCCCCTCACATATGTGAGACCCCTGTGCTATGAATCCCACTAGTCCACTGGCAGGGTAAAAGATCAGTCCAAGAGGCAGGCAAAAAGAATGGTCAAACAGTCCAGGGTCAGTTCCAGATCAGGCAGAGGTATAAACAGAATCGGTAGGCATAATCGTGGTCAAATAACAGTCCAGGGTCAGTTCCAGATCAGGCAGAGGTATAAACAGAATCGGTAGGCATAAGCGTGGTCAAATAACAGTCCAGGGTCAGTTCCAGATCAGGCAGAGGTATAAACAGAATCGGTAGGCAGAATCGTGGTCAAATAACAAGCCGGGGTCATAAGCAGAGGTATAAGGGGTGTGAAGGTAAATGGCAGAAAGTGACTAATAATTTAGTGAGGTATGGTAACGGGCGAAACAACCAACTACGCAGAGGGCTGGTTGGGAAGGGCATTTAGGACAATAATAAATGGTGTCTCTTCTCACTCCTGCTTTGGAGCACACCTTGCATCTTTTTTGGCATTTATGGCCTGTTGGTCTGGGAGGGAGTTTATCTGGAAAGTGGTGCTCGTTGAGTCGGCTAACCACATCGGATCGAATGTATGCTGGTGGGTTGCTGGGGTATAAAAGGGCAATGGTGTTTGTACGCGGCCAAATTGAACAAATAAATTGAAACTTTTTTATACCACTGGTATGATCTTCTTGTAGAAAGGTAGGGTTCCAGCATCTGGTCGTTCAAATCGACACCCCCCATGAACTTATTGTAGTCATAAATGCATTTCGGTTTCTGGATTAGCCCATTCCTTGTTCTGGTTTTAACGAATGTGTTGTTGTGGATGGTAGAAAGCACGTACACATCCCTTTTGTCCCTCCATTTTACAGCCAGAACTTCCTCTGTACGTAAACTCGCCGTCTCCCCTTTTTCTAATTTTTTGACGACAAGACTTTGAGGAAAGCCCTTCCGGTTCGATCGCACGGTGCCGCATGCTGGGGTTTTTTTTGGAAAAGGTTTCGGAACAGGGGCAAACTTGTGTAGAAATTGTCCACATATAAGTGGTATCCTTTCTCCAGGAGTGGGTTCAGGAGTTGCCAAACAATTTTCCCGCTGGTTCCTACGTAGTCTGGACAATTAGGGGGGTGTAGCTGGCTGTCCTTTCCTTCGTATACGTTGAAGGCATACGTATAACCTGTGGCTCGGTCACATAATTTATAGAGCTTCACCCCATAGCGGGCCCTTTTACTGGGAATGAATTGTTTTATGCCCAGCCTGCCAGAAAATTTTACTAAGGATTCGTCTACACATATTTGTTGGTCCGTGGTAAACAACTGGGGGAAAATTTCGGAAAAATAATTAAGTAGTGGCCGAATTTTATAAAGTTTATCAAAACTTGGGTCATTTCGGGGAGGGCACTGGGTATTGTCGTTGTAGTGTAGGAATCTCATTATCAATTGATATCTGGACCTGGGCATTTTTGAGGAAAAGATGGGCATGTGGTAGATGGGGCGGTTTGACCAATAGGCACGTAGCTGGTTTTTGTGGTTTAGTCCCATACAGAATATGAGGCCCAAAAAATGTTTAAACTCTTCCACTGTTAGGGCTCTCCACTCGAAGGGACGGACATAATGGGATGTGGGGTTACTGGAAATAAATTGTTCTGCATAAAGATTGCACTGGGTAACAATTGAGGCAAGCATGTTGTCGGTGAAAATTAAATTAAAAAAGTTAATCGGGGCAAAATTTTCTGTGTCCACCTGGACTCCTGGCTGGGCAGTGAAGGGGGGAATGTTGGCTTCTCCTGAATTAGAAGGAAGCCACAGGGGGTTCTGAAGGGAATAGGGAAGGCTGGCATGGGACCTAACCCTTTGGGACTGAGGTGACACCCCACTGGTACGTGACCTTGCTTGCTGAGGTATTGCGGTACTGGTGGATGGCACAGCGGTGCTGGTGGATGGCACTGCTTCCTAAGCAATACGCCTTCTTCTGGCGGGTGGACCCTCCTCCTCCTCTTCTTCTTCTTCCTCATCCTCCTCTTCTTCTTCCTCCTCGTCCTCCTCCTCGGATGTCTCTTCTCCACTGCTGACTATCGGCTCATAGGTGACGTCAGATTCGTTGTCGGAATTTTCAGGGGAATCCGAATCGCAGAGCTCCCCGTTGCTCTCGTCAGCCGCCATAATTTCATATGCCTCCTCGAGTGAAAAGGATCTTTTAGCCATTGTTGGCACTGATGACACTGACAGGTGGCACTGACGGCAAATGGCACGGACTGATGGCAGATGGCACTGATGGCAGGTAGCACTAATGGCAGATAGCACTGATGACAGATAGCACTGATGACAGATGGCACTGATGACAGTTGGCACTGATGGCAGATGGCACGGGCAGGTGGCACGGGCAGATAGCACTGATGGCAGGTGGCACAGGCAGATGGCACAGGCAGGTGGCACTGATGGTAGATTGCACTGGCAGGTGGCACTGATGGGAGATTGCACTGGCAGGTGACACTGATGGCAAATTACACTAATTGCAGGTAGCACTAATGGCAGCTGGCACGGGCGGATGGCAGATGGCACCGATGACACGGGCAGATGGCACTGATGGCAGATGGCACGGGCAGGTGGCACTGATGGCAGATGGCACAGGCAGGTGGCACAGGCAGGTGGCACTGATGGTAGATTGCACTGGCAGGTGGCACTGATGGTAGATTGCACTGGCAGGTGACACTGATGGCAGATTGCACTGATGGCAGATGGCACTTACGGCAGATGGCAGGTGGCACTGATGGCAGGGGCAGGTGGCACTGATGGCAGGGGCAGATGGCACTGATGGCAGGGGCAGATGGCACTGATGGCAGGGGCAGATGGCACTGGGGGCAGGTGGCACTGATGGCAGGGACAGGTGGCACAGGCTGTTTGCACTGGCAGGTGGCACAGGCTGGTGGCACTGGCAGAGACACTGGCGCTGTTTTTAAACTTTAACTTTTTTTTTTTTTAAACTCACTGTAACCGCTGTCACTCTCTTTCTCTCCTCACACGCTGTGTGTGAGGAGAGAAAGCTGGCGATGAGAGATGATCTCATTTGTTTACAATTGAGATCATCTCTCATTGGACAGCGGGATCGAGTGCTGAATGGCCTCTGCGATTGGCCATTCAGCACGATCTGTGATTGGCTGTGTCCAAGGGACACGGCCAACACAGTTTCTCGCCGATGCGCGCTCGCGGGGACGCGCAGGGAGCGGGGAAAGGCTGTCACGTCCAAAGACGTCAACCCGGCGCCTCAGGTTTGCGCTGTTCACGTCTTTGGACGTGACAGGGAAACGAAGTGGTTAACCACTTAAGACCCGGACCAAAATGCAGGTAAAGGACCTTGCCCCTTTTTGCGATTCGGCACTGCGTCGCGGCTCGTGCGACGTGGCTCCCAAACAAAATGTGCGTCCTTTTCTTCCCACAAATAGAGCTTTCTTTTGGTGGTATTTGATCGCCTCTGCGAATTAAATTTTTTGCGCTATATACAAAAATAGAGCGACATTTTTGAAAAAAATCAATATTTTTTACTTTTTGTTATAAGAAAAATCAATAAACTAAATTTTAGTCAAACATTTAGGCCAAAATTTATTTAGCCACATGTCTTTAGTAAAAAAGAAATCGCAATAAAAAAAAAAATTAGCTACCTAGCGGCAAAAGCGACACTAATACAGCGATCAGAAAAATGATCGCTTAGTGATGCTGGCAATAGGGAGTCAAAGGGTTAACTAGGGCGGTGATCAAGGGGTTAAAACGTTATTAGGGGGGTACGGGGGCTACCCTGGACCTAACACTAACTGACTGTCACACTGCCTGTCACACTGACACTAAATACAGTAATCATACGGGGGTTAAATTATCGCGGGGGTTAAATGTGTTTATGTGTAGTGTTAGTGTAGTGTAGTGTTAGTGCAGGACTTACTGTGTGGTGATCTCTCCTCAGCGGTGGTTGAAAAAAACGCAGAGGGAGAGATCACATCGCTTCCTCCTTCCTGTGTTTACACAGGAGGAGGAAGTGACAGGGCGGGCGCGCGCGCGCATTGGCTGGGAGCGATCCGGAGGGGGCGGACAAAAACGAATAGCCGCCCCCTCTTGTCGGATCGCTCCTGCAGCCGCGAGGACCGCTGCATGTACGGGGAGGGGGGGGGTCCGATCGGACCCCCGAACCCCCCCAAGGCACCAACGTATATATACGTTGATGTGCCTGTCGGTGCCATTCTGCCGACATAAATGTACATGCGGCGGTCCTTAAGTGGTTAAAACAAATTTCTTCTATCTTAGAATTTCTACAAGAGGGAGCTGATAAGGGTCTAGCGGTCAGTACCCTCAAAGTCCAGGTTGCCGCGCTTGGAGTATTTCTGGAAAAAGCGGTTTCCTCAGAACCATTAGTAAAAAGGTTCTTTAAAGACCTTACTCGATTTAGACCAGTAGTGGTAAAAGATTGTCCGTCATGGGATTTGCCAGTTGTGTTACAGGCCCTGACCAGGGAGCCTTTCAAACCTTTGAGTTTAGCCTCCCTAAAATTATTGGGCCAGATTCACGTATTCCAGAGCATCTTTGCTCTGGAGTAACGCTTCTGATTTGCGTTGCGCTGCCGAAATTTTAGGAGCAAGTGCTGTCATTCACGAAGCACTTGCTCCTAAAGTTGCGGCAGCGCATCACAAATGAGCCGGCGGAATTCAAATGTAGCGGGTACGGGGCGTGTAGTATGCTAACTACGCGCGATCCCGCCGCCAACGTACTGCGCATGCGTCGAGTGTCAAAACATCCCCGTGCGCATGCTCCAAAATCTGTGAATGAACGTCAATGACGTCACATTCCCATTCATGACCGTTTTACGCAAGCGACGTTTTTTTTTTTTTTTCCCGACGCGATGACGACGCCTATACCTAACATAGGATACTCCAACCCCATGTAGGTATATCTATGCGCCGCGTATCCCGTCCGGAAACGTCGTATCGTCATTGCGTCGCGCCGGATTTCGATCGTGAATTGCCGATTTCCGCTCATTAACATATTTTTTGAGCGTAAATCGGCGGGAACGCCCCCGGCGCCATTTTTAAGTTGAAGTAACGATGCGATGGCGAAACTCAGTTACGCTGCTCGCATCGGAACTTCAACCCGGCGTTTCTTGTTTTGTGGTTACAGAAAACAGAAACGCCGGCTCAAAGCCACAGTTAGGCTGGCGGATCACTCGATCCGCCAGCGTAACCTTTCCTGAATCTGGCCCATTAACTTTAAAAACAGTTTTTTTTTAGTGGCTGTTACAACAGCGCGAAGGATCAGCGAGCTACAAGCCTTGTCTATCAGGGAGCCTTTTTTGTTTAATTTTTTCAGACAGAATTGTTTTGAAACCAGACCCTAGTTTTTTACCGAAGGTAGCTTCGATCAAGAATCGGTCTCAGGAAATGGTACTTCCTACATTTTGCTCTAATCCAAAAGGGAAAAAGGAATTCCATACCCTGGATGTTAAGAGAGCAGTTTTGTGTTACTTGGAAGCTACAAAAGTTTATAGACGGTCAGACGCTTTGGGCCAGATTCTCTAAGAATTCCGGCGGCGTAGCGTAAGCCAGTTATACTACGCCGCCGCATCGTACTAGAGCAAGTGCTTTAATCTCAAAGCACTTGCTCCGTAGGTTTCGCCTGCGTCGCGTAAATTGCGCAGCGTAAACCCGCGCAATTCAAATGGGGCAGCTTGTATTTAAATTAAGTGCGCCCCCGCGTCGAATGAACTGCGCATGCGCCGGCCGGGGAAAAAGCCCAGTGCGCATGCTCCAGCTCACGTCGGAATGCGTCGTTGAAACCGACGTCAAAACGACGTGAGCGTCATTTACGCAACTCCCTATTCGCGAACGAGTTAGTAAAACGATGTAAGCAACGGAAAAAGCCGACGCTGACCTGACGCCATACTTAACATGGCATTCGACGGGACCCGACGGCATCCGACGGTACTTCGTAAGGTTACTTCACATAGAAGCTGGGGTAACCTTACGCGAACGAAAACGATGTACGCGACGACGGGGCGGCGTAAAAGCGATCCGGAATCGGCGTACTAGCTCCATTTGCATATGCAAATGCGAAAACAACGTAAAGGCCACCTAGTGGCCGGAGTTGTCATTACAACTGCGATCCGCAAGTGTAATGGTTTTACACTTGTCGGATGTAGAAGCGTATCTATGCAAAAGTGATGCTAAGCATCACTCGCATAGATACGAGACAAAAAAAAACGGCGATACGACGGGGTATCTGAGATACTCCGTCGTAACGCCGCTGAGAATCTGGCTCTTTGTTTGTTTTGTTTTCTAGTGATAAAAAAGGAAAGCAAGCCTCAAAAAGAACCATTGCCAGATGGCTCAGAATGGCTATCGCAAATGCATATTCAGTCTCAGGTCAGGAGTGTCCAGAAAATTTACGGGCTCACTCTACTAGAGCAGCAGCGGTAAGTTGGGCAGAAAAAGCTGGTGCCACCCCCGAACAGATCTGCAAAGCAGCTACCTGGTCAAGTTTGTCTACCTTTGCCCATCATTATAGGCTAGAGCTAATGACGGCGGACGACCAGGCTTTCGGTAGAAAAGTCTTAGGCCGCGTACACACGATCTTATATATCTGCTGAAACTGGTCCCCAGACCAGTTTCAGCGGACAGATTAGATTGTGTGTACGGGCTAGCCGACAGGTTTCCAGCAGACAAAAGTTTTAAAGCATGCTTTAAAACTTGTCTGCTGAAAACCCGTCTGTCCGACATGTCCGCTGGTTAGTACGCCTAACCAGCGGACAAAAATCCCTTGCATGCGTCGAATGGATTCGACGCATGCGTGGAAGTATTTTACTTCCTGGTTCGGTGACGTGGCGGCGGCAACGTCACCGCCACGTCACCGCGCTGTCTGTCCACGGGGATCTTGGTTTGATCGTGTGTACACTGATCAAACCAAAATAGCCCAGCAGACATGTCCGATGAAAACGGTCTGTCAGACCGTTTCATCGGATAAATCTCCTCGTGTGTACGCGGCCTTACAGGCTGTTGTCCCACCCTAATGGGGGTAAGTCTCGACTGTCCTCTCAGATGCTGTCCTGAAAGACGATTTGGAAAAGTACAAGTTAGACTTACCGGTTACTTGTTTTCCAATAGGCTTTCAGGACAGCAGTAACCCGCCCTTGGTTTCCTATGATGATACAGCTGTAATACTATGTAATAACTGTCACTTATGTGTTGCAGCCGGGGCTGGAGGTCTCTACAAACAACTGACGAGAGTGAAGGGGAGGCCTCCTTTTAAAGATTGGATAGAGGATGTGTTTCCTGTGGAGGGAGGAGCCATGATCTCTCAGGTGCTGTCCTGAAAGCCTATTGGAAAACAAGTTACCGGTAAGTCTAACTTGTACTTTTCTTTTCCTACTATGCAAGCCTGCATGAGAGCCAAAAGCTCTGCCACCTGGGCGGAATAATACCCAGGTAGTTTTCCTTGGAAAAAGATTTCGTCCCTGGTGACCACAGAATATCCCACAACAGGATGCCCTTCTTCAGTATAGAAGCAGGACCCGTCTACAAAAACAGTGAGGTCAGCATTGGGAATGGGGGTGTCTATTACCCTCTGTGCTTCCAGATAATGATCCTCCATTTCTGCATTGCAGTCATGGCTTTCTATTTCATCTTGCACTGTCTCTGGTAGTAATGTAGCTGGATTTAATTTTGCACAACTTTTGAGGGTAATATTTGTGGGCGTTAAAAGTGGCAGTTCATATCTGGTCAATCTCGCTGATTAAATGTGCTTTGTTGTCAGGTTCTGCATGACCGCGTGGACCTCATGGGGTACATAAACTTCCAACGGGTTCCCTAGCACAATGTCTGCAGTCTTAGTCAGCATCTCAGCAGCTGCTGCTACTGCCCTCAGGCAGGGTGCCATTGCATTGACAACAGTGTCAATCTGACAACTGTAATAGCCAATTGGGTTGTCCTGTCCTACATGGTCCTGTGTCATAACTCCAGCAGCGTGGCCTCTGGACTCGTGACAGTAGAGCCAGAATCCCTTGGTATAATCTGGTAAGCCCAAAACGGGTGCTTCACTGATTGCAGCCTTCAAGGTCTGAATAGCCTGCATTTGCCCTTCACTGAGTTCCTGTTCCCCCTGTGTGTTTACCGAGTCATAGAGTGGTTTACAAACATTGGACATTTCTGGTATCCATTGTCGGCAATATACAACCAATCCTAGAAATCCCCTCAATTGTTTTGCATTTTTTGGCATTTTGCTATTTAGAATAGCCTTCTTTCGGTCTTGTGTCAAGTGTTTTTTTCCTTGGGAGATGCAATGACCCAAAAACACAACTCGGTCCATGTTGTATTGTAACTTGGCGGGGGATACTCTGCATCCATCCTCTGCCAGGTGATTCAACAAGGAGATAGTTGCATCTCTGCATGCCTCCCTCGTGTTGCCTCCAATCAGCAAGTCATCCACATATTGAAGGAGAGTGGTACCTGTAATAAATATAGCATGCCCACCTCCATCTTAGGTTTAATATTAAATATAGTATGCCCACCTCCATCTTAGGCTTAATATGCCATGTCATATAGGATTAATAACAGCTTACAAAATGTCTCAAATCTGCTAAGATGCAGAAAAATCTGTTACCTAAGTCAGTATCTGTGGACTTTGTATCGGCTCATATTGACTTAAGATAACGTACTATTACAATGGTTGTGTAAGCTCATAAAAACATAGGTTTTCGAGTTCACATCTATATGTTAAATGAAATTAGGTAACACAAATTCCATAAATGATTTACTTAAATACTTATGTAAAACCATACGTACGCATTGTAAGAAATTACGCACTCATCTGTTTTTGCCTTATATAAACAGCGGTGTACATTCAGTTAATTAGATTTCATGTAACCACACCTTGCTGTTTCCTGTGTCATTATATGAAGTCCCAGGCCTGAGAGCTCAAGGGCTCCTCTTTCTTCATTGAACCCTGAAATCTACCTGGGTGTTCTTATAGAAGACATAATTCCCAACAGAAATGGAGGCTCGTCCGATAAGCTGAAATCGACTGAGGTAGGATTGTTTTTTGTCTGTATTGACTGAATATTTTCTTGCCTCAGCTCTGATTAAAGCTTTTTTAGAACCATAAAATTAGTAGGGGATAAGAACCACGCCAGGAGGTTAATAGAAGGGTTTTTGGTAAACCCATAGGAGGGTTTTGGTAACCCCACATAGAAGGGTTTTTGGTAAACCCACAAAAGATAAGCAGTACTGCATAGACATTCCTTTTGGGAAGGAAAATTAAGTGGTTAATGAGGAAAGAAATCCGAACAAGCTCAAAAACCTTTGCTTTTTCTTTCTATCACATAGAAGTATAAGAATAATTTGTTGTGTGGAGCAGAACACTGTGGTAAGTCAGTTTTCTCCCACTGTCAATATGAGTCAGAAACAAGGTAAAGAAGGTCCTCCCCCTTCACCCAACCCAGGAGAAATATGTAAGGATTTTGTAGCCAGAATTTGTGGTACTAATTATGAACTTATAGACCCATGGGTTTTAAATTTAGCGCAATGGACCACAGCCTTACACAGTGTAGACCCGTTCCCTCAAAAAGGTAGTAATACAGAATTCCACATAGATATGGTCAAAAGGTTGTGTTTAGGAGATAAGAGAGCTTTCCCTTGGTACCCCGGGGACCCTAAATGGGATATGGATTATATGGAAAAGGGAGCAGAGAATTGGTTAATATATGCCCCATATTGGTTCCCTAGGGAAAATATGAAACAGGAAAAGCCCACCAAATGTTTAAGTAAGGAAGATTATGACCAGAAACATAGATAGGATAGTGAAGCATTGCCCCAAACCCACCGCCTCTGCAGGATGTACTTTAACTTACTTAAAAAAGGCATGTAAGGGTAGAAATTACACAACAGAAGAGACTGTAGTTGAGTTCTGGAAAATATTTCATTAAAATTGGACAACAGAAGCTGGATTAACTACAGCTACTGATATGGGAGCTTTGTTTATTCAAACTTATATGAATAATCTAAAACCCCAGTTCGCCTTGATGGTCAAACAGATGATATCTGATTGGACCACAGAGACGATTGACCAATTTCAGGAAGTTTTAATACAGAAAGAGGCAGCAGGATGTTTTGATGTAATAAGAGAGAAAGCTGTGAGTGCCCATTATCAGGCAGTTATAGATTTGTTTAAGACCTTCAAGCTGTAAATAACCTGGTGTGCACCTATGGTGACTGATGTGCCAATCATTCTATTATCTCCATACCACCCGATGCAGAGTATTTTTTTGTGATTGATTTAACAAATATATATTTTTAGCGTCCTTGTGGATGAGGAGACACAGCCTATCCTTGCTTTCTGTTTTTTAAAACATTTTTGCCAGATGACATGGTGTAAAATGTCCTAGGGTTATGTGGACTCCCTGGTAGTCTACTCAGTTGTGCTCCAGGCCACATTGCGGTCCTGGACTCCCTGCCATTGTTCTGTCCAATATGTTGATTAATATGTAACACAAGCCAGGTAGCATGTAAAAATGATGGTTAGATTGGTTAGCAGACAATGGTCACAAAGTTTCCAAAAATAAACTTCAATGGTGTCAGGAAACTGTTGTATACCTTGGTTTTGTACTCACAAAAGGTGAAAGAAAAGTCAGTCATGAGCTGCAGCTCTCCGTGGGTCTAGCCCCCCCACAGACCAAGAAGGATATGCTGTCCTTTCTTGGCATGATTGGCATGACTGCTGCCAATGGATACCTGACTGTACTATGATAACATTTTGAGACAAACCACAGGTACTGACATGCTAGATTGTATGACATGTTTAATGCTTTTGTATACCTCAAAACTATGATAGCAGCTTCTGGTCTTGGCCTCTGAGTATAGCAAAGGGTTACACCTATTTGCTAGGGACAACTGTACAACCATGACAGGAGTCCTGTCGCGAAAACATGGGAGGCAAACTGCGCCCTATTGGTTTTTTTTTTCCCCAAGGGTTGTGCCTATGCCAGTGCAGGGCATGCTGGCATGTCTCAGAGTAGCTCTGGTATCCTGTGTGATGGTGGTGGAAATGGCTACATCATTTACTCTAGGACACTACACTGTAGGGCACATACATGGCAACAAAATGACATACCCAAAGGCAATGCCTTAGCTGACAAAGCAGCAAGAGAAGCAGCATCCACACAGCCAGCAGACATCCAAATGCCATTGCTCTCACCTGAAATCCCACTCCTAGATCAAACATTGCATGACCTCCAAGCATACGCCACAGACCAAGACATCCAGCAATGGAACAAAATAGCTGTGCAGACAAGCCCAGAAACTGGCCTTGTCTGCCAAGAGGGGAGGCCGTGTTTCCCTGTAGCCAGTGCACCCATTTTTATTTCACAATACCATGGCATAGGTCACAGAGGTTGGAAAGTCACATGTAAACTTTTGGATAAGAATTTTTACATTCCAGGTCTTCCCTCTCTCGTTAAAACATATGTTTCCAGATGCATCACATGCATTCGAAATAATCCCAGGAACCCTCACAAGGCAAAACATGAACATCTGATATATCCATCTACACCATTCACTCATTTACAAATTGATTTTACACACACATGCCCAAACTAGGTTGTAACGGCTACCCAAGTAGGGAGAGGGTATGAGCCGTTGGAGACGTCCTTTTCCCTGGCAAGTTGCTATGCAAGTAAGTCCAGTATAAGCTCATCCACGAGAGCCAGAGGGAGAGTCAGGTCCATTTGTAAGAAACAAAAGGAATATCCCCTCGCATTCCCTCCTAAGAACGAGACGGTGCTGCGTTTGGAAGGGTCAAGTAACACAACTTTAATGGTCATTTCTTGGTTTATATCTTAGTTACAAACTGGTGAGTGCTCAAGGAACAATGAAAGTCTCCGCCCCCTCCCTCCACAGGGGGGCCCCAAGTTAGACACACTGTCACCAGGCTAAAAGAAACCACATTTCTTTCTCAATAGACTTCAATCACAGATAATCCCATCAATAGATAAGCATTTCGGCACCACAAAGCCTGACAAGTTCTTCTGAACACAAATGACATGCTAATTCAATACACAGACAGGAGACTGTTAATTTGTAATACAATACACAAAAGAGAGAAGAGACATTTAGAATTCAGCAGTGAAAGACTCACTGTACAATTAACCTTCTAAACTCAGAATTAACAAACCCAAAACAGGCCTCCAGATATCTCAAAATATAATGTGGATAATCCATATCTCAGGTAGTCCTAGATATCATTCATCCTATTGTAACACGTCCTTCGGTTCCTTGTATGTCCCACTGCATGATTATTATAGATGTACAGGCAGAATACATAGTTCCGTTACATAGGTAAAAGACAGGAATATTTGCTAGTAATAGTGGACATGTTCTCAAGATGGATAGAAGTGTTTGTAACAACAAAGGAAGATGCACGAACAGTAGTAAAAATTCTCACACAGGAAATCATTCCCAGATGGGAATGCCCATTTCAGATCAACTCAGACAATGGCCCTGCATTTGTGGCCAAAGTTTGTCAAGATCTAGTAAAAACATTGAAAATAGAATGGAAGTTTCATATTCCTTACCACCCCCAGAGTTCAGGTATAATGAATAGAACGCTTAAAGATAAGAACAGGAAGGCCACTGGAGGTACATATGCAAATTGGAAGAAGGTCCTACCAGCTATACTAGCCGAGGTAAGAATGACACCCTCTAAAAAGACAGGATACTCTCCTTTTAAAGTCTTAATGGGTAGACCATTCCCCACCCCATGGGCCAGACAGCCACGTATGTTAGAAAGAGGGGACCTAGATCTTATTTAGGAATAATATGTAAAAAAACTTATTGAAACTTTAGATCAAGTTGAAAGGAATGTTGCTCGCACCTCTCCATCTTCTTCACAGAAACCAACTCATCCCTTTCGGGTCGGAGATGTCGTAGTGGTCCAGCAACTGAAGCGTACCAAGAAGGAAGAGTATCCATTTGGACCTCTGACTACAGTGATCACGGTTACCCGAACAGCTATTCTAGTAGAGGGACAACAGGCCTGGATCCATGCCAGTCGTGTGAAGAAGGTGAACCAAACACCTAAGAAGCAAGCCAAGGATAAAGGAGGTGAAGAAAGTGATACAAATCCTCGAACAGTGGGTGAAGCAGGTGGAAAAAAAGTCTCTGAAGAAGATGACGTCGCTTATTTCACCACAGACTCCTGGGAAGGCCTTGTGCCTCTTATTCTTGACTGCCCTGATCGTGTTCCTGCCAATTTGGCTGACAACTAACTGTATTTATAATCCTGAAGATTTGGGACACATAAAAAGTATTTGTGGAGCCTCTAGCACTCCACAACAGAATAATATGAATAATACACATGACAGACACAAGAGAAATGAAAATTCAGAAAGTTTTACAGATAAAATGTTATTATTGAAGTTTAGATATGCCTATGCACAGCAATCAGGATATGAAAAATGTTGGATATGGCTGTACCTTTAAATATCACAAATGTTCTATTATTGTTAAAATACAATTATTACTACAATGGCAATTAGAACTGAGGAAGATGACCCCAGGGAAGAGATAGAGTGTTATCAGATTTCAGATTAGTAGATTCGTATGATGCCAAGATGGGTGATATGAATGAGTAAAGATAAGTATCCACATACACCCTAAGAAGAACTTTGCTCCACATAGATGTGAAGTAGTACTGTGGACCCTTTGGTGTCATACTAAGTAGAGAAGATATGGTAGTGACCCCGCAATAGGGTACTGATAATGGTGAGATATATATATCTATAAAGAAGTTATTTCCCAGACTGGTGTTTTAGGTTGGGGAACTCCACAAAGGGAGCTGAAGTTTGCCAACAAACCAAAATTAACTTTTTAATGACTTCAATTGAAAGCCCTTTATTTCACACTTCAGAACCTGCACTAAACACCACTCTAATGGACTTTCTTAACTCTAGTTCCACTTCCACAATAGGAAAATTATTGTCAAGTTTAACCTTTTCCAGTCTTTCTGATGAAATGATGACAATATTTAACAAACGACCCCTAGCTTTAGAAAACAGTATTTAAATCTGTTGTGGGAAAACATGTCATCCACGGATTCCCATGGACCCTCAGGGATGGTGTTACCTTGCATCACTGATCCCTATAATGTGTTGGGGGATGATAAGGGAAGACACCTACTAGAGGCCAGTATACATCCCAGATACCCCCTTAAGTATCGTGGAAGACGGGATTTATTCCAAGAAAAGGATATGGCATGGGCATG
The DNA here is from genome assembly GCA_029574335.1 of Rana kukunoris. Taxonomy (NCBI): domain Eukaryota; kingdom Metazoa; phylum Chordata; class Amphibia; order Anura; family Ranidae; genus Rana; species Rana kukunoris. Next base: position 54,821,477 of record CM056060.1, on the reverse strand, counting down.
GTTTCCCTCATGGATAGTGATGAGCGGAATACGCCATATTTCGCGAATATATAGAAGAATATTCGCGAATATTCGTTAATATCGGATATTCGTAATATTTTATCAAAAAAAAATGCGAAATTTCGCTAGTGCGAATGCGAAATTGATTGCGAAATTCTCGTCAACACGTGAAAACGGAGATCATTTCCTGGATTACTAAACTAATAGGCACTAAACACTAACTCTACTTACACAAACTTATATGACTGAACTAAAGCTATTTTTTTTTTTTTAATACACAAAACACAGAAGGGCAGAGAACGTATTCGCGAATATTCGTTAATATCGAATATTCGTGATATTTTATCAAAAAAAAAAATTTGCGAAATTTCGCTGGTGCGAATGCGAAATTGATTGCGAAATTCTCGTCAACACGCGAAAAAACGGAGATCATTTCCTGGATTACTAAACTAATAGGCACTAAACACTAACTCTACTTACACAAACTTATATGACTAAACTAAAGCTAATTTTTTTTTTTTAGACGTCGATGGAGATCACTAGGATGTGATCTGTTTTAAAAATAAATTTGAAAAAATACGAATATTCGCAATAGCGAATATTCACCGCGATATTCGATTTATTTGCGAATACTCGAATATGCAATATTCGTAACGAATATTCGCAATGCGAATATTCGTGAGCAACACTACTCATGGAGTGGATGGGGAATAGACTTAATGAAAAGGGTGAATAAGTATACTGGAATTATTGATGAAATAATGGAAAAGAATTCTGATGATATTACTAAATTAAATATAGAAACTAGAGCAATTAGGAAACAATTAGAACTACACGAGTTAGCCATAGAAAGCATGAGTGCAGCTTTAACTGGATTATGTGAAAATACAGAAGATTATGAGTGTTGTATTTGGTTCCATAATACAAGTATTGAGGTACCAGATTATTATGATATAATTGCACAACACCGAAAAGAAGTAAACAAATTACAAGATGAAGCTAGAAATATTGCCAGAACATGGGACCCGTTTGCAAACTTAAATTTGGGATCAGGCATACTGACATGGTTAAAAAGTGCTGCCATAACCGTCATTATGATTATTCTTTTTGTTTTGTTCCTATATGCGTGTTATAAGCTTATAATGTGCATAATTGCCAAGGCATCCCGAACCCCTTATCCTGCTGCTGCGAATAGGATTTATCTATGTATTATGATAGAAGAAATAATATATAACTGTAAGACAAAATGGGGGTGATTTACTATTGAAGCTGCGCTGCGCCAGTTCATGCCTTAATACGTGCGCTGGATGAAGCCTTAATTAGGCGCATGAACCGGCCGCAGCAGCAGCGCATTGCAATTGATTAGTAAAGCCGCCGCCGAATCCCTGTTAAAGTCTATGGGGGAAATCTTATTTGTTAATTTTAAAGGCTAATCTGCAAGTTTTGTACAAAAAAGTGTTTGGGGACCTCAGTCCTGCCCCAGGGGACATGTATCAATGTTTTTTTTATTTTTTAAAACGGCCGTTTTTTCGGGAGCAGTGATTTTAATAATGCTAAAAGTGCAACAATAAAAGTGTATTTTTTCTTTAAATTTCGTACTATGGGGGGCTCTAATGTCAGCATGTGAAAAAGCGCATGTTTCCCGTGGTTAGAACTGTCTCTGCACAAAATGACATTTTTCAAAGCAAAAAAGCCATTTAAAACTGACTCACGGCTATAATGAATTGTCGGCTCCCGGCAATTGCAGGAGAATTCATTCTTAAAAAAAACGAAAAAAAAAAAAAGCGTGGGGGTCCCCCCAAATTCAATAACCAGACCCTTTAGGTCTGGTATGGATATTAAGGGGAACCCCGCCGTCAATTTAAAAAAAATGACGTGGGGTTCCCCCCAAATATCCATAACCAGACCCTTCAGGTCTGGTGTGGAATTTAAGGGGAACTCCACCCCAAATTTTAAAAAAAAATGGCATGGAGTCCCCCCTAAAATCCACACCAGACCCCTTATCCGAGCACGTTGACCTGGCCGGCCGCAGAAAAGAGGGGGGGACAGAGCGCGGCCCCCCCCCTCTCCTGAACCGCACCAGGCCACATGCCCTCAACATTGGGAGGGTTTTTTGGGGTACCCCCCAAAACACCTTGTCCCCATGTTGATGAGGACAAGGGTCTCTTCCCCACAAACCTTGCCCGGTGGTTGTGGGGGTCTGCGGGCAGGAGGCTTATCGAAATCTGGAAGACCCCTTTAACAAAGGGGCCCCCCAGATCCCGGCCCCCCCTGTGTGAAATGGTAATGGGGTACCTTGTACCTCTACCATTTCACCCAAAAAAAATGTAAAGGGTTAAAAACGACAAGAGCCGGTTTTTGACAAGTCCTTTATTATCTTCTTTCTTCTTCTTTCCTTCGGGTTTCTTCCTCCATCTTCTTCTTCCTCTGCTTCTGTCTTGGGTCTTCTATTCCCGCATCTTGCCCGGCGTGTTCTTCCATCTTCCTCTCCTTCCGCTGTCCTTCTCGTCCGCATCTTCTTCTTCTGGTTCTTCTTCGCCGGAGCCGCCGCTTCCAATTGAAATCCCCGCTGTCTGCCGGACCACGCCCCCCTCTGACGCCACGGGCAAGCTCTTAGGAGTGTGCTGCAAGTGCGTCAGAGGGGGGCGTGGTCACATGTCACAGGGCGGGCAATTCAATTGGAAGCTTGTGCGCGGCTTCTTCTTTGCCAGAGTCGCCGCTTCCAATTGAATTGCCCGCTTTCTGACTTGTGACCACGCCCCCCTCTGACGCACAGGCACCACACGGGGACTTTCCTAAGAGCTTGCCCGTGGCGTTAGAGTAGGGCGTGGTCCGGCAGACAGTGGGGATTTCAATTGGAAGCCGCGGCTCCGGCGAAGAAGAACAAGTAGAAGATGCGGACGAGAAGGACAGCGGAAGGAGAAGAAGATGGAAGAACATTCCGGGCAAGATGCGGGAATAGAAGACCCAAGACAGAAGCAGAGGAAGAAGAAGATGGAGGAAGAAACCCGAAGGAAAGAAGAAAAGAAGAAGAAAGAAGATAATAAAGGACTTGTCAAAAACCAGCTCTTGTCGTTTTTTACACTTGACACTTTTTTTTTTGGTGAAATGGTAGAGGTACAATGTACCCCATTACCATTTCACACAGGGGGGGGGCGGCATCTGGGGGGCCCCTTTGTTAAAGGGGTCTTCCAGATTTTGATAAGCCTCCTGCCCGCAGACCCCCACAAGAGACCCTTGTCCTCATCAACATGGGGACAAGGTGTTTTGGGGGGCACCCCAAAACACCCTCCCAATGTTGAGGGCATGTGGCCTGGTGCGGTTCAGGAGAGGGGGGGCGCGCTCTGTTCCCCCCTCTTTTCTGCGGCCGGCCAGGTCAACGTGCTCGGATAAGGGGTCTGGTGTGGATTTTAGGGGGGACTCCACGCCATTTTTTTTTGAAAATTGACAGCGGGGTTCCCCTTAATATCCATACCAGACCTACAGGGTCTGGTTATTGAATTTGGGGGGACCCCCACGCTTTTTTTTGGTGTTTTTATGAATGAATTCTCCTGCAATTGCCGGGAGCCGACAATTCATTATAGCCGCAAGTCAGTTTTAAATGGCTTTTTTCCTTCAGAATGTCATTTTTTCACATGCTGACATTACACCCAGGGCCGCCATCAGGGGGGTACAGGCAGTACACCTGTAAGGGGCCCGGGGTCCAGAGGTGCCCAGATGCCTGGAGGCCCCCCAGCGCCCCAGATGGTAACCCCCCTCTTTTTTTTTTTATATATATTTTTTAGTTTATTTTTTTAGTATTTTTTATTAAAGGGCCAATTTTTGGAATTTTTTTTTTTTTTTACCAGTCCGGAGGTCCCCAGGGGCCCAGAGGCCCCCAGGGCCCCGGGTGGCAACCCCCCATATTTTTTGTTATTAAAGGGCCAATGTTTTTTTTAGGGGTCTGGAGGTCCCCAGTGGCCCGGAGATCCCCAGGGCTCCAGATGACGACCCCCCCCCCCTTTTTAAAAAAAAATACAAAAAATTATATATTTTTATATTTTTATTTTTTATTTTTTTAACATATATGTAGCGGAGTACAATATTAAACTCCACGATCTCCACGGGTAACCAGGGTAAATCCACAGTCAGCATTGAAAAGTAAGGCAATGTCCCAAATCTCCCCAGTAACCGGACAACACACAGCTCTGAGAGTCAACTGACTTTTTATTCACAGGCTTCCATATTTATAGAATTCCCCATGCAAGGGGTTTCCAAACAGCCAAATAGATTTAACAGGGGTAATACAGGGAGGACCAGATGGGGAACTTAACATTTTGGATAATTCTCCCATAAGGCATTGCTGCACGAGGGAAAAGTCGGTTGATAGCTGGGGTCTGGGGTTATGTGTTGTGGGAGTTCGGTTTAAAACTGCCGAACACCGATTGGGCAACATAAAACAAAGTACTTGAATGCTAGTGGCTTACGGCTGCCAGCATACAAATTACTATGCCCACATAAGACCCAGCAGAATACATAGCCTATAATAAAGACAACCTTTTGACATGTAACGTCCAGCTTTCCAGAAGTGGCTAGGTTTGCCACAATGCTCCCCCAGAACCAAGCCGGCATACACAGTCTGATCCCAACGGATCGGCTTGGGGATGTCCGGGGGTGTACTTTCACAGATCACTTTTCAAGTTCAGTTTGTCTAGATAACCCGTCGGCGTTACCGTTTTGCTTCCCTGGTCGGTAGTGGATTGTAAAGTCAAACGGCTGCAGCGCCAAACTCCAGCGCAGCAGCCGGGCATTGTCTCCCGCCACACGGTTTAGCCACACCAACGGGTTGTGATTTGTGAGTAGCGAAAAAGGTTGTCCATACAAATACGGCTGCAACTTTTTGAGGGCCCACACCACGGCCAGGCATTCCTTCTCAATGGCGGCGTAGATTACTTTTCGTGGCAATAACTTTCGGCTCAGGTAAGCTACGGGGTGTTCTCCGCCATCGGCTCCCACTTGGCTCAGCACTGCTCCCAATCCAAACATTAAAGCGTCTGTGTGGACAAGAAATCTTTTAGTTGGATCAGGAGCAGCAAGTACAGGGGCATTAGTTAGAGCAGTCTTTAGTTGTTGGAATGCCTGATCACACTCTGGGGCCCAGACAACCTGTCGGGGCAGGTTCTTGCGTGTCAAGTCAGTTAAGGGTTTGGCCAGGGCACTATAATTGGGTACAAATTTTCTATAGTACCCTGCGGTACCTAGAAACGCTAGCACTTGGGTTTTCGTCCTGGGGGTGGGCCATTTAGCTACGGCTTCAACTTTAGCTGGTTCGGGTCTCTGTCGCCCGCTCCCCACCCGGTGGCCCAAGTACTGCACTTCGGCCATCCCTATATGACACTTGCTGAGTTTCAGTGTTAACCCTGCCTCTCCAATACGATCTAGAATGGCCCCTATGTGTTGTAGGTGCTCTGCCCAGGTCTGGCTAAATATGGCGATGTCGTCTAAATAGGCACATGCGTATTCCTGGAATCCGTCCAATAACCGATCGACCATCTGCTGAAAAGTTGCCGGAGCGTTCTTCATCCCGAATGGCATGACCCGAAATTGATACAGGCCAAACAGGGTGACAAACGCTGACTTGGGGATGGCCTCCTCAGCCAGTGGAATCTGCCAGTATCCCTTACATAAGTCTATGGTAGTGAGATACTGGCCCCGTGCCATCTTATCCAGCAGCTCGTCTATCCGGGGCATCAGACACCGTTTTGTCATTCAGCCTCCGGTAGTCGACACAGAAACGTGTCGTGCCGTCCTTCTTTGGTACCAGCACTACTGGCGATGCCCAGGGGCTATCGGAAGGTTCAATAACCCCCAGCTGCAACATCTCGTCAATCTCAGTCTTCATATGCGTCCTGACTGCTTCAGGGACACGATATGGGGTTTGCCGCATTGGGTAGCTGTCCCGGGGTCTCGACTCGGTGAGTGGCCAGCGGAGTGTACCCAGGTAAATTGGAGAAGGTAGCTTTCTTAGCTACAATCAGCTCTTGTACCTGGGCACGCTCCTGAGGGCTTAGCCGCTCCCCCAGCTGAACCCCCTTGGAGGGCTCCATCTGTCCCTCCTGTTCTAAGAGGTCAGGTAGTGGCAGATTCTCCTGATCCTCCGAGGTGGTAGCGCATATGGCGGCCACATCCTCTATCCTCTCATGGTATGGTTTGAGCATATTCACATGGAACATGCGTCTCTCCTCTACCCCTGAGCAGGGGCCAATCACATAGGTGGTGTCACATCTCTGTTCCACCACCTGGTATGGGCCTTGCCAGATGGCCTGCAGCTTGTCTGTGTGGACCGGTTTTAAAATCAAAACCTTTTGTCCCACCTGAAAGCTGCGGTCTCTGGCTCCCCTATCGTACCAGCGGCGCTGACGTTGTTGGGCCGCCCGGAGGTTGGTGCGCACAGCCTGGGTTAGCGCCTCCAGACGGTCCCTGAACTCCAGTACGTAGGATACAATAGGGGTTCCGTCTGGGCTACTCTCCCCCTCCCAATGCTCTCTAATTAGGTCTAGTGGCCCTCGCACCCTTCTCCCAAACAGTAATTCAAAAGGGGAAAACCCTGTTGACTCTTGGGGTACCTCTCTATAAGCGTAGAGCAGATGGGGTAGAAAGCGCTCCCAGTCTTTATGAGCCTCTCCAAATGTACGGAGCATCTGCTTCAGCGTACCATTAAACCTTTCGCATAGACCATTGGACTGGGGGTGGTACGCGAATTTACTATTGGCTTAATGCCACATATCTTCCATAGTTGTTGGGTTACCTCGGCGGTGAACTGGGTGCCTCTATCGGATATGATTTCTTGGGGAAACCCCACCCTGGAAAATATTTTCATTAAGGCCTCTGCCACAGTTTCGGCATGAATGTTGGTGAGGGCTATAGCCTCGGGGTACCGGGTGGCATAGTCCACTACAGTTAAAATATATCTTTTCCCGGAAGGACTGGGTTTTGGTAAGGGCCCCACTATATCTACGGCCACCCTACTGAAGGGTTCTTCAATAATGGGAAGAGGACATAACTTGGCTTTGTGGCGGTCACCTCGCTTGCCTACTCGCTGGCAAATGTCACAGGAGGTGCAGTATTGCCTCACATCCTTGGAGATCCCTGGCCAGAAGAAAGCGTGGGTTAACCTGTATCGGGTACGTGTCATCCCCAGATGCCCAGACAGGGGAATGTCGTGGGCAATCCGAAGCAGTTCTTGCCTATACTTCTGGGGAACCACTAACTGTTTAGTCGTTACTGTGGCCGACCCTCCCACTCCTCTTTCAGCAATGCGGTAAAGTAGCCCTTTCTCCCAGGTGTACCGCTCCCCCTCTAGCCCAGCCTGGTCAGCGTGTACCCTGTCCCTGTATACCTGTAGCGTGGGGTCTGACCACACCTCGGCCTCAAACTTAGTCGGGGTATCCCAGGACATAAGTGTTGTGTGGGGGTCATGGTCTCTTACCGGAGCCTCAGAGTGTGTCGGTGGAACCGTGGTGCGAGCCTGTTGCCGTGTGATCACTGGATGGGCTTCCTGCTATGGGGCCTGGGGTACAAAAGCAGAGGTCATCTGGCCCAAGTCATTTCCCAGCATAACATCTGCTGGTAAATTTTGCATGAGGCCCACTTCTACCGTCCCCCCTCCCACACCCCAATCCAAATGTACTTTGGCAATGGGTAGTCGGTACACTGCTCCCCCTGCCACTCGTACTGCCACGGATCCGCCAGTGTGTGCCGAGTCAGGGACCAAATGGGGTGCTAGCAAGGTTAAAGTAGCTCCTGAATCCCGAAGCCCCTGGACTTCTTTCCCCTCCAAGGTCACTGGCTGTCGATGATGCTGCCGGTTATCCGTGGCTCGGACTGTCATCACCTCATGCAAGATTCCCAGGGGTTCTTCCGCTGGAATGCTCAACATCTCTTGAGTGGCCGGCTCCCGTTGATAATGATGGGCAGCAGCCCTTGGTGCCGGGTTTGGTCGGCCTTGGTTCCAGGCAGGTCTGCCCCGGTTTTGGGTGCACTCGCGTGCCATATGTCCCCACTGTTTGCAGGAGTGGCATTGGATGTTGGCACGTCTGTTATCTCTGGAGGGTGGTGGTAAAGTCCCTTGGGATTGACGAAAAGTGGAGGCTGTGCGAGCGGGGGTGGTAGAGTACTGGGTGGTCCCGCGGGTCGAGGATAACTCTTGGTTAGGGGCCCATGATGTCTCCTCGCATCAAAATGCTGATCCGCTAATCGAGCCGCTTCGGTTAGGGTGAGAGGTTTCCTGTCTCGCACCCATTCTTGTGCCTCTGGGGACAACTGACTTTTTATTCACAGGCTTCCAGGCTTCCATATTTATAGAATTCCCCATGCAAGGGGTTTCCAAACAGCCAAATAGATTTAACAGGGGTAATACAGGGAGGACCAGATGGGGAACTTAACATTTTGGATAATTCTCCCATCAGGCATTGCTGCACGAGGGAAAAGTCGGTTGATAGCTGGGGTCTGGGGTTATGTGTTGTGGGAGTTCGGTTTAAAACTGCCGAACACCGATTGGGCAACATAAAACAAAGTACTTGAATGCTAGTGGCTTACGGCTGCCAGCATACAAATTACTATGCCCACATAAGACCCAGCAGAATACATAGCCTATAATACAGACAACCTTTTGACATGTAACGTCCAGCTTTCCAGAAGTGGCTAGGTTTGCCACAATATATATATATATATATATATATATATATATATATATATATATATATATATATATATATATATATTTAATATAATTATGAAAGGGCCCAGATGACAACCTTTTTGCTTATAAAAATGTTATAAACATTTTATATTTTCCCCAGGTTGTTTTTTTTTCTTTAATTTATTTTTTGTGTGTAAAGTCGAGAGAGAGGAGCTGGACTGCAAGAGTTGCAAGAGTTGCCTCCCACTCACCCCACCCTACCCTACCTGCTACACTTGGGAGCCCGATGGGACAGAGGGACTCCCCCTATGAGGGAGTCTAGCCCACCCAGCCAGCCCTGTAGGTCCTTCGCCTCTCTTTATTTTAGGAGACCTCATGGCCAAAGTGCGTTCGTGTGCGTGCAAGTGTGGTGTTTTTTTTGGGGGGGGGTGGGCGTACTAAGCACAGGCGTACCTTGCATAGCACACCCACCGGGAGCCGGGCTGAGACCACCAAACTCAATTCACATGTAGCCGAGACCGGGATCCGAACCCTTGGCTGCAGAGGTGAACGGCTTGTCAGCGCAGTGCCATTCACGTTGAGCCACCACAGCACCCACCCCATGTTATTTTTGTTTAGATTTTTTTTAGTTATTTTTTATTAAAGGGCCCAGAGCTCCCAAGGCAACCCCCTTTTTTTATATATATATATGTATATATATATTTTTTTTTTCATTAAAGGGCCCAGAGGTTTATTTTTATTAAAGGGCCCAGAGGTCCCCAGGGCCCCCGGATGGCTACCACCCTTTTTTTAACATATATTTTTCTATATTTATTTTTTTGTAAAGGAACCCCCCGCTTATCAAATTGCGGCAGCCCCCCCCCCTTCTCAATTTCAGGCGGCAGCACCCCCCCCCCCTTCTCTGCTCCAGGGGGCCCATGCCTGAAGCTGTGTAAGGGGCCCCATAATTCCTGATGGCGGCCCTGATTCCCCCCCCCCCCCCCATGGTACGAAATTTCAAGGAATTTTTAACTTTCAATGTTGCACTTTAACCACTTCCATACCGCGCAATTTTTCCAACGTTTTTTTTTTTTTTTGGCTTTCAAAAAAAAACCTGTTTCATGAATGACAAAATAAGAAAGCAGTAAAGCTAGCCAAATTATTAGGGATAAGGTGAAAGATGATGTTACACCGAGTAAATAGATACCTAACTTGTCACGCTTTCATATTGCGCACACTCATGGAATGACGCTAAACTTCGTTATTAAAAATCTCCATAGGCGACGCTTGACTTTTTTTCTCAGGTTACCACTTTTGAGTTACAGAGGAGGTCTAGTGCTAAAATTATTGCTCTCACTCTAACGCACGCTATGATACCTCACATGTGGGGTTTGAAGGATGTTTACATATGTGGGTGGGACTTGCATGCGTGTTCGCTTCTGAGTGCGAGCTACTAGGGACAGGAGCATTTAAATTCCTTTTTTTTTTTTTTTTACTTAATATTTTCATTTTTGCACTTGTTTGTCCCTTTTTTTGTATTATTTTTCACTTTTCTTCCTATTACAAGGAATGTAAACATCCCTTGTAATAGGACTAGTGTGTGACAGGTCCTCTTTATAGAGAGAGGCGGGGTCAATTAGACCCCACATCTGTCCTCCAGGCTGGAAAGCATGGAATTGGTAAAAAAAAACATCTCATGCTTTCAGCTGCGATCATGTTCGTTCAGCACAGTGGTGTAGTGTGTAGCATGTTCACCTAGCAGCAAAAGGGTTGCTGGTTCGAATCCCGCCCGTGACACTATCTGCCTGGAGTTTGCATGTTCTCCCTGTGCGGGTTTCCTCCCACAATCTAAAAACATGCTGTAAATTGGATCCTGTCTAAATAAGCCCTAATATGCAGTAGGATATTTAGGTTTTGTGCTGCCCTAGGCCTGACCAAATTTTGGCACCCCCTAATAAAAAAATGACCCACCCTTCCTGTCAAGGCCACACCCTGTTTTTTTATGACCCACCCAGGAATTTTCAGGGGACACACACAAGTTCTGTGGGGGGGGGGGCGCGGGGGCACAGGAGTCCCTTAATTTGCCTAGTTTTTCGATCACTTCCTGTTTGGCTATGGGGCAGGAAGTGAAGGCCAATCTCCCCAAATGGACAGGGATAATACAAAATAAACTGACAGAGCTTCTAACCCCCCCCCCCCCCCCAACTCTATCCAAAATGAAAGAAAACAAAAAAATAAAAAAGTGATGATTATAGTTCCAGTTTAACCCCAAATTTCAGATCATTTTATTGAGAGGCTTAAGAAAATATAACCATGCCAATAGGCCAGGATCCAGCGTTGCTAATATGTATGAATGTGTGTTAGGGACCCCCACAAACACCACTCAATGTTAAATCAACAATTTTCTTGTTTGTTTTGGGGATGCCCGCACCCCTAATAGGGTAAAGACACCTCACAAATGTTGTCACTTTCTACTTAATTCATTCACTTCCTGCCACATAGCCAAACAGGAAGTGAGGGAAAAACCTGAGTAATGTTTTGTTGGGGACACACAGATCAATCTAAATAGTTTCCCATTTTGGAAATTGCATTTTGCTGTGTACATCCCAAATTAGTATAGATCTTGGACTTCGGGGTCCATTTACTAAAGGCAAATCCACTTTGCACTACAAGTGGACAAGCAAGGAAGAAAAATAAAAACTTGACGGGATTGGAAGTTAAAACCATCAGTGCTTCCCTTCTGATTTTCATTGCCTACGCTTCTACTGCAGAGCGGCTTTGCCTTTACTAAACCCCAAAGTAACTAATCATTTGGGGTGTACACTGCAGTGCAATTTGCTTAATGGGGACACTAGTTAGATTGACCTGTGTCCCGAAGAAAAGACCATTGGTAAGTTTTAACCTCACTTCCTGTTCAGCTGTGTGACAGGAAGTGAAGCCAATTATAAGAAAAGGGACACAAAGCCCAACCTAAAAACACTAGCAGGGGTTCAAACACTCACTTGGCTTCCCTCAAACAACCCACAATTAGAATAGGATTGTCTTGTGCTAGTTTCAAGCACAGCGCTGTAAATCAGCACTTCAAGCCTGTCCACCAATACACCACCCCCCCCCCCCTCCAAACATGCCCTGTTTGCAGGTTTTCCTACATCTTGCACATGTGCTTTAAAAAGTCAGTCTGGACATCAATTCTAGGCAGGGGCGGACTGGGCCAGGTGGAAAAATGGAAATTGCCCCCCGGGCCGCTCACATTACATTTAAAACGGCCGCGGTCCGCAGCGCTGTTTTTTTTTTTTTTGCTAAAACTCGGCAGCAGTGGCCGCCAATTGGCTGGCTGCTGCCGCGCTGCATTGTGGGAGTTGTAGGAAGGCAGGGCCGGCCTTGGATGTGCTTTGAGCCAGTGGGTGCTCTGTGATTGGCCGATCTGGCCATGTGCGATGTGCGGGGCGGGGCATGCCGGGAAGCAGACATGGGGGTCTGTGATTGGCCGATTGGGCCATGTGCGATGGGCGGGGCATTCCAGGAAGCAGGCATGGGGGTCTGTGAATGGCCATGCTGAGCTGGTGCTGGTCATGTGTGAAGGCGAGGGCGGGGCTGCACTGTGGATTCGATGATCGTGCCTGCTTGCTCCTGGAGTCCTACCTCCCGATGTGTGTCTGCTGAGGGCTCATCTGCCAGGTCAGCTTACCCCCCCTCCTCTCTGTCACCCCTCCGCCCCCCCCCCCGTCTGGGGAGAGGGAGGGAGCAGCCAGAAAGTCAATGTGTAACGTGTGATGCCTCCATTGTAAAAGGCTGGGCCTTTTACTATAGGAGGCATTGGTGGACTACAAGGCCCAGCATTTTACTATGGGAGGCATTGGTGGAATACAAGGCCCAGCATTTTACTATAGGGGGCTCTGGTGGACTACAAGGCCCAGCATTTTACTATAGGGGGCTCTGGTGGACTACAAGGCCCAGCATTTTACTATAGGGGGCTCTGGTGGACTACAAGGCCCAGCATTTTATGGGGCACAGTGTCAGTCGCAGCAATTGATGGGCACACTCACACTGGCACTGGCAGCATTTGATCATGAGGCACAGTAGCGGCAATTGATTGGCACACTGGCATTCTGATGGGGCACAGCGGCAGCATCTGATGGGGCACAGTAGTGGCAATTAATGGGACCACTGGTAGCATTTGATGGGGCACACTGACAGCAATTGATGGGCACAGTGTCAGCAATTGATGGGTACAGTGGCTGCGTTTGATGGCACAGTAGCAGCATCTGATGGGGCACAGTAGCGACAATTGATGAGCACACTGGCAGCATCTGATGTAGCACAGTGGCAGTATCTGATGGGGCACAGTAGCAGCAATTGACTGGACCACTTGCAGCATTTGATGGGGCACACTGGTGGCAATTGATGGGTACAGTGGCTGCGTTTGATGGCACAGTGGCAGTATCTGATGGGGCACAGTAGCGACAATTGATCGTCACACTGGCAGTATCTGATGGGGAACAGTAGCGGCAATTGATCAGCACACTTGCGGTATCTGATGGGGCACAGTAGCGACAATTGTTGGGCACAGTAGCGGCAATTGATGGGCACACTGGCAGCATCTGATGGGGCACAGTAGCGAAAATTAAAGGGACCACTGGCAGCAATTGATGGGCACAGTGTCAGCAATTGATGGGTACAGTGGCTGCGTTTGATGGCACAGTGGTGGCAATTTTGAGCACCAGCTGCCACTTGTCAGCCTAATTTATTACTGTCCCCCACTTATCAGCTTAATGTATTACTGTCACAGTAATACACAAAGCCAACAAGTGGGGATCGGGGGGAAAGTAATACATGAAGCTGACAAGTGAGGTGATACAGGGGAACAACAACTGAGGGGGCAGTGATAAAGAAGAAGGTGAAACAATTGAGGGGACAGTAATGAAGAAGAAGGTGAAGGTGTTTGCACTGCATTAATGGACAATGATCAGGCTGCACTGATGGGCACTGATCAGGATGCATTAACAGGCACTATCTGCACTTTTTTAATTACTACATTGTATCATATTTGTCTTGCTTCATAACATCAATCATCCGTTATAAAACCATGTGGACATGGATGGCGAGCTGATTTGTGGTTAAGTGGGCCACTTGACTGGACTTGCCCCCCAGGCCTAAGGCTGCCAGTCCTCCCCTGATTCTAGGAAACAATACTTACCGCTTTGTCCTTCCTTTTCTGGTGACTAAACATTTCATGCATACACACCAGGAAAGCGCTTGAGACAAATCACACTTGATGGTTTAGGCCCAAACTATTTCAGCTGCAGCGGTTGAAATCCATAGCATGAAAAAAATATCACAAAACAAACTTCAAAATTTGAAAGTAATTTTATTGGTCCACAAAACAAGGAAAGCAAAACAAAAAATTACAAATAAACACACAAAAAAAAATAAAAAAAATAAAAACAAAAAAGACCAAGGTTTATTTCACACAGTCATTGTAAAATAAATCATGCTTTTGAAATAACAGGATAGACCCACAGGATTAAAACATTAGTCATTAACATCTTGAGAAACATTTAGCAAAATTATGCAGCAGACAAAACATCAAAAAAACAAAACTTGCACCAAACCATCTCTGTTTCGCTCCGCCATTACTTCCAGCCAGCAAATTTGCCCCCACTGAGGGCAGCTGACACGTGCACTATCCACGCTTTTTATAACATGTGTGCTAATGAACCAATTGGAAACACATGAAGAAATGTCAGCCTCTAGTTTGTGTGCACTTGTAACTGCTTACACCTGTTAAGGATGTCCTTAAATTACTAAGCCAAAAAACAAGCTTTCTGAGCATGCTCAGAAAGATGCATGTCATTTTCAGGCTCAAACACCCAGCTTATTTTTCTAAATGTTCGCGCATGCCCAGTTCACTCGAAATGCATTACCAGAATCAAATCTGCAATGGCGGATGAAAGCATTAGAAGTGTTTTATTTTTTTTTGGTCCCCCTGAACTGATGCTTTACAACCTGAAGGGGAGGTCTTATAGAATTTTTACGTAACAAACATAAATAATAATAATTAAAACGCCCCTGTCCCTAGTAGCTCGCAGTCAGAAGCGAACACGCAGCATTTTTTTTTCTTCCGGTTACCAGTTTAGATTTACAGATGAGGTCTAGTGCTAAAAGTATTCCTCTCGCTCGTACGCACGCTATGATACCTCACATGTGTGGTTTGAAGGATGTTTCCATATGTGGGCGGGCCTTAAATGTGTAAGTCCCGCCTCCACATATTTAACCGCCGTTCAAACCCCACATGTGAGGTATCATAGCGTACGTTAGAGCGAGAGCAATACTTTTAGCACTAGACCTCCTCTGTAAATCTAAACTGGTAACCTGAAAATAAATAAAAAAGTGTTGCCTATGGGTATTTTCAAGTACTGAAGTTTGGCGCCATTCCATGAGTGTGTGCAATATTAAAGTGTAACATGTTGGGTATCTATTTACTCGGTGTAACATCATCTTTCACATTATGGCCATAAATTGGGATAACTTTAGTGTTTTCTTAATTTGTAACCACTTGAGCCCCAGACCATATTACTGGTCACTGACTGGGCCAGTTTTTGCATTTCAACACTGCGTCATTTTAACTGACAATTGCGTGGTTGTGCGACGTGGCCCCCAAACAAATTTGGCGTCCTCTTTTTTCCCCCAACAAATTTTTTTTTTGTTTTTTTGGTGGTATTTGATCATTGGTTTTTTCTTATTTTTGCTTGAACCAAAAATATAGCGACAATTTTGTAAATAAAAAGACAACTTTTTTACTCTTTGCTATAATAAATCTCCCCCAAAATATATTCCAAAACTTTTTGCCCTCAGTTTAGGCCGATACGTAAGCTTCGACATATTTTTGGTTCCAAAAAATCACAATAAGCGTTTGATTGGTTTGGGCAAAAGTTATAAGTAGGGGTTGGTCTTATGGGTTTTTTAGGAATATATTTTTGTTTTACTAGTAATGGTGGCGATCATTGATTTTTTCTGGCTACTGCGACATTGTGGCGGACACATTTTTGTGAGCTTTGGCATTTTTCTAGCGAGCAATGGTATACAAATGCATTGCTTACTATAAAAATGTCACTGGCAGGGAAGGGGTTGATTATGTTACCTGGGTGTGTTCTAACTGTAAAGGGGGTGGGACTGTCTAGGGGAAATGACAGATCGCTGTTCATACATTGTATGGACAGACGAGCAGGCATTCCCCCTCAGATCCAGACCAAACCCTTCTCCCAGGCACGCAGTCTGGCCGGACAGAAATGGGGGTGGGGACGAGCGAGCGCCCCCCCCTCCTGAGCCGTACCAGACCACATGCCCTCGACATGGGGAAGTGTGTGCTTTGGGGGAGGGGGGCACTGCCCCCCCACCCCAAAGCACTCTTGTCCCCATGTCGATAGGGACAAGAGCCTCTTCCCGACAACCCTGGCCGTTGGTTGTCGGGGTATGCGGGCGGGGGGCTTATCAGAATCTGAGAGCCCCCTATAATAAGGGGGCCCCCAGATTCTGGCCCCCCACCCTATGTGAATGAGTATGGGGTACATCGTACACCTACCCATTCAACGGGTGGAAATGTGTCAACACAAATAAACCACACAGAATAAAATAATTTATTAGTCAGCTCTGGGGGTCTTCTGCCGGGACCCCCCACCACCAGCCCATTGGGCCCCGGGCTTCGCCGTTTTCTGCCGGGGAACGACGACACCCACCGATGATCTCCGCCATGTTCAGCCAGGCCCCCACCCCAAAATAACCTCTTTTACATCCGGGGGGGCCGGCCGAAAACAGCGGAGAACAACGGGGGGCGGAGCCCCTCCTCGGTCTTCTAGACGTTTTCTGCCGGGGGGGCTCCAGCCCCGCACTGGTCTTCGCCGCCGCCTTCCGCCGGGGAGAGAGACACCCACCGATGCTCTCCGCCATGTTCGGCCAGGCCCCCACCCCAAATTAAGCTCTTTTACATCCGGGAGGGGCGTCGGAAAATGGCGGAGAACAACGGGGGGCGAAACCCCTCCTCGGTCTTCGCCGCCGCCTTCTGCGGGGGACTCCTGCCTCCCGCGGGCTGATGGCTGTCTTCCGCCGGGGGGTACACCTACCCCCCCCGGCCTTCGCCGCCGCCTTCCGCCGGGGAGAGAGACACCCACTGATGCTCTCCGCCATGTTTGGCCAGGCCCCCACCCCAAATTAAGCTCTTTCACATCCGGGGGGGCCGGCGGAACATGGCGGAGAACAACGGGGGTGTCGCCACTCCTCTATCTTCTAGCCGTTTTCTGCCGGGGGGGGGAAACACCCACCGATGCTCTCCGCCATGCTCGGCCGGGCCCCCACCCCAAAATTAAGCTCTTTCACATCCGGGGGGGGGGCGGCCGAAAACAGCGGAGAACAACTGGGGTGTCGCCCCACCTCAGGCTTCTTTCGCCGTCTTCCGCCGGAGGGCGCCACTCTCCGGGCTTCTCGTCGCTGTCTTCCGCTGTGGGGCACCACCGGCGGGCTTTGTCGGCTTCTGCCTGGCTCCTCCGCGGGTGCCAGGCCTTCACGTCGCTGTGTCGCCGTCTTCTGCCACCGCCCCCTTCAACGTTTTCTGCCGGGATGAGGGTCGCACATCCCATCCCGGACTTGGACGTGGCGGGCTTCTCGTCGCCATCTTCCGCCGCCGCCCCCTTCACCACGAAGCTCCGTGCCTGTGTGGGAGGGCAGCGGGCTTCGAAGTTTTCGGCCGGGGTGAGGGTCGCACATCCCACCCCGGGCTTCTCGTCGTTGTCTTCCGCCGCGGGGTGACACTCGCGGGCTTCTTCTTCCATTCGATGTTGACATGGCGAGGTCCGGCGCTGAAATGCCGACAGAGCGGTGGGCACAGACTTATATTGGCATTGGGCGTGGGCGTGGTAATGCCACCATGTGACCTTAACCCATGTGACATCACAGGGCATGATGGGAATGTGATGTCACATGGGTTAAGGTCACATGGTGGCATAACCACGCCCACGCTCAATGCCAATATAAGTCCGTGCCCACCGCTCTGTCGGCATTTCAGTGCCGGACCTCGCCGTGTCAACATCGAATGGAAGAAGAAGCCCGCGAGTGTCACCCCGCGGCGGAAGACAGCGACGAGAAGCCCGCCGCCCTCCCCCATAAGCAGGAAGCTTCATGGTGAAGGGGGCGGCGGCAAAAACGACTAGAAGTCCGGTGTGGGATGTGCGACCCTCACCCCGGCCGAAAACTTCGAAGCCCGCTGCCCTCCCACACAGGCACGAAGCTTCGTGGTGAAGGGGGCGGCGGCGGAAGATGGCGACACAGCGACGAGAAGCCCTGGCCCCCGCGGAAGAGCCAGGCAGAAGAGGCTATCGAGAGCCCCCACCGGCAGAAAACTACGAAGCCCGCGGCCCTCCTCCATAGGCAGGAAGCTTCATGGTGAAGGGGGCCGCAGCGGAAGACGACTAGAAAACCGGGGTGGGATGTGCGACCCTCACCCCGGCGAAAACTTCGAAGCCCGCTGCCCTCCCCCACAAGCACGGACTTTCGTGGTAAAGGGGGCGGCGGCGGAAGACTGCGGTGGCGAAGACCGGGGTGGGTTGGCGGAAGACCCCCCGGAGCTGGCTAATAAATTATTTTATTCTTGTGTGGTTTATTTGTGTTTACACTTTTTCCACCAGGTGAATGGGTAGGGGTACCATGTACCCCATACTCATTCACATAGGGTGGGGGGGCCAGAATCTGGGGGCCGCCTTATTAAAGTGGCTCTCAGATTTTGATTGGCTCCCGCCCGCATACCCTGACAACCAATGGCCAGGGTTGTCGGGAAGAGGCTCTTGTCCCTATCGACATGGGGACAAGAGTGCTTTGGGGTGGGGGGGCAGTGCCCCCCTCCCTCAAAGCACACACTCCCCCATGTCGAGGGCATGTGGTCTGGTACGGCTCAGGAGGGGGGGGGGGCGCTCGCTCGTCCCCACCCCCATTGCTGTCCGGCCAGACTGCGTGCCTGGGATAAGGCTTGGTACGGATCTGGGGGGGAACCCCACGCCGTTTTTGGCGTGGGTTAACCCCTCACGTTCCGGACCAAAGCCGGAGAGCCTATTATACCCCTGGGCGGGAACCCGCGCCGGTTTCAAATTTGAAATTTGGCGCAGAGTTCCCCTTCAGTGTCGGCGCAGCCCGAGAACAGCTCGGAGATTGCCGTGCGCCGTTTCTTGCAGTGCAAACACTGCTACGCCGCTTGGTATTTACCAAGAATTTCTCAGCGTACTGACAAGGCGCACGGCATTCCCTGAAATCTCCCTCTGCGCATGCCCAGTATGCAAATGAACCTTCCGAGGTTCTGGCGTACTTTGCAAGCGCACGGGGATCGTTTCTCAAAAGTCACTTTCGCTTTCAATTCGGCCCGCCACACACGCTCAAACACATGTCACTACACTTCCCCTGCATCACCCCCCTCCCTCCCCTCATAAACTCCCGCCCGAATCCCCGATGTTTACATAACTAAATGCCATACGCTAGCTCTGTACTGGCGTGCTGTGCGCCCTCTCCTGGGCGCATTAGGCAGTTTAGTAAATGAAGAAATACACTGCACTGACAGTGTATCTCTTTTGTAAATCTCAAAAACGGGTTTACTCCTGCTTGTGCACCATGAGTCATGGCGCACAGGCTTGGTAAATCAGCCCCATAGTGTCTCAAAGAGGGGAATTGTAATAAATATAGCATGCCCACCTCCATCTTAGGTTTAATATTAAATATAGTATGCCCACCTCCATCTTAGGCTTAATATGCCATGTCATATAGGATTAATAACAGCTTACAAAATGTCTCAAATCTGCTAAGATGCAGAAAAATTTGTTACCTAAGTCAGTATCTGTGAACTTTGTATCGGCTCATATTGACTTAAGATAACATAGTATTACAATGGTTGTGTAAGCTCATAAAAACATAGGTTTTCGAGTTCACATCTATATGTTAAATGAAATTAGGTAACACAAATTCCATAAATGATTTACTTAAATACTTATGTAAAACCATACGTACGCATTGTAAGAAATTACGCACTCATCTGTTTTTGCCTTATATAAACAGCGGTGTACATTCAGTAAATCAGATTTCATATAACCACACCTTGCTGTTTCCTGTGTCATTATATGAAGTCCCAGGCCTGAGAGCTCGAGGACTCCTCTTTCTTCATTGAACCCTGAAATCTACCTGGGTGTTCCTATAGAAGAGATAATTCCCAACAGTACCCTCTGGGCAGTGCCACCTGTCCAGGCATTTTTCCATAGCTTTGCTATTCTCATTTGGGCTAGATGCCATACCCATGGGCAATCTACTCCAGGTAAACTGTTGCCGTTCAAAGCTGAAGGCAAAGAGGTATTGACAGTCAGGGTGGAGTGGTACAGTGAAAAAGGCATCCTTCAAATGCATGACTGTGAAATATTGATTAGAAGGGATGATGTTACTCAGAATAGTGTGAGGGTTGGATACCACTGGAGTATCCTCTTGGATGATTTTGTTAATTGCTCTCAGGTCTTGTACCAGCTGGTACACGTTTCGGCCTGTTTTTTTCACAGGGTACAATGGGGTATTAGCGGGTGAACTTACCTTTACCAGTATACCCTCTTTAAGGAGGTGTATAATTTGGTCTCTAATTCCCTCCAATTGAGCCAATTTTAATGGATACTGAGGTAACCTAGGAATGATAGCATCTAGTTTTAGCTTGATCCTAACAGGGGGGCAGCGGATCATAAGTCTTGTGTTCCCCTCTTTAGCCCAAACATCTGGATTGGTGCCTTCGAATAACTCACTGGGCAAGCTCTCCGTGAAATTTGCGTCCAGTTCCAAGTTACACAAAGCAATGACCCTATCCCAGGTTTCTACCATTTGAGGTTGGTCAGAATCAGAAGGGATGTTTACTTCCACTCCATCCTCGGTAAAGTGTATTTGGGCTCTCATTTGGGAGAGCAAATCTTTTCCCAGCAAATTGCAAGAAACTGAATTGCTCAAGAGTAGTAAAGCTTCAGTTTGAAAAGGTCCTATTCGAACTTTTGTGGGAGTGGTTTCCAATAGGGGGGTATACTATACCCCCTAGCCCAACCCCTCTTACGGCCTTTCGAATGGGAAGATTTATCTCACTGGATTTTAAAATAGTACGAGCAGCCCCAGTGTCAACCAGGAGCCTTAGGGTTTTATTATTTAATTTCATCTGCACATAAGCAATACCCTGCTCATTGGTTGAGATCATAGGTAACACCGGGAGCTCTCCCAACGTCACTTGAGGTCTCCTTCAGATTCCCTTTCCTGTCGTGGGGGCCTACTTTGTCTTGGAGCTGTACAATTCCTCTTGTAGTGACCGGGCTTGCGGCAGTTGTAACAAACCGGTTTTCTTCTTGGTTTTTGGTCAAGATCTGCACTGTTCAACTGATCAGTGACAAGGCAGATCCTTTGAGGTTTTTGTGACTCCCAATCTGCTATATTCCTTTCAATAACAGTTGCAAGTGTCAACAAAGAGGAGAGGGGCTTATCCCTCCAGTCTGGATTTGCAGTCATCAATTTTTCCCTAATGTTTCCTCTCAACCCGGTAATGAAGCTATGTATCAATACGGGTGATAGGGCACTGTTAGTAATGTCCCCACCAGCCGATTCCACGGCTTGTTTAAAGTGATTGTAGTATGTCGTATGGACCTTGGATCACTCCTGACACCTTGGTCCAAGACTGGGGAGGATAGACGGTTTTAATTAACTGTGCTAATTGCTTAGTGAGTATATCTCCTTGCTGGCTGGAGTCAATATACAGGGTTAGTGGAATATTAGTTTTATCGAGGATTTCATCAAAGTCCCCATCTCCACAAATCCTTTTCATTATTTGAAGCATATCACCCCAGTTTGCATTGTAGCTGGCCTGGATGCCCAGCAGCTTAATGGGATCTGTCCTTGGATGGGGGATAACACTCAGAAATCCCTTCATCTCAGAGGTAGTCCACGGTACATGATGTATCATTCTTCCAGTGGACCTCCCGCTGTTATAAACCACCTGTTCTCTTACAGGATAGAAAGATGTGTCCTCCGGAAAAGATATTAGTTGTTGATTGGTCTTATGGGATTCTGTCACAGGTTCCCAATAAGACTGGGGAAGATTGTTGCTGCCATGTGGGGGCACTTTATCCAATTGCAAAAAGTGTGGCATTAACAGTCCCATGGTACACAGGTGTGCCCACATTGTGTGATATCCTTTCCTCATTAGAGTGACCCCCACATAGGTCCTTGTTGTGGGGTACTAGTTACTTGGGGGTGCAGAAAGACGTGCTCTCTTCCCCTCTCCGTGCTGTTTTCCATGCCCAGGTGTCTACTGCTGGACGTGTCAACTCTCTCTCTCCTAGGGCTTGAACCAGGGGGCAGCAGCTATGCAGCCGCAGCTTAGGAAAGACCGCGGCTTCGTCCGCGGCCTAGTGGCGCGTGCTCTAATACTACCCCGAGATTGATCCAAAGTGCTCAGAATACCCCCCTTACCTCTTGGAGGACCCCATCTACCCCCGAGGTAATCAATCTAGCCGCCTCTCACCCTGCTGATAGCCCCCCGACCTAGGCTCTGTACCAGACCGGCGGCCATCTTGGTACACCCCCCCCCCAGCTACAGAGATATCTCCTACCCCCAGCCCCTCACAACTTAATAGCATTTGATCCAGGGTCTCGGCCGATCGCCTCTCAGGGATCAGGAAGGATTTTTTTTCCCTGGCCAAGCACATTGGCATAGCAGGGTCCAGGTTTTTTTTTGCCTTCCTCTGGACCAAAAAAAGCCGGGAGAGAAGATTCACAGAACCTTCCTCCATCGCCAGCCGACCACCGCCCCCCACCCCCTATGGTGACGGACAACTGTGGCTAATCTGCAGTACTCGGCAGAAAGCATTTGGAGTCTGAGGCGATTTGCCACAATACTACCAGCGGTCACCAAAAAGGCCTTAAGAACCGAACAACTCTTGAGAATCGATCGACTGTCAAAGAATTCGGTCACCCATATCATGTGCTTTTATCAATAAAAGATTGGCTGTAAAACACAGACTAGAAATCCTTGATTTCATATTACAATACGATTTAGACTGTCTCTTTATTACAGAAAGCTGGCTCACAGCCGACTGTAACACCATTCTAGGAGAACTGGAGCCAGAAAACGACTGTATTATAACAGAAAACAGAATAGGGCAAAGAGGAGGGGGCCTGGCGGTGATCTACAAGGCGCATCTTGCGATCACTAAACCACTCCTTCAAAATCCTATTCCATTCATGGAAACCCTTACTCTGCAACTGCAACCAAATCCCCGGGAGACCGTCCGTATTCTACTCTGCTACAGGCCACCCGGGCCAAAGTCGCAGCTTTTAGCATCACTGACGGAATTTATCTCCACTTATACCCTAAACAGCAAACACCTTTTGCTGCTCGGGGACTTCAATCTCTGGGCCAACTCCTCACAGGATCCCATTGCCGATGCCTGTATTGACCACCTGGAAGGATTAGGACTACAACAACTAGTATGTGGCCCCACACATGCTTCAGGTCATACACTCGACCTAATTTTCAGACAAAATCTGAAAATAAGTTTTTTGGAAAATGAACCGTTGCCATGGACAGATTACCATGCAATTAAATTCATAATTTCCAAAATTCCCCCATTGATGAAAAAAAACACATAAGCCGGTGACAACACACTGGACTAGATCTCAGAAGAAGCTCCATTCGGAACTCTTCAAATCTACCTTAAATAAAATAAAAACACTCCAACCACTCCGAACAGTCTCAGATACACTGGATGCCATAAATACAGCCCTACTACAGTCAGCCGACTTAGTAGCACCAAAACGCAAAGTCCGCATCCGGAAAAACAAGTCCAGCTGGTTCAACAACCAGCTGTCGCTACTGAAGCAAGAGCGCAGAAGGGCGGAAGCCGCCTGGAAAAGAAGCGCTTCAGAGGAGAACCTCATCAGCTACAAGACCATATCAAGAAAATACCGTAAAGAAATCTTCCAAGCCAAGAAAAATAATTTTTCTAAGGCCATCAATAGTGCCCTAAATCGACCCCGCAAGCTTCAAGCTGGTCAGTCAGACCATGAATCCAGGCTGTCTTGAAGCCCCAAATTTAGATACCCAAGAGTTTTGCGATGAACTATCGGATTTCTTCATCAATAAAATTGAAGGAATCCGGGAAAGCATTCGACAAAACAATACCCCCCGCAACCACCCCCTTAATCAACCACAGAACACCCATAGAAACCTTCTACAATCAACCAAGTTCACTCTGGAACCCATCTCCGTTAATGCCACAAGAAATATCATCGGTACTTTGCGAAACAGCACAGCGCCTAATGATATTATCCCCACTAAGCTGCTGAAGGAATGTGCCGATATCTTGGCACCACCTATCACGCAGCTCATAAACCAGTCATTCAAGGAAGGCATAGTGCCCTCCCTGCTGAAAGAGGGCACAATCCAGCCCATCTTGAAGAAACCCACCCTAGACCCCAATGACCCAACTCACCGCCGTCCCATAACAGGCCTAAACATTCTATCCAAGATAATGGAGAAAGTAGTGGTACAACAGCTGCAAAAGCATCTAGATACCCATAATCTACTTGATCCATTTCAATCAGGCTTCCGTCCCGGACACGGAAACGGCATTGCTCAAAATATGGGACGACGCTCTTGAGGCCGCGGACGAAGGAGAATCTTGTCTCCTGGTTCTGTTGGACCTAAGTGCAGCCTTTGACACGGTAGACCACAAACTGTTACTGACTCGGCTGGCTGAGGTAGCCAGAGTCGCAGAAGGTGATCT
Organism: Rana kukunoris; assembly: GCA_029574335.1. Lineage (NCBI taxonomy): Eukaryota > Metazoa > Chordata > Amphibia > Anura > Ranidae > Rana > Rana kukunoris. The sequence continues at coordinate 54,796,991 of CM056060.1, read as the reverse complement.
GTCATGGTTCTCCTCCTTTCTGGAAAACCGTTCACAAACAGTGAAATTAGGACCTTTCACTTCTGAAAAACGCACGGTGTCATGCGGAGTCCCTCAAGGATCCCCCCTATCACCGGTGCTCTTCAACATCTATCTTCGTCCTCTCTTTGAAATCATCAGTAGCCAACAACTACTTTATCACTCATACGCAGACGACGCGCAACTATATTTTCGCATCTGCAATAAAAAGGATCATCATCCCAGTTTAGAGAACTGTCTCTCTTTGATTGAAAACTGGATGACCAAGAGTTATCTTAAACTCAACAACTCCAAAACAAAACTCCTTCTGTTTTACGCCAGTCGCAAGAGTCAACTGGCAACTACTTGGAAACCCCCACCCATTCTGGGCCAGATAATCTCCCCTAGCTTCAAAGTCAAAAGTCTCTGAGTCATCTTTGACACCTACATGACAATGGACGCACAAATAGGGTCAGTAGTCAGCGGATCTCACCATCTGCTGCGCCTACTACGCAAACGTATTCCCAAAGAAGACGTAGCAGTTGTGGTAGGAACAATTGTGAACTCCAGATTGGACTATGCAAATGCCCTTTACCTCGGACTCCCTAAGTACCAAATCGCTCATCTGCAAGTTGTTCAGAATACGGCCGCCAAACTTGTGACTGCGAAAAAACCCTGGTAATCAATCTCACCGTCGTTGAGATCCCTTCACTGGCTGCCAGTAAAAGACAGAATTGCTTTTAAAACACTCTGTCTGACTCATAAGTGCATCCATGGGAAAGCTCCGCAATATCTATGTGAAAAGATAGAAGCCCACAATCCCAATCGCGTTCTGCGATCCACCGACCAAAATCTAGTCAAGATACCCAAAGCCAGATACAAGTCCAAAGGAGAAAGAAGGTTTGCTTTCCAAGGTCCCAGACTATGGAACGCTTTACCAACCAGCATTCGATTGGAGGAAAACCACCTGAGCTTCAGAAGACAGATAAAAACTCTGCTCTTTTGATGACCAGAGAGACAGAAACAACGAGCGCCCAGAGGCGATTCAGTTTGCATGTGCCGCACTATATAAGTTTTTCATTCATTCATTCATTGGGGGTATAAAGGTACATAGGCAGTGTGCCCTGTAGCAGAACTGCCAGTATTGCTTGCAGCAACGGAATTGTTTGCTAACTGCCGTCTAGGGGAGAATGTTGGTTCGCAGCCAGTAAATGGAGGACTAGTATATTCGGGAGGTTCTTCTGTCAATTGAGAAGAGGGTATCCCTTTGGATGGTATCTGATCTCTGGAACTAGAGAACATTTTCTCCCTTGGGTCCAGCATTCCCTTTCCTTGGTGGGCTGCGCTATCTCTCTCCTTTTGTTTTAATGCTTCACAGGAAGAGTTTTTCTGTGATTCATTTAAGGTTTTTAATGGGGTGTCAAATTGGGCCGCAAGTTGTGGCTTCCTTGTTTTGTCATCTGCTGATAGATGACAATTCCTCTCAGCCTCTGAGTATTTTTCCAACCAGGACCGAGCAATTGCATAAGGCCCCACTCTTGACAATGCCTCCTCCTCTCCCTGTTCGTCACTGTTACTACCCTGGAGATGTGGCTGTCCCTGCTTGTCATTAGTTCTGAGCATCATTTTGTGTGTTTTCTTCTTACCTCCTATTGTGAACACATTCACATCATCAGTTATATTCATGGATTCTACCATCTATGCACTCCAAGCATCTTTTTCATTTGTTCGTATCATCTTCCCGTGGTGACTGTACCACATGGCTTCCCAAGCACTTGGCTTGAACGTACTCCTCTTAGAATATTGCTTGCCAGTCCACCGACCCAAATCTTGCATATATTTCACAACCCAATGTCCATATTTATCTATCATTTCCTCCTTCGGGGTCAAGTGGTAAGGTTCCCCACGGTTAGACTCCCTTTTTGAAGCGATCTGATTTCCCATCCTTTTTTACGAAGGACCTTGAGCTGATCCCGCAAACCTTATAGGTCGCTTTTTCACAAAGCTAGCTACGCTTTGACCAATGATTGGGTTGACACGTACCACCCCTGTCACCTTTACTACCCTTTTTTTTCAAGACTATAGTCCTTCAAAAAATTAGCCCGGAGATTTTAATCCCCCCGTGAACTTTTCTGCAATATTCTAAGAGAAATGTTTACTATGATTGCTTGCAGTGCAGGAGGCCCCTAATTGCACGAATTTAACTGACGCCCACCTAATAATGATTTTTAGCAGTTACAATATAGCCAGTGTTTTATAGATCTAATTACACTGCTTACAATCCACAGTTAGTAGTTTACACAGAAAGATAGATTCACATACATCCAGACAATTCAGGGTGACCTAGACCCACAGGTGCAATTCAATCTCAAAGATTTGGAAGCGTCTTGACCTAGACTCATACAAGGCTCATTTAGAAGCGCTTGTTGGCAGAAAGGCCCAGATTCCAATTCTTTTCACTGCCTTTAAGCGTCCAATCGGAGCCCATATCATTCACACTGACAACCTGCTGTAATTTTGGCCTAATCAAACAGGATGTCTTCTCATACACTCTCAGTACAATTTATTTCACTTATACTGTTTATATCAGTCTCATCAAAAGTTTTTTAGTACAGACAAAATGTTATATACCTATAAACAATGTTCACAGAAGCTTGCTAGTCTGGGTGTTCAGACAGGGGAGAATAAAAATTCTTACCTTTTTTGGAGTTAGATTCGTCTGGTTCTGTTCTGTTCTCCACACAATAAATCCTAATGGCCCAAACCGTCAAGCTTCCTCACACAGGGGCACCGAATTGTGTCGGCTATGTTTATATCTCACTTGAATGATTAATGATACATAAAAATGATTGGTTAAAACCCGTTGTCTATATAAAATTGAAGCAAAAGATAGCGGTGTGAAAAGAGAAAATAATTTGTTTATTGTACAGAAAAAGAAACTTGCATTAATCCAATGCTTACAACCATAACACAAATTATATTACTTTAAAACAGAGAGGATACCGCTGATACACAAATAAATTCTGTTTCAACATATAAGATACATATAAGAATATGGACTCAACAATATGTTAAGACAAGCAATAAGGAAGGGAAAAAGATTATAGGAGAGATTTAAGTAAATTAAAGAGGTATATATACAGACTACTTCACCAGGCTTGATTAGGACATCATACACTGATAACCAGTCAAACCGACTTCACTGTTTTTTATACCCCTCAGTCTACATTTTCTCCCTCCAAAAACTCAAATTCCCGAGGATACAATGTGTCTTTTCAGAGTGACAGAGAACCCAGTAACCCACTGTTGTCACATCCTTTTGACAAGTGAAATGTCTTGGAGTTTGCATAATAACACCAACAAACTTTCTTTGGGATCTCTAACTCACTTAACTCCCACACTTAGCATATCACAAGACACCTGGCTAAATGGATATTTCCTGTTTGGCCAAGCTCTATACACACACACACACACACACACGGTATAATTGGACACTTTCAATTAACACAGGGAATCTTAATTTGCAACCAGACAGGAGATGACAGGAACCTCTTTTAATATACAGGGGCCACGTCCTATTAGAAAATATATTGTAACTATATAGTTACAATATATTTTCTAATAGGACGTGGCCCCTGTATATTAGACATGTGCAGACTGGAATATTTTGTTTCGTTTTTTCGTTTTCGTTTGGAAAATAAATTTATTTAGTTACTCCCGAAAATCTTTTTGATTTATTTAGTTTTTCGTTGGGGAATAGCTTTCATCCGAAAATCCAATAATACTTGGTTTCTGTCTAATGGTCAAAAGAATATTCGACAGAACGTCGAATCTTTACGTCAAATCATACATTTCCGTTCAAATATTCCACCTACAAGAATTCTAATGTTGTATGACTAGTAATAATGTCGAATCTATTCTCTATAATGTCGAATCTATTATTTCTATAGTGTTGAATCTTTTCCCTATAATGTCAAATCTCTCTATATCGAATTTTTACCGCAACGAAAACAAAAATAAAGCATTTTTTATGTTGGATCTTTCGGTTTTAGTTTCTTGCGCTTTTGTTATCGTTTGTTAAAATTATAACAAAAAAAAATGATTTTCGGACGAAAATGCATTCTAACGAAAACGAATGCACATGTCTACTGTATATTTAAAAGAGGTTCCTGTCATCTCATGTCTGGTTGCAAATTAAGATTCCCTGTGTTAATTGAAAGTGTCAAATTATACCGTGTGTGTGTATAGAGCTTGGCCAGACAGGAAATATCCATTTAGCCAGGTGTCTTGTGATATGCCAAGTGTGGGAGTTATATGCACGTGTACATATATATATATATATATATATACAGTGCAGAAAATAAGTATTTGAACACCCTGCTATTTTGCAAGTTCTCCCACTTGGAAATCATGGAGGGGTCTGAAATTGTTATCGTAGGTGCATGTCCACTGTGAGAGACATAATCAAAAAAAAAATTCCAGAAATCACAATGTATGATTTTTTAACTATTTATTTGTATGATACAGCTGCAAAGAAGTATTTGAACACCTGAGAAAATCAATGTTAATATTTGGTACAGTAGCCTTTGTTTGCAATTACAGGGGTCAAACGTTTCTTGCAGTTTTTCACCAGGTTTGCACACACTGGAGGAGGGATTTTGGCCCACTCCTCCACACAGATCTTCTCTAGATCAGTCAGGTTTCTGGGCTGTCGCTGAGAAACACAGAGTTTGAGCTCCCTCCAAAGATTCTCTATTGGGTTTAGGTCTGGAGACTGGCTAGGTCACGCCAGAACCTTGATATGCTTCTTACAGAGCCACTCCTTGGTTATCCTGGCTGTGTGCTTCGGGTCATTGTCATGTTGGAAGACCCAGCCTTGACCCATCTTCAAAGCTCTAACTGAGGGAAGGAGGTTGTTGCCCAAAATCTCGCAATACATGGCCCCGGTCATCCTCTCCTTAATACAGTGCAGTCGCCCTGTCCCATGTGCAGAAAAACACCCCCAAGGCATGATGCTACCACCCCCATGCTTCACAGTAGGGATGGTGTTCTTGGGATGGTACTCATCATTCTTCTTCCTCCAAACACGGTTAGTGGAATTATGACCAAAAAGTTATATTTTGATCTCTTCTGACCACATGACTTTCTCCATGACTCCTCTGGATCATCCAAATGGTCATTGGCAAACTTAAGACGGGCCTTGACATGTGCTGGTTTAACCACTTGCTTACTGGGCACTTACACCCCCCTCCTGCCCAGGTAAAATTTCAGCTTCCGGCACTGCGTCGCTTTAACTGACAATTGCGCGGTCGTGCGACGTGGCTTCCAAACAAAATTTATGTCCTTTTTTCCCCACAAGTAGAGCTTTCTTTTGGTGGTATTTGATCGCCTGTGCGATTTTTATTTTTTGCGCTATAAACAAAAAAGTGCGACAATTTTGAAGAAAAATACAATATTTTTTACTTGTTGCTATAATAAATATCCCAATTAAAAAAAAAACACATTTTTTTTTCTCAGTTTAGGGCGATACGTATTCTTCTACATATTTTTGGTAAAAAAAAAAAAAAAAAATCGCAATAAGCGACTGGTTTGCACAAAAGTTATAGCGCTTACAAAATAGGGGAGAGAATTATTATTTTTTATTATTTTTTTTTTTACTAGAAATGGCGGCGATCTGCGATTTTTATTGGTACTGCGACGTTATAGCGGACACATCGGACACTTTTGACACATTTTTGGCGCCATTCACATTTATTCTGCGATCAGTGCTATAAATATGCACTAATTACAGTATAAATGTGACTGGCATTGAAGGGGTTAACACTAGGGGGTGAGGAAGGGGTTAAATGTGTATGCTAGGTGTGTTCTAACTGTAGGGGGAGGGGGGGGTGACTGGGGGGGTGACCGATCTGTGTCCCTATGTAGGAAGGAACACAGATCGGGCTCCTCCCTTCCAGAGACAGGACATTGTCTCTGTGTGAACCGGCAATGAGAGATGATCTATGAGAGATCATCTCTCATTGGCCCACAGATCGCATCACAAACGGCCGCTCTGATTGGCCGTTTGCCGCGATCTGTGATTGGCCGTGTCCAAGGGACACGGACAACACAGGGCTTCCCTGCAGCGCGCTGTACAGCGCGCGCTGGGAAAGCCAGAATGACATGCCGTCAAATGACGGCATGTTGGATATTCAGGCCCGCGCTGTTGCCGTCATCCGACGGTAGCGCGGGCCTCAAGTGGTTAAGCAGGTGAACCTTCCGTGCCATGCATGATTTCAAACCATGACGTCTTAGTGTATTACCAACAGTAACCTTGGAAACGGTGGTCCCAGCTCTTTTCAGGTCATTGACCAGCTCCTCCCGTGTAGTCCTGGGCTGATTTTTCACCTTTCTTAGGATCATTGAGACCCCACGAGGTGAGATTTTGCATGGAGCCCCAGTCCGAGGGAGATTGACAGTCATGTTTAGCTTCTTCCATTTTCTAATGATTGCTCCAACAGTGGACCTTTTTTCACCAAGCTGCTTGGAATTTTCCCCGTAGCCCTTTCCAGCCTTGTGGAGGTGTACAATTTTGTCTCTAGTGTCTTTGGACAGCTCTTTGGTCTTGGCCATGTTAGTAGTTGGATTCTTACTGATTGTATGGGGTGGACAGGTGTCTTTATGCAGCTAATAACCTCAAACAGGTGCATCTAATTTAGGATAATAAATGGAGTGGAGGTGGACATTTTAAAGGCAGACTACCAGGTCTTTGAGGGTCAGAATTCTAGCTGATAGACAGGTGTTCAAATACTTCTTTGCAGCTGTATCATACAAATAAATAGTTAAAAAATCATACATTGTGATTTCTGGATTATTTTTTTTTGATTATGTCTTTCAGGCCTTGTACACACGAGTGAATAAATCCGCTGAACATGGTCCGACGGACCATTTCAGCCGAAAAATCCGCTCGTGTGTAGGGGCAAACGGACCGTTCTGTCCGGATTCCTCCGGCGGAAAATTTCCAAAGCATGCTTTGGAATTTTTCCTCCGGAGAGCTGTCCGTCAGATATGTCCGCTGGTTAGTACGGCAAACCAGCGGACATATCTGCCCGCACATGCGTTGTATCCTGTGAATGGATCCGACGCATGCGCGCGGAAGTGTTTACTTCCTGGTGCGGTGACGTGGCGGTGACAACGTCACCGCCGCGTCACCGCGCTGTCCGCCGGCGGGGAATTTGATCCGATGGTGTGTACAGCCATCGGATCAAAGCAATCCGGCGGACAGATCCCTCGTGTGTACAAGGCCTCACAGTGGACATGCACCTACGATGACAATTTCAGACCTCTTCATGATTTCCAAGTGGGAGAACTTGCAAAATAGCAGGGTGTTCAAATACTTATTTTCTGCACTGTATATATATATATCCACACACACACATTCATCAGGGGCATGGTGGTTGAATTCAGGATATGAATATGAAGATGTTCAACATATACATTACACCAGGTATTACGTGCTAACCCACTTTCACAACTATACTACTCCAACTTTGAATCCCTGCTAAACAGCTTTACACAGGAAACGGATAGGCTTAAGAAATGTCATCTCTCATGGTCAGGTAGATTAGCAGCATACAAAATGCTTCTGCTCCCCAAGTTGTTATATTACTTTAGAGCACTCCCAATCCAAATTCCATCCTCATTTACGTAAATATGCAACGATCCTTATCCAAATTTATATGGGAGTGGAAACAAGCCATATGCCCTCACAACATTATTATGAAACACAGGAAAATAGGGGGCATGGGCTTCCCAAATATCAAAGATTACCATACAGCGGCATTTCTGGACCAAGTCAAGTCATGGTTCAACACCTCCGATCAAATCTATTGGTGTTAGGTAGAACAAGGTAATATTAAAGACCTATTGCTCTCCACAATCCTAGCTAAGCAATTAAACTATAAGCATCACCCGATCATAGCAGCTACACTACAGGCATGGGAATATTTAATGAAAAATAAAAGACTCCCCCGTTGACCATAAAAATGTAGCTAACCCTGTGACAGTGCTTTAGTTTCCATCTTCAGACCTGTATGTACAACACTGGGGGAACTATGGTATTAAAATCATATCTGACCTAATTAGCCAGGACCGTATTAAACCGTTCTCAGAGTTACAATCTACAAACTCTTTACCTGCAAGGGAATTCATGGCCTATGTAAGGGTAACCAGTATCTTAGCCGCTGCCAAAGTACAATATGTAGCAATCCCAGAGTCTATTTACAAGATGTGGAATTTCACCCCACGCCTAAAAAAGCAATAACAGTATTCTATAACTCATTACACAGTAAACTGCACTTCGAAACCCCAAAACAACTTCTAAAATGGGAATCCGACTTAACCACTTAAGGACCCCCGCACGCACATATACGGCCACAGAATGGCTCGTACAGGCACAAGGGCGTAAATTTACGTCCCCACCTTCGTGCGGTTCGGGGGTCCCATCGGGACCCCCTCCGTGGCGTGCGGGGGTCCCCCTGGCTCCGGGAGCGATCCGGGACGAGCGGGCGGATGTCGGTGTTTACCCGCCCCCCCGCGATCGCTCCCAGCCAATGCGCGCGCTCCCCCTTCTGTCACTTCCTCCTCCTGTGTAAACACAGGAAGGGGGAAGTGATGTAATCTCCCATCGCAGCGGTATTTCCAACCGCTGCGATGGGAGAAATACCTCACAGTAAGTCCTGCACCAACACTACACTGACACACACTCACATAGGCATACTTGCGATCTGCCCCCCCACCCCCCCTGTCACAGTGTCACTGAATGCAGTGATCTTATCACTGCATTTAGTGTCAGTGTGACAGGCAGTGTAAAATCAGTTAGTGTTAGGTTCAGGATAGCCCCCCCACCCCCCCTAATAAAGTTTTAACCCCCTGATCACTCCCTATTGCCAGCGTCACTAAGCGATCATTTTTCTGATCGCTGTATTAGTGTCGCTGTTCCCGCTAGGTAGCTATTTTTTTTACTAAAGACATGTGGCTAAATAAATGTTGGCCTAAATGTTTGACTAAAATTTAGTTTATTTGATTTTTTTTTTAACAAAAAGTAAAAAATAGTGTTTTTTTTTCAAAAATGTCGCTCTATTTTTGTATATAGCGCAAAAAATAAAAATCGCAGAGGTGATCAAATACCACCAAAAGAAAGCTCTATTTGTGGGAAGAAAAGGACGCAAATTTTGTTTGGGAGCCACGTCGCACGACCGCTCAATTGTCTGTTAAAGCGACGCAGTGCCGAATCGCAAAAACACCTTGGGTCATTTACCAGCGTATTGGTCCGGGTTAAACATAACAGTTTCTCAGAAGCAATGAAGTCATGCGATTAAAACCAACTATACCCACACCAAATGTTCCAAATTCAGAGAGATAGCCCAGAAGATACATTTGAGATGGTATAGGACCCCATACACACTAGCAAAATTTATGAACAACTCCTCTAATCTGTGTTGGAGGTATTGTGGACAGGTGGGAAATTTAGCTTGCATGCTCTGGTTCTGTGCATCTCTACAGTTTCTGGGATACAATAGCACTGATTGCAAAGCCAACAGGAAAAAAGTGAAAAAAAAACCTGGCAATGACGGCTCTCCCTGCCCCCAATTTTACTTGCGCTGCCATTGGCTCGCACAGCTGTCAATCACATCCAATGATGGCGGATGGCGGTGGCTATAGCCTCCGGCTGTATCACGGAAACGCCCGTAAGGCCGCGTACACACGAGGGGATATGTCCGCTGAAAACGGTCCGATGGACCGTTTCAGCAGACATCTCCGCTCGTGTGTATGGGCTAGCGGACAGATTTCTCCACCCGACAGATTTCAAAGCATGCTTTGAAATCTATCCGGTGGGAATCTGTCCGCCCGACATGTCTGCTGGTTAGTACACTTACCAGCAGACATGTCGGCCCCCACCGCCGCCGCGCCGCTGCCGAATGGATTCGGCGCATGCGCGGAAGTGTTTTACTTCCTGGTGCGGTGACGTGGCGGTGACGCGGCGGCGTCAACGTCACCGCCGCGTCACCACTACGTCACCGCGCCGTCCGGCGGCGGGGAATTTGATCCGATGGTGTGTACACGCCATCGGATCAAACTCCCGATCGGACATATCCGATGGAAATGGTCCGCGGACCGTTTTCATCGGATATATCCCCTCGTGTGTACGCGGCCTAAGAACTAACCCCCCATGGGAGAGAGCTCCCATGAAGGGGGTTCTTGCAGGGAGGAGACGAGGGACCCCAGAAGACCAGGATCAGGGCCACTGTGTGCAAAATAAGCTGCACAGTGGCGGTAACATGTTTATTTATTTTTTAAACGGGAACCTTTAGTGTCCCTTTAACAAATTGAAGGTTGAACCAGCTCTATTGAAGTGGAGTTTCCATCCCCAAATTTATTTTCATTATTGTGCTCATTAGACCTAAAAAAAAAAAATGTTTTACTCACCTGGAAATGCCTGTTGCTATGCGGTCCCACAAAATCTGCCTTCGGAATCACCTAGGATTCTGACCTCATCTCCTCAGCACGCTAATGCTCCTGGGAAATGTGTGTCATGTTCCCCATCCAAGACTTCCAGGAAGTAAGTGCTTGTGGGCTTCACAATGCTCACAAGCAAAATTACAACAGTGTGGACATAGTTTTTGTGACGGATCCTGTCCCACACTGAGTGCTTTTGTCAGTAATACCGCTTCCTCCAGTCTGACCATCAGAAAGATATATTATTACAGCTGTATGGAATACAAGTCTAGCCGGAAATAGCTTGTAGCATCTAGCAAGGTTTATTGGCAGATTCAGACTTTTTATACACTTTTAACACAATGGGTTAGATAATGAGGTAGGGTTGACTCATGGATTCTCCCCCCTCCCCTCTCTCAACACCTTTAGCAGACAACTTTATAATTAGCATGTTATTTAACACAGCAAAGCCCAGGTGACCAGAAAACATGTCTCTGGAGGTCAATGTGATCAGCTATTTCAATGTTAATGTATTGTTCAGAATTAACTTATGCCTCGTTTCCACTGAGCAGATCGGTTCGGGTCGCTTGGAACGGAACGGTTCAGAACGGTCTGGTCTATTCTGGTGAGCGTTTCCACTGCCAGTCGGACCACCAGGGCCATACAGGTTTTAGAAAAAAATCCCTCTCGTGATGTCACACTAGTGCGACGAGAAACGTGATGCAGCATCACTCAGCGTCAACCAACTAAGAATAGTCTTTGGGCAAATCCAAGAAAACAGTCTCTCAAAAATGTAACAAAGGATTCAAATAGCAATAACAAATAACAGGGTGGATGCGGCAGAAAAGGTGCCTGCAGTCCCATAGTCAAGCAGACCCAGCTAGATCCACCATGGGTCAGCTTGGGGCTGTTTGGGAGAGTCTTATAGTTCAGTTTGCCGGGAAAGTCCATCAGCGTTCCCATTCTGCTTCCCTGGCCGATACTGGATGGTAAAATTGTAAGGTTGCAGGGCCAAGCTCCATCCTAACAAACGTCCATTATCCCCGGAGACCCGATTAAGCCAGATTAATGAATTGTGGTCGGTGGGCACTGTAAATGATCATCCGTAGAGATAAGATTGGAATTTCCTGAGAGCCCACACCAGCGCCAAACACTCCTTCTCCACAGCTGCATAACTGGCTTCCCTGGGTAGCAGCTTCCGACTGATGTAGGCCACAGGATGCTCACCGCCATCAGGTCCTACTTGTCTCATTACTGCCCCCAGCCCGAATGTAGAGGCATCTGTGTGGACACAAAAACATTTTGTTGGGTTAGGGGCAGCTAGGACAGGAGCCGAATTTAGTGCATTCTTTAATCGTTGGAAGGCAGCTTCACACTCTGGGGACCACAGTACCTGTCAGGGAAGGTGCTTTTTAGTAAGGTCTGTCAGGGGTTTAGCGATGGAACTATATTCTGGGACAAACTTCCTATAGTACCCAGCTGTGCCGAGGAACGCCATGACCTGGGTTTTAGTACGGGGGTTGGCCACTCCCTCAATCACTGCCTCAATCTTGGCAGGCTCAGGTCATTGTTGTCCACTGCCTACTCGATGTCCAAGGTACTGTACTTCGGACATTCCTATGCTGCATTTTTCTGGTTTAAACATTAGCCCTGCACGCTTAATGCGGTCTAACACGACACCAAGGTGAACTAGATGGTGGTCCTCCCAGGTATCACTGTAGATCGCAATGTCGTCCAGATATGCACAAACATAGAGGAGATGATCTACCATCCTCTGGAAAGTCACCGGTACATTTTTCATCCCAAATGGCATTACTTTAGACTGGTATAGGCCAAATGTGGTAATGAACGCTGACTTCGGAATAGATTCCGCACCTAGAGGAATTTGCCAGTACCCTTTGGATAGGTCGAGGGTTGTCAGGAATTTTCCCTGAGCAATGCGATCTAACAGGTCATCCACCCTGGATAAGCATCAGTGGTGGTGCAATCATTTAACCTGCGGTAGTCTATGCAGAAGCGAGTCGTGCCATCCCGCTTCGGTACAAGGACCACTGGGGAAGCCCAGGGGCTGCTGGATGGCTCAATGACTCCTAACTCAAGCATCTACTTAATCTCACGGCGCATTCCCTCTCTCACTGCGTCAGGTATCCGGTAAGCCACCTGTCTTAGTGGCAGCTGTCCTGGGGTCTCCACTCGGTGCACTGCCATAGTAGTGTACCCAGAGACTGTGGAGAACATTTCCCTTCTCTGACCTGTCTAGCTTGTTCTCTCTGTGTCGGCCTTAGCTGGTCATCAAGCTTTATTGTCTCTATCCCTGCAGTAATCCTATTTAGCTTTGGCAGCACCAGCAGGGGAAGGTTCTCAGAATCTTCCACAGCTGGAGCACATATAGCAGCTACCTCTTCTGATCTTTCCCAGTATGCTTTCAACATGTTTACATGAAAAGTCCGTCGGACTCTTTAGTCTGAACATTTAGCCACAAGGTAGGTTGTGTCACAGATCTTGACCCAATCTGCTGTATTGACACCTTGGAGCCCGCATTGACGCTCAAACATTTGCAGGTAAACCTCCATCTCATCTACCCCGTCTTGAAACACGCAGAAGGCGGCATAGAGTAGCTTTTTGCAGGCCGCTGGAGCTTCCCGGTTGGACATAACTGATGCTGCTTGGTCCCGCTGGAGTTCAGCCATTCGTAGCTGGGACACCTCTCGTAACACTTCACTGATAACCTCTTGTGGGGGGTGAGTACCATACAAGGCCAGGCGCCACTAGACATCACGCTGGAACGCTGTTGCCTCTGAGGTATCTGCTGCTGGGTTGCTGGCCTGATCGATCTCCATTAGTTTGGTGATGAGAGTCGCTTTGGATTTGTTGCCGGAGACTTTTCTACGGGCTTCCAAGAGATCCTTCAAGGTGCTGCGCTTGAGTCTGGCATAGTGATTTTCCATCTGCTGTTAGGTGCAGAGTGTCCCGGTGGTGATGTGCCTAGGCAAGAGGAAGCATCCCGCAGCTTGCCGCCAATGTGATGGATCCTGTCCCACACTAAGTGCTTTCGTCAGTAATACCGCTTCCTCCAGTCTGACCATCAGAAAGATATATTATTACAGCTGTATGGAATACAAGTCTAGCCGGAAATAGCTTGTAGCATCTAACAAGGTTTATTGGCAGAATCAGACTTTTTATACACTTTTAACACAATGGGTTAGATAATAAGGTAGGGTAGACTCATGGATTCTCCCCTTTCCCCTCTCTCAACACCTTTAGCAGACAACTAAATAATTAGCATGTTAATTAACACAGCAAAGCCCAGGTGACCAGACAGCCCGTCTCTGGAGGTCAATGTGATCAGCTATTTCAATGTTAATGTATTGTTCAGAATTAACTACTAATGCCTCGTTTCCACTGAGCAGAACGGTTCGGGTCGCTTGGAACGGAACGGTTCAGAACGGTCTGGTCTATTCTGGTGAGTGTTTCCACTGCCAGTCGAACCACCAGGGCCATACAGGTTTTAGAAAAAAATCCCTCTCGTGATGTCACACTAGTGCGACGAGAAACGTGATGCAGCGTCACTCAGCGTCAACCAAAGAACAAAAAAAAACAACAATGGAGGTCATTCAGCAGCTCGTGTTTTCTCTGCTAGCCTTTTGGTTCTTTATAGGCAAAATACATGCCGCATTGTATGAGAGAAGGTTGCGAGCGGCCAGGAAAAACACAGCAGAAAAGAAAAGGAAACATTTAGCTTGGATGTGTAGTCGGCAGGAGAAGTACACATTGGTGCGGCTAAGACAAAGACGGCAGCCCTATAGGGTAAGCACAACTGACCGACTTAACTGACCCACACACACACTGACCCACACACACACTGACACACACACACACTGACACACACACACTGACCCATACACACACTGACCCACCAATATGACACACACACCGACCTACCAACCAACCTGACATACACATTGACTTGAAATATGTTTATTTTTTGAGATATGTTACCATTTCTATTTTTTTCAGATGCTTCTCCTTTTGGCAAAGCAGCGCCCCAGACCAGTGATTTGGGCTTTCCCTCGTGCCCATGGAAAGGAGGGAATGGGTACCTACGGACCCTGGGATTATAAATCGGTGCTGATAGAATGTACTAAGACACAGGTAAAATACTAGAAAAGTTTTATTAATACAAAAAAGAGATGTACATAAAAGAGAAACCATCAGAAGTCTTGAAATGAATCGAACTTCCACAAGTTGGGAAGAAGTTTCATGTAGTTTATCACTTGCTCGACATGTTTCGCTCCGGAAGGAGCTTTTTCAGGAGCTTTTATAAACCAACTACAAGGTCTCTACAAAAAGACAAGCATATATACAGATGGTCAATGGAATGAAAAAAAGGTATGTATACCAAATAAATTCCAATAAAGAAATAATTTATATAGATATGCGAAACAAAGCATATTTAATAAACAATAGTTTTCATAATGAGGAAATCTAATAAATAAAATAACAAATTTCAAAATGGGACCTATTGGAACAGCAGAAACGGCGCAGGACTTACCTCAACAGGCACAAATACAGATTGGAAACCCCTCAATTCATTGGGGGCAGAGCCACACAGATCGTGTCCAAAATTATGCAATAATGCTGACCACGAACCATACACTAAGAAAAAGCCAATAGTAATAATTAAATGTTGGTATTTGTGAGAACATAGCTCAGAAACCATAATGAAATTAAAGTGGGGTCTAGAAATCCTGTACCTTTAAGGATATGGGTAACGACACTTAGGATGAGGACACTTGCCAACCTAAATGGTTGAAGATGATTGCAGGATGAATCAATAAAGGATTTGCCTTTGGGTTCATAGTACTGGCTACATTTGCCTCAGGAGTCAAGAAGAGATGGTAAAACCTCTATAGAGAAGGGATAGAGAAGGGATGTCTCAAATGCAAAGTTTGGGAAAAACATAAACAATACCATAATCAAGAGAAGTCACTGATCCACAAGAGAGGATCAGTGCTTACCTTGAAGTCGGGGCTGGAGTGGAGAAGGAAATAATCCAAGGAGAGAGTCGCTGTGCTGCTAGGTATGGTACATCCAGTAGCACTGCAGAGAGGTTGTGCCTGAAATTGCGGCTGTCATTGCCAGGCTTTAGGAAAGAATAAGGGGAATCTCGCGCCAAAATACAATAGGGGGGGGGGAAAGAATAATAGTGTAAACTATAAGCTGCTCCCTAAATAATGCAGAAACCTGGATTATACGTGTGAACAAGTGAAGAAAAAAGGGGCGCTATCTACTAATATATTGAACATATGATATACAACATAAAAGTGAACAATAAAATATGGAACAAAAAAAAAATTATTATTTGAGTGGCACAACAATATGAGCAAATGAATAACATACAAGTGAATAATATCTACATGCAAATAATAGAGTAATAATGGAGTAATAATAAACAGTGAATGTCTGCACAAAGTCCATCAAACATTAAGATGTGCATTGGTGTGCTGAGAAACAATGGTAATCTTATAAAGTGCTTTGTGTTGGATCATCCAAATATAGAAATCCACCTTCACCAAAGTGTCACCGCAAGTGAGGATAGATGGCTCCTTACCCGATGTAGTTGACCTATTACTTAAAATATGGTCAAAAAGAGCTCGAATGTCAGCTGCTGTCCACGGTGGACTCGGTAACAGACCCAGTTGGTATTGGATTTCATATAATGAGAGAAATAACTTCCATAGTGTAAAACCTTTTATTTTAAAATATTGCTCAAATAACAAACAGCCAAATGGCCTCTTACTTGATGTGGTGCCCGTGTGCCCGGCACTGAGGCTGTAGGCTGTGGATATGAAGGGATGAAGGGATGTGGAGAGAGAGAGATGAGGTATGCTGGTAAAGCCGGCGTGCGTTCCACCGCCCTCAGCTTGAAAACCAGGAAACCGGAAGTGGCTAGTATTGCGTGCCCAGGTACCGCCTCGACGTACGTTTCGTTATGTCGTCATCAGGAAGCGTACCTGGTGCACGCTAGGACTTGCTTTTAAAGGTCTGTCAATCTACCCATGGGAGGGATATTCAAATTTTGACGACAGCCTCTGTCCCGGTCACTATAGCAACCATATATACAGCAGTCACAGACATTGTTCAGATTGCAGTTACAACGTGTGTAGAAATGCGATATATTGGAAAAATAAATAACAAATATGTGTTTACCCAAATATCTACTCTCTTGCCGATGTTTTGGCATAATAAAATTATGAAATATCTATATAATCTTTTAAAAATATATATTATGAAATATTTGAATATTAATGGCATTAATATATAATCATGTAAGTAAAATAAATAATTAAAATATTAAAATATAATGTGGGCTAAGTTATACATCTGTATTATAGACAACTAACGACTCAACATTCTAGCTGTCAGTTAAAAAACAATTGAGGTCCAATTCTATATTGAGGCCCTGAGGCCTCATTGTTCTGAGGCGATGGATCCACTGGGTTTCGTTTTGTGATATTGCTTTAGTCAGATCTGTTCCACGCCAGTGATTGGAAATTCTGTCTATTCCATAAAATGTCAATAGACCAGGGTCTCTATTGTGGTAGAGATCAAAGTGTCTTGACACACTATGGTCGGGGAACCCCTTAATTATGTTGGCCACATGTTCATTGATTCTGATTTTTAGTTCTCGAGTAGTGCGGCCTACATATTGGAGTTTGCAGGGACATGCCAATACATACGTGACATACCTAGAATGGCACGTGATTAGTGGTTTAATGGTATATTCTTGTTGGGTAACACTTGATTTAAATTTAGTAACCTTTTTTCCTTGCCTATTGGTTTTGTTACATGACCTGCATCGGGTACAGTAATGGAAGCTTGACCCATCAAGGAAGGTGAGAGGTTTTTCCGGGGGATCTGGTACATTGGCTGCCACCATATTTCTCAAACCCGGTGCTCTTCTATATATAAAGGTGGGATGTGAGGGTAAGATTTTGGCCAGGTCAGTATCTTTTAATAAGATTGGCCAGTATTCTTTAAATATTTTTTCTATATTTTTGTATTGCCTATGATAGCCAGACAAGAATGGCACATCTTCTTTTCTTGGTATTTTAATCCTATTTTCCAATAAGGATTGTCTGTCCATACCCAGAACCTCTTGTTGGGCCTTATATATTTTCTTTGGGCTGTAGCCTTTTTCTACAAATTTCTTGGTTAGTGTCTCTGACTGTTGTTCATAGTCCTCTATATTGTTACAATTGCGGCGTATTCTCATAAACTGTCCTTTTGGTATAGCACCCAGCCATTTGGGGTGATGGCAACTGGAGGTCGGTACGGACCCATTACGGTCAGTTGGTTTAAAGTAAGTTTTAGTATGAATTTGGTTCTGTTTTTTGGTTAGTATGAGGTCCAAGTAATGGATAGAGGTCTTGCTGGACTCAGCGGTGAAGCTGAGACCATATTCATTGGTATTCATTTTGTTCAGGAACGAATACAAGGAAAATTGAGACCCCTCCCATAGAAGTATAATATCATCTATGTATCTACGGTAGTAGACCAATGATGAATTATTGTCTTTGTAGATGGTTTCCTCTTCCCATCTGTTGAGTACCAAATTAGCCACACTGGGTGCATACCGTGCCCCCATTGCAACTCCTCGTATTTGTTTATAGAAGTTGCCCTGTGCCCAAAAATAATTGTTTCCCATGGCTAGTTGTAATCCTCTAACCAGGAACTTTATTTGGGCTGGGGGTATTAGAGATATGGATGTTAGTGTATCTTGTACCGCTAGAATGGCATCTGGTTGGCGGATGTTGGTGTAGAGCGACTCAACGTCCACCGTAACCAACCAAATGTTTTCTGACACTGTGAGGGTTGCTAAGGACTTGATGAGGTCTCTACTATCTCTCAAATAAGATTTGCCTTGGGTAACCAGGGGTTGGAGAAAGATGTCTAGATATTCACCTAACCTGGAGTAGAGTGAACCTATTCCACTAACTATAGGCCTCCCAGGAGGGTGGGTCTTGTTTTTGTGGATTTTGGGGACTATGTATAGTACCGGTGTGCGAGGTACCTTGGGAACCAAGTATTGTGCTTCCTTCTCGGTAAGGATAGATTGGGTTAAACCATCCTTGACCCAAAGGGATAACTCGACCTTGAGTTTACCCATTGGGTCACCCGGAAGAAGGAGATAAGTGTCAGTGGCACTCAGCAGGCGTTGGATTTCTCCATAATAGTCTGCTTTGGTGAGTATGACCACTCCTCCGCCTTTGTCGGCAGGTCGAACTACTATGTTTTTATTTTGTTCTAAGGCTTTAATTCCTTCTGATATCATATTATGATTGGAATTCATGTAGGAAGGTTTAATATCCAAGTCTTGAATTTTACCTTGTACCATATGTTTGAAGACCTCCACATGGTGGTGGGTCCCCTTTTGTGGGTTAAAGACTGAGCTGTTCTTCAGCCCACTATGTTGAAATATAGTGTTATTGTTTTGAGCTTCATAGATAGGTTGTTGGGAGAAATGTTTTTTAATGTTGAGTTTCCTCACAAATTTTTCCACATCTATGAAGGTTTCAAATTTGTTGAGATTTTTATTTGGAGCGAATTTTAATCCTTGTGACAGTACTGTTAGTTCTGCTCGAGAAAGATCTACACCTGCCAGATTAAATATTCCTTCTCCTACTTGTCCCTGGGTCTTTTTCTTTCTGGTTCCCCCTCTTTTGCCTCTGGGCCTATATATTCTTGTTGGGGCTGTGGGGCTATGGTGGGGATATTGTAGGGCTCGTTCCAGCCTCTCCATTCCCCCCCCCGGTTGTTGTCCAGAGTTTTGAGCATTTTGCTTGCCTCTATGGTTACCCCTTGATTTGCCTCTAGGGGGTCTGGAAGCAAACGGTGGTGGACCCTGATGGTAATAGGTATAATTGTAGTCCATTGGGCGATTGTCCAATGGGGCATATCTATTATATGTGGGTGCTAGATACGGAGTGGGGTACTGGTTATGGGGGGGCCCCCCAGAATAACCACCTTGTGATGGAAATGGTGGTGGTGGCCCCCTGCCTCCCTGGTAAGGTCCTTGAGGTATATTGTTTTTTTTTACTTTTTTGGGGGTGGAAGATTTGGTTTTAATCTTATTGGTTGCTAAAGTGACCAGGTTATGTACTTCTGAATCTCTCTCCATAGAGGATTCTTTGGAACTAATGGTGTCAGTTTTGATCTGCCACTTGTAAACTTTGCATTCTTGATAATCCTTGATATCCCTATGATATTTTTTGAGTTTTTTGTTTTTGATGTTAGTATCATATTTTGTTAGATGGATTTGTAAGGTCTGTGCCTTTTCCAAGTATTCTTTGGTTTCCATAAATGGTGCCATAGATGTTTTGAGATCTACTATATGGGCTTGTGTGATGGCATTTTTTGTTTTACGTCTTCTAATCATCAATTGCATGAGTTTCTGTTCACATGCATTGAAAAATTGGAACCATTCATCCGCTAATGTGAGATCTTCTAAACCATCATTAGGGTAAATGTCCCATCTGAGTCTCCTTGGTGTTAGATTTTTTAGGATGTACATCTCAAAGGATGCTATGTCCCACCAAGCCCTAATCTGTTTTTCCATATTGAATTGGAGCTGTTTAAAGCTTCTCTCAATGTCTAGATTAGGGCTGGGTTGTTGCTGAAATATATGCTCTATGTTGGTTTGACGGCCTTCCATAAAATTGAAAATATCCATGGCTGCGTAGAAAGGGGCTACAAAGTAGCCTAATATAGGAAAGAATAAGGGGAATCTCGCGCCAAAATACAATAGGGGGGGGGGAAAGAATAATAGTGTAAACTATAAGCTGCTCCCTAAATAATGCAGAAACCTGGATTATACGTGTGAACAAGTGAAGAAAAAAGGGGCGCTATCTACTAATATATTGAACATATGATATACAACATAAAAGTGAACAATAAAATATGGAACAAAAAAAATTATTATTTGAGTGGCACAACAATATGAGCAAATGAATAACATACAAGTGAATAATATCTACATGCAAATAATAGAGTAATAATGGAGTAATAATAAACAGTGAATGTCTGCACAAAGTCCATCAAACATTAAGATGTGCATTGGTGTGCTGAGAAACAATGGTAATCTTATAAAGTGCTTTGTGTTGGATCATCCAAATATAGAAATCCACCTTCACCAAAGTGTCACCGCAAGTGAGGATAGATGGCTCCTTACCCGATGTAGTTGACCTATTACTTAAAATATGGTCAAAAAGAGCTCGAATGTCAGCTGCTGTCCACGGGGGACTCGGTAACAGACCCAGTTGGTATTGGATTTCATATAATGAGAGAAATAACTTCCATAGTGTAAAACCTTTTATTTTAAAATATTGCTCAAATAACAAACAGCCAAATGGCCTCTTACTTGATGTGGTGCCCGTGTGCCCGGCACTGAGGCTGTAGGCTGTGGATATGAAGGGATGAAGGGATGTGGAGAGAGAGAGATGAGGTATGCTGGTAAAGCCGGCGTGCGTTCCACCGCCGTCAGCTTGAAAACCAGGAAACCGGAAGTGGCTAGTATTGCGTGCCCAGGTACCGCCTCGACGTACGTTTCGTTATGTCGTCATCAGGAAGCGTACCTGGTGCACGCTAGGACTTGCTTTTAAAGGTCTGTCAATCTACCCATGGGAGGGATATTCAAATTTTGACAACAGCCTCTGTCCCGGTCACTATAGCAACCATATATACAGCAGTCACAGACATTGTTCAGATTGCAGTTACAACGTGTGTAGAAATGCGATATATTGGAAAAATAAATAACAAATATGTTTTTACCCAAATATCTACTCTCTTGCCGATGTTTTGGCATAATAAAATTATGAAATATCTATATAATCTTTTAAAAATATATATTATGAAATATTTGAATATTAATGGCATTAATATATAATCATGTAAGTAAAATAAATAATTAAAATATTAAAATATAATGTGGGCTAAGTTATACATCTGTATTATAGACAACTAACGACTCAACATTCTAGCTGTCAGTTAAAAAACAATTGAGGTCCAATTCTATATTGAGGCCCTGAGGCCTCATTGTTCTGAGGCGATGGATCCACTGGGTTTCGTTTTGTGATATTGCTTTAGTCAGATCTGTTCCACGCCAGTGATTGGAAATTCTGTCTATTCCATAAAATGTCAATAGACCAGGGTCTCTATTGTGGTAGAGATCAAAGTGTCTTGACACACTATGGTCGGGGAACCCCTTAATTATGTTGGCCACATGTTCATTGATTCTGATTTTTAGTTCTCGAGTAGTGCGGCCTACATATTGGAGTTTGCAGGGACATGCCAATACATACGTGACATACCTAGAATGGCACGTGATTAGTGGTTTAATGTTATATTCTTGTTGGGTAACACTTGATTTAAATTTAGTAACCTTTTTTCCTTGCCTATTGGTTTTGTTACATGACCTGCATCGGGTACAGTAATGGAAGCTTGACCCATCAAGGAAGGTGAGAGGTTTTTCCGGGGGATCTGGTACATTGGCTGCCACCATATTTCTCAAACCCGGTGCTCTTCTATATATAAAGGTGGGATGTGAGGGTAAGATTTTGGCCAGGTCAGTATCTTTTAATAAGATTGGCCAGTATTCTTTAAATATTTTTTCTATATTTTTGTATTGCCTATGATAGCCAGACAAGAATGGCACATCTTCTTTTCTTGGTATTTTAATCCTATTTTCCAATAAGGTTGGTTACGGTGGACGTTGAGTCGCTCTACACCAACATCCGCCAACCAGATGCCATTCTAGCGGTACAAGATACACTAACATCCATATCTCTAATACCCCCAGCCCAAATAAAGTTCCTGGTTAGAGGATTACAACTAGCCATGGGAAACAATTATTTTTGGGCACAGGGCAACTTCTATAAACAAATACGAGGAGTTGCAATGGGGGCACGGTATGCACCCAGTGTGGCTAATTTGGTACTCAACAGATGGGAAGAGGAAACCATCTACAAAGACAATAATTCATCATTGGTCTACTACCGTAGATACATAGATGATATTATACTTCTATGGGAGGGGTCTCAATTTTCCTTGGATTCGTTCCTGAACAAAATGAATACCAATGAATATGGTCTCAGCTTCACCGCTGAGTCCAGCAAGACCTCTATCCATTACTTGGACCTCATACTAACCAAAAAACAGAACCAAATTCATACTAAAACTTACTTTAAACCAACTGACCGTAATGGGTCCGTACCGACCTCCAGTTGCCATCACCCCAAATGGCTGGGTGCTATACCAAAAGGACAGTTTATGAGAATACGCCGCAATTGTAACAATATAGAGGACTATGAACAACAGTCAGAGACACTAACCAAGAAATTTGTAGAAAAAGGCTACAGCCCAAAGAAAATATATAAGGCCCAACAAGAGGTTCTGGGTATGGACAGACAATCCTTATTGGAAAATAGGATTAAAATACCAAGAAAAGAAGATGTGCCATTCTTGTCTGGCTATCATAGGCAATACAAAAATATAGAAAAAATATTTAAAGAATACTGGCCAATCTTATTAAAAGATACTGACCTGGCCAAAATCTTACCCTCACATCCCACCTTTATATATAGAAGAGCACCGGGTTTGAGAAATATGGTGGCAGCCAATGTACCAGATCCCCCGGAAAAACCTCTCACCTTCCTTGATGGGTCAAGCTTCCATTACTGTACCCGATGCAGGTCATGTAACAAAACCAATAGGCAAGGAAAAAAGGTTACTAAATTTAAATCAAGTGTTACCCAACAAGAATATACCATTAAACCACTAATCACGTGCCATTCTAGGTATGTCACGTATGTATTGGCATGTCCCTGCAAACTCCAATATGTAGGCCGCACTACTCGAGAACTAAAAATCAGAATCAATGAACATGTGGCCAACATAATTAAGGGGTTCCCCGACCATAGTGTGTCAAGACACTTTGATCTCTACCACAATAGAGACCCTGGTCTATTGACATTTTATGGAATAGACAGAATTTCCAATCACTGGCGTGGAACAGATCTGACTAAAGCAATATCACAAAACGAAACCCAGTGGATCCATCGCCTCAGAACAATGAGGCCTCAGGGCCTCAATATAGAATTGGACCTCAATTGTTTTTTAACTGACAGCTAGAATGTTGAGTCGTTAGTTGTCTATAATACAGATGTATAACTTAGCCCACATTATATTTTAATATTTTAATTATTTATTTTACTTACATGATTATATATTAATGCCATTAATATTCAAATATTTCATAATATATATTTTTAAAAGATTATATAGATATTTCATAATTTTATTATGCCAAAACATCGGCAAGAGAGTAGATATTTGGGTAAACACATATTTGTTATTTATTTTTCCAATATATCGCATTTCTACACACGTTGTAACTGCAATCTGAACAATGTCTGTGACTGCTGTATATATGGTTGCTATAGTGACCGGGACAGAGGCTGTCGTCAAAATTTGAATATCCCTCCCATGGGTAGATTGACAGACCTTTAAAAGCAAGTCCTAGCGTGCACCAGGTACGCTTCCTGATGACGACATAACGAAACGTACGTCGAGGCGGTACCTGGGCACGCAATACTAGCCACTTCCGGTTTCCTGGTTTTCAAGCTGACGGCGGTGGAACGCACGCCGGCTTTACCAGCATACCTCATCTCTCTCTCTCCACATCCCTTCATCCCTTCATATCCACAGCCTACAGCCTCAGTGCCGGGCACACGGGCACCACATCAAGTAAGAGGCCATTTGGCTGTTTGTTATTTGAGCAATATTTTAAAATAAAAGGTTTTACACTATGGAAGTTATTTCTCTCATTATATGAAATCCAATACCAACTGGGTCTGTTACCGAGTCCCCCGTGGACAGCAGCTGACATTCGAGCTCTTTTTGACCATATTTTAAGTAATAGGTCAACTACATCGGGTAAGGAGTCATCTATCCTCACTTGCGGTGACACTTTGGTGAAGGTGGATTTCTATATTTGGATGATCCAACACAAAGCACTTTATAAGATTACCATTGTTTCTCAGCACACCAATGCACATCTTAATGTTTGATGGACTTTGTGCAGACATTCACTGTCCATTATTACTCTATTATTTGCATGTAGATATTATTCACTTGTATGTTATTCATTTGCTCATATTGTTGTGCCACTCAAATAATATTTTTTTTTGTTCCATATTTTATTGTTCACTTTTATGTTGTATATCATATGTTCAATATATTAGTAGATAGCGCCCCTTTTTTCTTCACTTCTTCAATTGCCAGGCTTTAAATAGCGCGGTGCGGCAGACGTCGGCAACGACGTAGCCGCAGCGGGGACATGTGACTCGCCGCATCATTGAGTCCCGTCGGGTTCGCAATTGGTGTGTATCAACAGAGGCAGCCTATAGGCGGTGCAGAGGCATAGGGCAGAGCTCAAGCTATTCTATCCACGCCTACACGTCCGGAGGCATGGAATGCCATCTTGGATGTGGGAAACAATCCCATACATGGCGGTATACTGCATAACGTGGTGAAATTGGCCAAAAAATTATAAACCTGAGAGCGAGGCGGGACATGTGAGGACTAGGGGAGTACCAAAATTTGGTGGACCGCTACAAAATAGAAAAGACCCAAAAGTTCCAGATCCATAATGTAGGGTCCCACGCGTCCCTATGGTTTGTGGACAAACATTCAAAAAATTAGCATCTAAAGAGGACAACAAGATAGGGGCTCCTAATAAATATTATTCATTAGCGAAAAAAGTGGTAAAAAGTTGATTTAATAGAATTAAAAAATGTCATGATTCATTTATGAAGAAATTCAAAAAATATATCTAAATTCGTTATGTTGATCATAATGAAATAGGTCCTGGAGGAAAGACACATTGCGCAATCTACTGTCCAAAGGAGGAAAATTGTTAAATCCATACAATAATAACATATAGTTCAACGTTTAGTGCAGAATGTTCCTGGAGACATTATTGAGATTTAAAGAGAATAACTATATTGTAGCCATAGAGGCTCAGTTACTTTGGAAAACAAAAAATAGGATACTAGGTAAATAAATAAATGAAGAAAAGCGGGAAATAGAATAAATATTGTGTGAACGGGAAGATGAATAAATAAATAAATGAAATGAAGAGAAATTGATAATAAAAAATAAATAATAAAAAGTATGAGTGAATCCATATCTCAAGGTTGTGGGATTGTTACAGAAAGGGTTTGAAGCTGAAGGCTTCATTTAAACCAGGGCACTGTAACGCCGAGAGGGAATGAATCCACTTTGCTTCACGTTGGAAAAGGATCTTATCGAGGTCACATGGGCGGGCTCTAGAGGAGCAGACATGCCTGCCTAGAGCTCCGCTACTCGGGGAAGAAAGCCGTGGATAACCCGGTATTTGATCCAGTCAAACCATCCCATAAACGGACCACAAGCTGTAGGAAGGTGAGGGGGACATTTGGGTGAAAGAATGGTGCTAGGAGGTGCCAGAAACAGGACAAAAACGAATCCTCCAAACAGCCCTCAGCTGAGCAAAGGCACCACTAAGACAGCACCGCTCGCCTCAGAACAGCTCCCCTCAGGGAAACAGAGAAAGCAAACGGCAGCTAAAACTGCCAAAACAACTAATCCTATGGCATCTCTGTCCAATATTACCTCAGATAGTGAGGGAGAGGACTCAAATGTGTCACCACAGTTGGATAAAGGTGACAAGGAAATCCCCTCAGGATTGCTCAAACAATTTGAAAAGATGCTTCACAGAGCACTTAAACAGACATCTGAACAAATCACCTCAAGTCTCACAAGAGAAATAAGGGAGATAGGGAACCGCACAGATGCCCTGGAAACCAAGGTAGATGAAATAGAAATCTTTACTCAGGAATGCATGTCTGATATAGATACCCTCAAGGAAGAAAATTTAACCCTGCAAAATAGACTGGAGGATTTTGAGAATCGGGCAAAAAGGTCAAACCTGAGATTTAGGGGCATACCAGAGTCTGTAGTAGACCTTCAATCCACCATTCTTGCCCTATGCCAAGAACTGCTCCCAGGCATCCCTGTAGAGCGCCTAGAAATGGACAGGATTCATAGGGCTCTCACCCCTAAAAAGGCTGACGGTCCTCCCAGGGACATAATAACCAAATTTCATTACTATAGGTCCAAAGAGCAAATACTGCAGGCAGCAAGAGAAAAAAACATCTTGACTTTTCAAAACTACAACTACCAAATTTTTGCGGACATCTCACAACAGACAATTAACAAGAGAAGAGCCATGAAGCCCCTCCTGATGGAGTTACAGCAACGCAACATTAAATACCAATGGGGTTTCCCTTTTTCCCTCCGTTTTACACTGCAAGGGACAAAGATAGTCTGCAGGTCACCTGACCAGTTACACCAAGCCCTTGTGGACTTCAAATTAATTGAGCAACCCTCTGCCACATCATCCACACGCAGAAGATCGCCATCATCCTCAGCCAACAACCATGCTACGCAGCAGGACCAAAATGAAGACTTCCATCAGTCAAGCAAACGAGGCAGATTCGTGTCACATCCTCCTGAACGAGAAGACTCAATGGACTGATCATCTTACATTATTAACCATTTTTCCCTTTCTCTCTAGGTTGGAACTCTGGTCACTTGCATCTGAGCTGCTTGTAGCACCCTTAGGGTGACCCCCCTCTTCTGGTAACGACCCCAAATCCATTCACTAGGTAATAATATTGTAACCACCACCCTACCCTTTTATCACACATTCCCCATAGTAGCCTACCCAACTATACCCTTCCCTCCTTTTCTGGAACCACATCCATGGCTCTGTACTCTGAAACTTTGGTAAAATCCAGAGAAAGCAAGAATAGTTTATCACGCCAATCCCTCCTAACCGGCACAAATTCATGACCACCTTCCTTTAATTGTTAAATCCACTCTCTTTAAGCAAACGGTTGCCTACTGCACCCCCTCTCCCTCAAGTCATTCTGGCTATCGCAATAGATGACAGCAATATGGATTTAATCCTATTGTTCTAATCTATCCATAATAATCCAGACTCCACTCTACTCCCACTCCCAACCTAACCTCCCGGTATATCTCCTGGGTGATCCCGCCTGTCCCAAGACCCCTATACCCCATTAGGCAGTACCATTTACCTCAGGTATCATAGGATTCCCCCTCCCTTGCTCAGCTAATATTGTAATATTCTACATAGCCAAGCGTATTCTCTCATCTCTTACAATTACTCTTCTCTCCCCTTTTTGTACACTACGGAACGTGGCACTCTGACCCTTGGAAAAACATGTGCCCCATTTGGTCTAACTCAGACCCCCAACTTAATATGTGGGGATCTGACGGAGACCCCCTTTTCCCTGGTGGGGATTATTTTCCCCAACCACGAACTTATGCTAACTATGTTTGTTACAATTTGTTAACTGTTGTTGCACTAACCTTTGTTGTCTTTTATTTTTCCCCTGAAACCTCCTTTCCTGCCCTTCTCCCCATCCAGTCTGCATGGAGTGGTCCGGGTAATTGCTACACGCGGAAGCACGGTAAAATTGAGTTGTCGGTTTGGCTACCATGGCACCATTGAACTTATTGTCACTCAATGTTCAAGGCTTAAACATACCACAGAAGCGATCAAAAGCTTTCAGGCTTTTCCAGTCAAAAAAGGCCCACATAGTCTGCCTTCAGGAAACTCATTTCACCCCAAGCACAACCCCTAAGTACTTTCACACAGCTTATCCACAAGTTTACAATGCATCCGCCACAGTAAAGAAAAGAGGCACCCTTATAGCCTTCCACCGCTCGACTCCTTTCACATTGAACACAGAAATCAGAGACCCAGAGGGGAGATACCTGATCATAACAGGCTATATTTTAGACACGGCAATTACGATTGTCTCATATTATGCCCCTAACCTCAATCCTATGCCATTCATGTCTCACCTTCTTCAAACCATAAATGCTCATAAACTTGGCTCCTTTCTGATTTGCGGAGACTCAAACCAGGTTCTTCTCCCTTTCTTAGACAAGTCCCCCTATATTCAACACAAACACCATCCTAAATGGAATCTTCCCAATCTCCTCTCAAAATACAACCTGGTGGACTCATGGAGGGAGATGAACCCAACAAAACGCAACTTCACCTATTTTTCAAATCCGCACCAATCATTTAGTAGAATAGATCACATATTCCTAACAACCGGAATGATGCCTGAAGTCCTCCACTCCAATATAGTCCCTATTCCGTGGTCAGACCACAACGCAGTTCTTACAACTATTGCCTCAACCATTCCAAAAAAGCACGACCGGTCTTGGTATATGCCTGAGCTATTACTTAACCACCCCACTCACTGTCTAGAAATAGAACAATCTTTAAGAGACTATCTAACCCACAATGAGAGCCCTGAAATATCCGCCCTCACACTCTGGGAAGCCCACAAGCCAGTTCTAAGAGGGACTATTCAGAGACAATTAGGGATCCTCAAAAAACAAAGGAAACAAATGGCGATGAAATTGGAAAAATAATTTAATCTAGCATTTTTAGACTTCCAAGACAATTATTCACCCAGAACTAAGGACCGCCTAGACAAAGCTCGCTTGGAGTACGACCTATTCCTTACAGAATCAGCCAATAAAAGTTTAAACAGGTCCAAACACACCTTATACAAACAAGCCAACAAGCCGGGGGCTTATTTAGCAAGATCATTAAATTTCTTTAAGAAATCCTATACCCCCATTAAACTGAAATTGGCTAACAACATCATTTCTAGCAACCCCCTTAAAATCGTACAAAAATTTAGCTCCCATCTGAAAAAACTGTACTCGGATACAAATGTAATCAATGAAAAGGAGGCGGACTCCTTTTATTCACAACTCCATCTACCCCAAATGTCGAACTCCCAAAGATTGCAATTAGAATCACCTGTATCACATAATAAAGTAAGCAACGCGATAAAGGACCTTAAACTAAATAAAAGACCTGGACCCGACGGATTCACTGCTGAATATTACAAAACATTCACTGAACTCCTCTCACCAAGGCTAGCTGAGGCCTTTAATGACTTGCTAAACCGAAAATCCTTCCGACAGGAATCACTCATGGCCACAATCTGTATGATACCAAAACCACAAACCGATAACACCGCATGCGAAAACTTTCGTCCCATTTCAATGGTGAATACGGACATTAAACTTCTTGGTAAGATCTTGGCGGTGCGCCTAAACAGAATAATAGGCTCACTGGTCCATCGTGACCAGGTTGGCTTTATACCAAACCGACAAGCAGGTGACAATATTAGAAGGGCGTACTTGCTAGCTCATATAGCTAAGAAAAGGGGCATCCCAGCGTGCTTTCTGTCACTGGATATAAAACAAGCTTTCGACTCTATATCCTGGTCTTACCTAAAATATGCATTACAAAAATGGGGCTTTGGACCCAACTTCATGACATGGATAATGGAATTATACAATAATCCGAAGGCATGCGTCAAATACGCAGGCTACAAGTCAGACCCATTTTCCATTGGCAGAGGCACAAGACAGGGATGCCCGCTTTCCCCTCTTTTGTTCGCCCTCCTCATAGAACCACTTGCGCATAAGATTAGGTCAGACCCCAAGATCTTAGATATAGAGGTAGGGGGCCATAAGCATAAACTATGTATGTTCGCCGATGACATCCTCCTTTTTCTCGCGACCCCTCAGGTAACAGGCCCAAACCCAATGTCCCTACTAAAACATTATGCGTCTTTCTCAGGACTAGTTATAAACCCCAAAAAGAGCTTGGCTCTCAATATATCACTCTCAGCTTCAGACCTTAATGCAGCTAAATCTGGTCTTCCCTTTCAATGGTCAGATAAAAACATTCCATACCTAGGAATCCGCCTTACGGCTTCTTTCACAGAGATATTTACAGCCAACTACCCCACCCTTCTAAAAGAGATATCGAATCTTTTAAAATCCTGGTCTCATTTACCTTTATCTTGGCTTGGAAGAATTAGCGCAATCAAGATGTCAATTCTGCCTAAACTCCTTTACCTCTTTAGAGTTCTCCCAGCCCCAATCCCATCATACTACTTAAGGATTGTACAAAAAAGAGTTTCCAACTTTGTGTGGGGCTCCTCCAAACCAAGATTAAAACATCAAATCTTGCATCTCCCTAAAGTTAAAGGAGGACTGGGGCTACCCAACTTTTTGAACTATTATAGAGCTGCACAATTAGCCACGTTAGTAAAGTACCACACAACAAAGGAACCTCCCCTCTGGGTTTCGATTGAAGCGGTGGAATGCGACCCCATCCTGATTTCCAACATTATGTGGATCCCATCCAAATCACGCAAACATATCCATAACCCCATTCTTAAGCACTCTCTTTCCCTATGGGACAATTTAAAGATAAAGAACTCCCTTTTATCCTCCCATGTTCCACTCTTATCATTCTATAAAAATCCATCGTTCTACCCTGCTTGGATCTACCCCAACACCTTTAATGAATGGGTGAAAAAGGACTGTACATGCCTGTATAAATTCTTGGATTCCTCTACATTTAGGTCCTTTCCGGATATATGCGAAATCTATAACATACCACAATCTGAAATATTTAGATACCTCCAAATTAAAAACTTTTTCAAACCTTATGCAGACTCCATCCCCAGCCCTCCCTGACTATCTGCCTTTGAAAAGCTCTGCAAAAGCACCCCTCCCTCTAGAGCAGGGGTCTCCAAACTTTCTAAACAAAGGGGCCAGTTTACGGTCCTTCAGACTTTCGGGGGCCGGACTAGGACCATTGGGAGTAAAAAATTTCCAGTGGGAGTAAATAATACCATATCTTTGGTGACTGTGGGAGGACTAGTGCCCCATTGTTGGTGTTAATGGAAAGAATTGATGGTGTCAGATGGAGGAATAATGCCCCATTGGTGTCAGCAACAAGATATATGCCCTATTTAAATTGGATGGAATAATGCCCCAAGGGCCGCATTAAAGCAAGCAAAGGGCCACATCCGGCCCCAGGGCCGCAGTTTGGAGACCCCTGCTCTAGAGGTTTGATCTCATCAATATACTCCCAGTTGTTGACTAACTCTATTACGGGGAAACTCCCCTATGTAAACAAATGGGAACTAGACCTGGATATTGAACTAGATCCAGAAGACTGGAATCAAATATGGACCAACACTAAATCTGCTTCAATAAATGTACTAGCTTGTGAAACTAACTATACAGTTCTTACTAGATGGTACCTAGTTCCTACTAGGATTGCGAAATTTGTGCCAAACTACCCTGAACATTGTTTCAGGGGCTGCTCATCTCCAGGAACATTCTTTCATATCTGGTGGTCGTGCCCTAAAGCACAGTTATTCTGGTCAGAAATTTTCACAATAATCAGTCAACTATCGGGTAAGGGGATCCCATTGGACCCCAAAAGCGCATTATTAAACCTCAAACCCAAAAATGTCTCACATAAACAATTTAAACTATTAACACAGCTCTTTACAGCTGCGAAACAAACATTGGCAAAAGCATGGAAAACCCCTAATCTATCAATTAACGAAGTAACGAACAGAATGAACCTAACTATGACTCACGCCAAAATGATGGCAATCGACATGGACGCGACCGCTGGATTCGAAAGAACCTGGAAACCGTGGTATGAATATGCAATACCCAATGAAATCAATGATATTGTATTATTACCATGGTAGCCCAGCCTGTTTAACAGTCTACCGCTTAGCGTATATTTGATATTGACAGCCAATTCCGGACCACTCCTGCAGACACCCCTTTCTCCCCTCCCCTCTTTCCTCCCCACCCTCCTCCCCCCGCCTTGGGCTCTGACTATGAACCTCGTTATTATACATGTTCTTAGCATTGTTATAAGGTTGATTTTGGTTGAAACACTTACGTTGACGCATCAGGACTCTTGCCTAAACCACAGCCCTAAAACCATCTGGGCTGGTTGGAAGAAACGAAGCATCTTTAAATAAACTCCAGAAAATTGGTCTCTTAGTTATAACCTTATCTGTACTATTAATATGTCCATTGAAGCCACCAGACTCACCTGTTGTGAACTTACCACTTATGTAAACCAAGAAACTATTCTGTGTCTGTAATTAACTTATTTTATTTTGTTGAATTGTACATTTCTTTATCACCTCAATAAAGATATATTGACAAGGAAAAGGATCTTATCAAAATCCCCACCTCTGTCCCCAGGGGGCACATGTTCAAAAGCCCAAAATTTCATCTTGTGACTGTCGAAGTTATGATGTAGGCCAACATGGAGGCTGATGGGGCTTTCCATTTTTTTCTTTTTAATCAGGCTTACATGGTTCCTAATTCTATGATAAAATGGACGTTTGGTTTTGCCTACATAAAAGGAGCCACAATCTCATATCATGATGTAAACAATTCCTACTGATTGACATGTCACTGATAGTGATAATTTGTGAATGCGTCCATTTGGGAGCATCATTGTGGTGGCAGAAAAAATGTAGGCACAAAAAGGGCAATTATGGCAAGGTCTAGTGCCTGTTGGTCCCTTTTTAGACAATTTGATGGGACGGTGATGACTGTGAACAAGCTTATCGCGTAGTGATTGTGATCTCCCAAAGGTTATTTTAGGGTAACTTTTCAGATGTTTGGCAACCATATCATCACTTAACAGGAGATGCCAATATTTGTGTAGGAT
Source organism: Rana kukunoris (assembly GCA_029574335.1). Lineage (NCBI taxonomy): Eukaryota > Metazoa > Chordata > Amphibia > Anura > Ranidae > Rana > Rana kukunoris. Next base: position 54,763,786 of record CM056060.1, on the reverse strand, counting down.
CCCTCTTAGTTGTTGGTGATGACCCGTAAAACGAGTGATTATCCGTACTCCCGGATTGTCCTTTTTAGTTTTGTGATCGTAGAGGAGTGATTTGCGATCATGTTCCTTTGCCTGTGCATAGGCCTTTTTTAGACCTTTATTGCCATAACCACGTTCCCGAAAGCGTTGTTGTAAAGCTTTGGCTTCAGTTTCGAAGCTTGAATTGTTACTACAATTACGGCGTAGCCGTAGGTATTGGCCGGATGGTATTCCTGTTATCAAAGATTTAGGGTGCGAACTATCCGCATGCAAAAGTGAGCTGCCTGCTAGGGGCTTACAGAAGAGGGAGGTACCTACATTGCCATTCTCATCAACCACAATTGTGATATCGAGAAAATGGTTGGAATAAGTGCCTGACCATATGAAAAAAATGTCATCAATAAATCTTAGGTAGGTATGAAGATCTGCATGTCTTCACGATGGAATAAGTTCAGCTCCCACTCCCCCAGGTACAGGTTGGCGTAGGTGGGGGCACACTTGGTCCCCATTGCCACGCCCTGTACCTTGAGGTAGTGGGAGCCGTCAAACATGAATATGTTATTTGACAGAATGAAGTCCAGTAAATCAAGAATAAATTGATTGTATGGTGAGGGAATCTGGGCCTCTCCCGAAATGAAGCTTTTTATCACATTTACTCCCTGCGAATGGGGGATGGAGTTGTACAAGGCCTCCACATCCAGGGAGACCAACCATGCCCCATCTGGAACATTAATACCCTCAATGGCTTTGAGAAGGTTTCTAGTGTCCTGGAGATATGATACCAGGTTGGTAACGTGGGGCCTGAGATAGTCATCAACTAATTTACTAGCTTGTTCGGTCAAGGAGCCGTTCCCCGATACAATAGGTCTTCCCGGGGGATCTACCGCATTCTTATGTATTTTCGGTAAAGCATACAAGGTCGGTGTACGGGGGCATGTGATGTTAAGGAATTCCCAAGTTGCTTTCCCTCGTGCCAATGATTGGTGGAATGTGACCATCCCAGGATTTACACACAGACAGTGGGTGCAGAATTTCAGGATGTCAGAGGAAACCTTCTCCTTTCTTTGTGCCAAGCTACGTCCAGTAATAGAAAAGAGAAATACAAACTTCAGAGCCAGTTTGCCTGTGAGGAAGAGAGTTGCCATTGCTCTGTGGAAGCTGGCTACCAACAGTGAATACAGGAGTATAGGCCATCTTTTCGAGGTGAGCAAATCTTCAGTGTGTCAGTGTGTGCAGGACTTCTGTAAGACTGTGTGCACATTGCTAGCTCCTGACATTGTGCATTTTCCAGATAGGGAAAAGCTTAAAGAAAGTACTTTGAGAACAGGTGGGGCCACAGATGAACAGATGGCTCACACATACCAATAATAGCACCACAAGAATACCACACCGACTACTTCAACCGGAAATGCTGGCATTCCATCATCCTCCAGGCAGTAGTGGATAGCAAGGGACTGTTCTGGAATGTGAATGTAGGAAAGCCAGGTAGTTTGCATGATGCTCGGGTTCTCCGATTGTCAACACTTTGGGATTGGGTTGGCCAGGGAGGACTCTACCCAGTGAGCACTTAGAACATTTATGGGGTGAATGTTGGCTACTATGTGCTTGGAGACTCTGCCTACTCTTTACAAAATTGGCTTCTGAAACCATTTCCTGACAATGGGCGCCTAACAACAGAGCAGCAAACCTACAACAAGAAAACATCCAGGGTACGTGTTGTAGTGGAAAATGCTTTTGGAAGACTTAAGGGTAGGTGGAGGTGTCTTATGAAGAGGAATGACAGTGACATTCAACTTACCAAATCCATGGTCCTAACTTGCTGCACTCTTCACAATCTTTGTGAAAGTCATGGAGAAGACTTTGACCAGGATTGGAATACATCTCCAGAAGAGCCAGTACCAGTAACAGCAGCACAAGATATGGAAGAAGAGTGCAGTGAAATACGTCAGGCTCTGATGCGGCACCCTAACTTTTAATTTCTTATCGTTTATTAGTATAATGTTTAATTACTTTATGTTATAAGTTTAATAAAATGTTACAGAAACGACATACTCGTAGAAGTCTATTTTGTTTTTTTATTCAACAAACAAATCATCTTCATACTTCTTTTTTAAAGTAAAAATTTGGAGAATGTACAATCTCTTTAACAATAACCTAAAGAGGTTGTAAAGTTGTTGTTTTTAAGTGAGCCAGTGCATAGTTTTCTTTTTTTTTCTTTTTTTTCAACTTCACTTCTAAATGTTTTTTTTAATATTTGTCTGAATTTCTCAATTTCTGTTCCTCCTCAGTAAGCATGTTGTAAAGTTTACTGAGAAGGAACAGGAAGTGAGAAATTCAGACAAAGAAAAAAAACATTCAGGAAATGAAGCGATCGGGGGTGCCTTTTGCTGAAATCCAGGCTACACCTTCCAAGGCGTGGGTGATAATGCAAAGGAGGCAGAAGGGAATTAGAGCAGGACTACAACTAAAGCCATGTGCAGCAAGGAGAAAATGTGTCCAATCTTGTGTGATTGGTGCTGGCTCAAAAGTAGCCTATTAATAAAATAAAATTACCACCACTGTACCTCCTGCACATCTCCCCCACAACTGATCACCCCCCCTCTCATCTATTCCACCAATGTACCTCCTGCACATCTCCCCCACAACTGATCACCCCCCCCTTCTCATCTATTCCACCACTGTACCTCCTGCACATCTGCCCCGCTGCTGTTTTGTGTAAGACAATTCACAGTTAAAAATGTATTGATTATCATCATGTCTTACCATTGTGCCGGGGTGCATTGGGAGTACTCTGTGGTTGGCTACTCTGTGGTTGGCTACTCGGTGGTTGGTCTGATGAAAAACTACTGTTGCTGCTAAAAGACGTTGAAGGTCCATCATCTGAAATGTTTGATACATCATTGGAGAGTCCATCAACTGTTTCTGAAAATAAACATATGGTTAGATATTTCATTTCAAATGGTTAGCAGAGCGATATCCTATGCAAAGTTTAAAAAAATTAACTTACCAAAGGGGTCTACCATGGATTCCAGAATTACAGTTGCAGAGTCCAGATCTCCCTCCCTGCCTTGGTTTGCTGGCTGATGACCGTAAATGGCGTCCATGGCGTCGTACCACCTCCAAGCAGTTGGACAATTTCCACTACGGCTGTTGGCGTCCTTAATTTTTTTATATTGAGCTTTAAGCTTTTTCAGCTTTGCCCTACACTGGCCCGACGTCCGTTCGAATCCCTCGGCTGCCATCCGCTGAGAAATTTCTTTATAGACCTTTTCATTTCTCACTGATCCATCAAGCTCACTCTGAATAACGCCATCACCAATAATTGATAAGAAAGTTGATAATTCCTCAGATAACCAAAACCTGCTGTTTTCTGCCATCCTTCTCCTTTATATGGACTAGCGACATCGTGATTGGTTGGCGCTTTGCTTTGACGTCAGCATAGCTGTTTTCTGTCCACCAATCAGTGGAATGAACCGTGTGACACCAGTAGCTCCGCCCTAACCGTACCGTTCCACTTTTCTTTGGACCCTCGTGAGAAGCAGGACCCTTGCTGGTGCGGTACGGTTCGTTTTTATGGCACACTTTCATAATAGAAACACCCAAAATAGCGAACCGTACCGAACCGATCCGCTCAGTGGAAACGAGGCATAAGAATAGTCTTTGGGCAAATTCAAGAAAACAGTCTCTGAAAAATGTAACAAAAGATTCAAATAGCAATAACAAATAACAAGGTGAATGCAGCAGAAAAGGTGCCCGCGACAGTTTTATAAACTATCTTTTTTTAATAACTATGCGGATCGGCGGCGGATTGTAAAATAGTAAGTGACCGGATTTATATTATAAAAACGCATGATGAAAGGACATGCATTTTAAAAATGCTAATTGTGGCTGGAAATCTATCTGGCTCCTTGCCGCACATTAGTAATGCACATCCTATACGCAGCTCAATTGGAGATAGCCCGTAAATGGAAATCTACAGCCTCTCCTTCTATAGGGGAAGTACTGAATCTAGTGGATGACTCCTATGCTTATGAGAAAACCATAGCCTTTAGAGAGGGAAGGCAAAATAAATTTGCAAAATGCTGGTCCTTGTGGGAAAAATTCAGTGAGGAGCACAAACAATATAGATATAGAGGCTTATTAATGATGCTGAGTAGGCCACCTATTAAGTCTTCATAGATATTTTGATGAACAAACATATTCCGTGGAACTTGCAAATAACTAGTCTATAGCAAAAGTTGCATAATTAACTGTTAATACTACGATTTTGGTATCATACCAAAATAGCTAGGCCTTGGCAAAGTCTATTGTTGATGCGCCTACAGTTCATTTCTAGCATGATAGTCGAGAACTGAAAGTAAAGATGTTTTATGTTATCGTGGAAGAGAGAGGTGGTTTAGGATAACTTGCTAGATTGACGATTGTTCTCCGTACTTTCCTTTGTTCCGTTCTTTATATACTGCATATGTTTGTAAGGACTTAACAGGAAACTGATCATAGATTTGTAAACATTATTTAGGAGAATTGTAAGCTCCAATGTTTGTACGTGTTACATTTCTGAACATCAAAAAAAATATTGTCTACAAAAGAGAGCTCTGTTTGTGAGAACAAAATGATAAACATTTTGTTTGGATACAATGTAGCGTGACTAATTGTCATTCAAACTGTAAGAGCGCTGAAAATTGGTCTAGGCAGAAAGGGGGTATACATTGCCTGTATTGAAGTGGTTAAAGAGGGAAGCTGTTTGTTTATATGTTCTCACCCCACAGGGCATCATTTTTTTGGTATACATTTTTTCAATTATTCTGTGTAGGAACTATTTGGCCGTTGTCTGGTACTAAACGACCTGTTGTCTTCAGGTTAGTTGCTGTTTGGTCTCCTTTCTCCCATATACAGCTTCATTTATTTACTCTAAACCGGTTGATACCCTCTGAGGGCTTTATCTTTATTGTTTTTATATTATGCATTCTTGTTTTTCCTCTTTAAGATTTGAGCGGACCAGGGGCGGACTGATAACTCATGGGGCCCCCAGGCAATAGAAGATTATGGGGCCCCCTGTGTCCCCCACCCACACCTACACAAAGCCCTACCTACCTAAATCATGGGGGACACAGTAAGGCACACAGCAGGGCACAGGCACATCACAGGGCGCACAGCAGGGAGCAACACAGGGTATGGGGCACACAGTAGGGTACATCACAAGGCACACATGAAAGCACATCAGGGGGTGCACAGCAGGGCACTGAGAACATTGAAGTGCGAGGGGCACATCACAGGACACACAGCAGGGCACATAGTAGGGTTTATTATGCTGTACACAGCAGGGCACACATTATTAAGGACAGCATGGTGCATCACGGGGGCAAAGAGAACATCAGGGGGTACACAGCAGGGCATGCAGCACATCACAGGGCATGGGGCACACCATAGGTCACATCACAGGGCACACAGTAGGGAACATCATGGGTCACAGGGCACATTAGGCGATACACAGCAGGGCACATCACAGGGCATGTGGCACACAGTAGGGCACATCAGGGAGTATACAGCACATCACAGGGCACACAGTAGGTCACATCAGGTGGTACACAGCAGGGCATTGGGCACATAGGAAGGCAAAGGACACATCAGAGGGCATGTGGCACACAGTATGGCACATCTGGGGGGTACACAGCAGGGCACATCACCAGACACAGGGAACGCAGTAGGGCAAATAGCAGGGCACAAACCAAAACACAGGGCACACAGCAGAGCACTGGGATCCTCCAGACACAGGACAGTCTCTCTCAGAGTAGCCGTGGTAGGAGAAGGCACAGGGAGACACGGTGGGTGGGTAATAAGGGAGGAATGAGAGACCATCACCGAGGGGCCTCCTGCAGCCCTGGTGGGGCTGAGCCCCCCTACACCTGTACTGTTTGCCGCGCCACCCGCCCCCACAATGGCGGCCATCATAGTACCTCCAGACAGGGACATACCTAGAGCATTTGGCACCCAGGGCAGATTCTATATCTGGCACCCCCCACTTTAAAAGCCCCCTGCATACCTCTGCACTCCCCAATATCTAATTGTCACTATTTTGTACCCCCTCTTTACAACTGGACACCATTACATTACACAGCACCCTGCACCTCTGGACCCCTTTACATTACACAGCACCCTGCACCTCTGGATCCCTTTACATTAAACAGCACCCTGCACCTCTGGACGCCTTTACATTACACAGCACCCTGCACCTCTGGTCACCTTTACATTACACAGCACCCTGCACCTCTGGGCCCCTTTACATTACACAGCACACTGCACCTCTGGGCCCCTTTACATTACACAGCACACTGCACCTCTGGGCCCCTTTACATTACACAGCACCCTGCACATATGGGCCCCTTTACATTACACAGCACCCTGCACCTCTGGGCCCCTTTACATTACACAGCACCCTGCACCTCTGGGCCCCTTTACATTACACAGCACCCTGCACCTCTGGATTCCTTTACATTACTTAAACCCCCCAGCTTTGGACCCCCTGCATGCTGCACAGTCATCTCTCCCCCCAAATGTTACACAGTCACCTCTCCCACCCCCAGGTTGGAACCCCATGAATTCTGCACAGTCATCTCCCCCCTCCATGTTACACAGTCACCACCCCCCCAGCTTTGGACCCCCTGCATGCTGCACAGTCACCTCCCCCCCCGCATATTACACAGTCACCACCCCCCCAGCATGCTACACCGTCACCTCCTCCCCAGATTTGGACCCCCTGCACGTTGCACAGTCACCCCCTCCCAGGTTTGGACCCCCAGCATATTGCACAGTCACCCCCCCCCCCAGCTTTGGACCCCCAGAATATTGCACATTAACCCCCCCCCCCAGCTTTTGACCCCCAGCATATTGCACAGTCACCACCCCTCTCCCACCCCTTCCTACCTTACTCACACACAGGGAGAGACACACCAGTGCTGAACAGAGGGCGGGAACTACTGAAGTTTACTTTTCATAATAACAATGCTAATGATTGGTGCTAGGACCACCTAGCAACCAATCACTTGCTATTTGACTCCAGAATTTCCCATCTTCTATTCAGGCTGCCCCGCTGTCTCTCTCTCCCTAACCTGTACCAGAGAGAGAGAGAGAGAGAGAAAGAGTGTGTTTTTCCTGCTCCTGTCTGTCAGTCTGGTGGCGTGTCACCCAGGTAGCGGTACAGTCCGCAGCCTGAGCACCCTGTGCATCCTGTCACACTCACAGCCATCACCTGAGCCCGCCTTAGCATTGGCCCTAGTGTGTGGCACCTGGGGTGGACCGCCCCACACTGCCTCCAGCAAAAACAGCGCCTCACCCGATGCTCTTAATACTTCTCCCAGCACGCTGCTTCCGACCCCTCGTCCGTCCCAGATGATGTCATGTACAAGCACCTGGGGTGGATGGGAGGAAAGGAGGAGCTGGCAAGGAGCAGCACGCTGTGAGAGGTATTATCAAAGCCGCGTCCTGCTGAATCTCTGCGAGTTTCTGTATTACAGATGCAGAGGCTTTTACGGCCCCCTAGTGGCATGGGCCCTCGGTCTGTGCCGGAATGACCGATAGGTCAGTCCGCCCCTGGAACGGACATACTTGCTGACCTGTGATTACAGTGGGTTTCATATGTATATCTCATACCAGCAGGATGATGTATTATTGAAGCCAAAACATGCCGATGAATCCCCCGCTTTTTTTCCTTTTTTTCCCTCTTCCAAAATGTTTTGGTCTGATGAAACAAAGGTTGAACTCTTTGGCCTGGATAGCAAGCATCATGTCTGGAGGAAACCAGGCACCGCTCATCACCTGGCCAATGCCATCCCTACAGTGAAGCATGGTGGTGGCATGCTGTTGGGATGACTTGTCAGGATTGAGGGAAAGAGGATAGCAGCAATGTACAGAGACATTCTTGATAAAGACCTGCTCCAGGGCACTCTGGACCTCAGACTGGGGTGAAGGTTCATCTTCTAACAGGACCCTAAGCACACAACCAAGATAACAAAAGGGTGGCTATGGGACAATTCTGTGAATGTCCTTGAGTGGCCCAGCCAGAGCCCAGACTTAAATCCAACTTAACATCTCTGGAGAGATCTGAACATGGTTGTGCACTGACGCTCCCCATCCAACCCGATGGAGCTTGAGAGGTCCAGTAAAGAAGAATGGGAGAAACTGGCCAAAAATAGGTGTGCCAAGCTTGTAGCATCATACTCAAAAATACTTTAGGCTGTAATTGGTGCCAAAGGTGCTTCAACAAAGTATTTAGGTTTTTTCTTTTTTTTTTATAAATTTGCAACAATTTAAAAAAAAAGTCTTCTAAGGGCCAGATTCAGGTAGATTGGAGCATCTTTAATCTGGAGTAACGTTTCTCATTTACGTTACTCTGCCGAAACTTTAGGAGCAAGTGAAGCACTTGCTCCTAAAGTTGCGGCAGCGTAGCGAAAATGAGCTGGAGTATTTCAAATTGGGCGGGTACGGGGCGTGTATTATTTAAACTAGGCGCGATCCCGCGGCGAACGTACTGCGCATGCGTTGACTGTCAATGCATCCCAGTGCGCATGCTCCAAATTCTGTCAGTGAACGTCAATGACGTCAAATCCCCATTCATGGACGTTTTACGCAAGCGACGCAAATTTTTTTTTTTTCGACGCAATGACGGCTATACTTAACATAGGATACTCCACTAGGGGGCTGCTTTATCTTTACGCCGCGTATCGCTTACGGAAACGTCGGAAAGTCACTGCGTCGCGCCCGAATACGATCGTGAATTGCCGATTCCTGCTGATTAACATATTTTCGGCGTTAATCAGCAGGAACGCCCCCAGCGCCATTTTTTAAATTGCAGTTGCGATGCGACGGCGAAATTCAATTACGCCGCTCGTATCGGAACTCCAACCCGGCGTTTCTCGTTTTCTGCTTACAGAAAACAAAAACGCTGGCTCAAAGGGACAGTTAGGCGGGAGTATCACTGATACTCCAGCCTAACTCTACAGTACCTGAATCTGGCCCTATGTTGCCATTATGTGGGGTATTATTAGTAGAATTTTGGGGGGAAAAATGAATTTGGTCAATTTTTGGAATAAGGCTGTAAAACAAAAGTGAAACGATGTGAATACTTTACAGATCCACTGTATAATCTAAACGGACTGTCATTTCTTGGATCATGTGTACATGTATCACTTTATTGGACTCACTTGTTATATGTTACCATGTTTTTATTGAACACACCATGTAAACATGCACAGTCCAGGTGGAAAAAGTATGTGAACCCTTGGATTTAGTAACGGGTTGAACCTCCTTTGGCAGCAATAACTTCAATCAAACGTTTCCTGTAGTCGCAGATCAGACGTGCACAACGGTCAGGAGTAATTCTTGAGCATCTCTCTTTACAGAACTGTTTCAGTTCAGCAATATTCTTGGGATGTCTGGTGTGAATCGCTTTCTTGAGGTCATGCCACAGAATCTCAATTGAGTTGAGGTCAGGACTCTGACTGGTACACTCCAGAAGGCGTATTTTCTTCTGTTTAAGCCATTCTGTTGTTGATTTACTTCTATGCTTTGGGTCGTTGTCCCGTTGCAACACCCATCTTCTGTTGAGCTTTAGCTGGCGGACAGATGGCCTTAAGTTCTCTTGCAAAATGTCTTGATAAACTTGGGAATTGATTTTTCTTTTAATGATAGCAATCTGTCCAGGTCCTGACGCAGCAAAGCAGCCCCAAACCCTAATGCTGAGCATGGGGTTTCGGTGAGGGGGAGGGGGGTTCCCAGAGGTAAATTTATACTAGAGCGGGCTCCCGCTGTCTAGGGGACAGGAGGGGCACAAACCTACACAGTGGCAGTGGGCCCCAGTAGGGCCTGCCTCTCAGCTGAGTATATAAATATATTCCACAGTTGCCAGGTGTTGGAAAATGCCTCCTGCCTGTCTTGTGCTGTGAGAATAAGGTCCTCCATTTGTTTTATTTCTTCCACTTTTGAGATCCAAAGAGCAATTGACGGTGGGAGTGCGGCTTTCCAGAGCAGCGGGATGCATGCCTTGGCCGCAACCAGCAAGTGTCTAATCACTGACTTTTTGTATACCCTCTCAGGGATGTCCGATGAATGCAGGAGGAAAAAAGCCGGATCGTTGGTGATGGTGATGGCAACACCGCCGGATACAGGGTGTTCTACCCGTGCCTACTTGGTAACATCCTCCCCAGTAAGCCTTGATTTGCCTATACAGTAGGAACCATGGCCACTTTCAGGAGTCTCTCCGGTGGCACCTGGGCCTGCATATGTCACTGAGGACACTTTTGCGGCAGCTATGGAGAGATTAGAAAAAAAGATTGCAACTTTAATCACTAAGTCCTCACAAAAGGACAAAAAGCAGATCTCCTTAGTCAGCTTTAGATCCTCTGTCAGAAAGATCTGAAGAGGAGAAAGGAGGATGAAGCAATATCTGCAGAGGACAGGGATGAGGAGTCAGACGGCTCAGGGGTATCAGAAGAGCCCTTTTCTTCTTCCCAGATGCTAAGATCGCAGGTGCAATGTTATGCTAAAGCAGTACGTTCTGCATTCAGGCTGCCCCCCCCCCCCCCCGAGTTATCTGAATCACCTGTCTCCTCTCTATGTTCATTAAAATCCCTGCAGAGTTCAGGCTCTTTCCCAGTTCATCCGCTGCTAAAGAAGCTAATTTATGCAAACTGGTTACATCCAGACAAGTGCTTCTCTCCTCCAAAGAAATTTGAAATTCTTTATCCCATGGAGGAGGAATTTACCAAGAATTGGAGTTTACCTGCGATAGATGCAGCCATATCTTGTGTGAACAAGAACCTGACTTGTCCAGTAGATGACGTACAGGTGTTTAAGGACCCTTCAGAAAAGAGGTTGGAATCCTTATTGAAACCTTCCTTCCTGCTGGCAGGTGCAGTTGCACAACCTGCTGTAGCTGAAGTGGGTATGTGTCAGGTCCTCAAGGACCAGGTAAAGGAGGGACTAAAGGAGTTGTCTCCAGAACAGGCCAAGTTGTGGGAAAAAAGGCCTTGTGTTTTACAATAGATGCTATTTACAATAGATGCAAGCATCTCGTCTTACACTCCAGTTGGTGCATATGCGCAGAATCCTTTGGTTAAAACATTGGTCTTTGGAAGTGCCATGCAAAAAGCTTCTAGCAAGTTTTCCTTTTCATAGTGAACGCCTCTTTGGGAAAGACTTGGAGAAATATATCCAAAAGATTTCCAACGGAAAGTCTACTCTGTTACCAGAGAAGAAGAAAAACAAGCGACCTTGTTTTAAACATTCTCTGTCCCCGGTTCCTTGTAAATCTACCTCCAGCCATTGGCGACGGCATTTTCAGCCAGCCACAAAAGCCAAGGAAGACCAGCCCCAGAGAGGCAAGAAACAGTGGGGTTCTAAGGCTAACAAGCAAAACCTCTGCATGAAGAGGCGCCCCTACTCGGCCGAGTGGGGGGACAGCTTTGTCAGTTTTTAGCGGTATGGCAGACAAAGATCCAGGACAGATGGGTCCCGGAGGACCCAAGATGGCAACCCCCCCCCCTTCTTTTTATTTATTTTTAAATAAAAAAATATATTTATTTTATACATTTTTATTTTTTATTAAAGGGCCAATTCTTTTAAAATATATTTTTATTTTTTATTAATGGGCCAATTTTTTTAGGGGTCCCCAGGGACCCGGAGGCCCCCAGGGCCCCAGATGACAACCCCTTTTTTTTATTTATTTTTAAATAAAAATATATATTTATTTTATATATTTTTATTTTATTTTTTATTAAAGGGCCAATTTTTTTTTAGAGGTCTGGAGGTCCCCAGGGGCCCGTAGTTACCCAGGGCCCCGGATGACAACCCCCCTTTTTTATAAATTTATAATTATTATTATAAATTATTATTATCTTTTAATATATATATATATATATATATATATATATATATATATATATATATATATATATATTATATAATATAAATGTTATTATTATTAAAGGACCCAGAGGTCCCCAGGGCCCTGGATGGCAACCCCCCTTTTTTATAATTTTTTTTATATTTTTTTATATTTTATTTCTTTTTTTTTTATTTCTTTTTTATTTATATATGTATATTATTAAAGGGCTCAGAGGTCCCCAGGGCCCCATGTGGCAAACACCCTTTTTTTGTAATTTATTTTTATTAAAAAAAAAATATTAAAGGGCCCAGAGGTCCCCAGATGGCAACCCCCTTTTTAAAAAAAAAATATATTTTTTATATATATTTCTTATTTCTTTTTTCTTTTTATTAAAGGGCCCAGAGGTCCCCAGGGCCCCGGATGGCTACACCCCTTTTTTTATATATATTTTTTTTGTAAAGGGCCTCCCGCTTCTAAATTCGCGGCAGCCCCGCCCCCCGCGTCTCAATTTAAGGGGGCAGCACCTCCCCCCCCTGTTCTCTGCTCCAGGGGGCCCATGCCTGAAGCTGTGTAAGGGGCCCCATAATTCCTGCCGCCCGTTAAGCCCCTGGGCTGCCCACAAATCAGGCTGAAAATCATCAGCGGCACGCAGCCAGGTGACAGTACTGCTTCCCTTCCCAGTGTTTTAAAATGTACAGAACCCCTGGCTTCCCTTTAGACGTGCACTTCTCCCTTCCTGCCACTGGGTGCTGCTTGTATATAAAAGTGAATTAGAATGTGATTTTATAACATCCCCAGTTTGCTCTTCCCGAGGCCGACTTCTTCATGTCCTGCTCCTCAATGTATGTCACTGTTTGCTATATTGTAAATAGAAGTTTTCTGTAGAGTATGCCCAAAGTCTTTATAATATTTGATGATTCACTGCAGTTCTGGTCAGTGTTTTAAAAAGTTCCTGTATTTTACACATGGCATGGCATGGGGTCACAGCACCGTCTGTCCATTCTGCTTTAGAACCATGGGACCCCAGGCCATGCCATGTGTAAAATAGAGGAACTCTTTAAGTCACAGACCAGACCTGCAGTCCAGACTGAGTAAGGCCTCAGAGCACATGGCATTACTGTCTGTATTCAACTGCTTGATGGGCTTATTTTGGGCCTGACTGGTTCACATGTATGTGTTTTGGCGGCCCACATTTGCGCAGGCACAGCAGCCCATTCATTTGATGCCTCATGTAATAGGCTGAGCACACGGCACACCTATGCCCATCAAGCAATGAAATACAGCACTGTCTATCCATTCTGCTGTCTGCTGTGACTTATCTGCAGTTCCTGCACTGTCAAACTTGCTGCATTTTTAGACGTTTAGGTCACGCTTTTAAAAACACAGTGCGTTTGTGTGTGCAAGAACTGCAGGTAAGTAGCATGGTGCAAAAGCAGAATGGATTTCAAGGCAACTGATTTTTAAAATGCTGAATGCACCTTTTTTCTGCAGGAACCAGCCAGGCCCAAAATAAGCTGAAGGGGGGCCCAAAAAAAATGTTTGCCCAGGGCCCAAACCATATTAAAGACGGCCCTGCCCTAGGGTACAAGCTGAAATTTCGAGAGATCCCATCTTCTTGGTTCCGAAGCTCAAGGCTCTCCAAAGTTCCTCTAAAAAGAGCACCCTTCTTCAAGGGATTGGATCACTTGCTGTCCCAAGGGGTGGTCACAGAAGTACCCTTAAGGGAGCAAGGTTCAGGTTTTTATTCAAACCTCTTTGTGATACCAAAACCAGAGATGCCAGACCCATTCTGGACCTGAGATCACTAAATCAGTTTCTAAACATTCGCCATTTCCTAATGGAAACTATTCAATCAGAAGTCGCCACTCTACTAGACGGCTCATTAATGGCGTCAATAGACATCAGGGATGCCTATTTACATGTGCCTATCCATCCCACTCACCAAAGGTTCTTAAGGTTTGCGGTAGAGCATCGCCACTTCCAATTTGAGGCTTTGCCCTTCGGGGTAGCCACTCTGCACCCCGAGTATTTATAAAAGTACTAGCCTCTCTGCTATCAAATCTCAGAGCACAGGGCATAGGCTGTTATCACTATCTGGACAATCTACTTCAGAGATAGATCAATCAGTGGTAGGATTAAATCACGCTGTATCCACTACAATAGGATATCTGGAGAAGTTAGGATGGATGGTAAACCTACAAAAATCCTCACTACAACCCCAAAGAAGGGTAGAGTATCTGGGCATGATCATCGATACAGCCCAAAGATGTGTATTTCTACCAGAGTCAAAGATCAAATCACTAAGGCATCTGATGCACAAGGTCAAAGCAAAGAAGAGACCATCCATTCGCCTTTGCATGAGGCTATTGGGGAAGATGGTAGCCTCCTTCGAGGCAGTCCCTTATGCCCAGTTTTATTTGAAACTGCTTCAAGGCGATACTTTAGCTGCCTGGAACAGGAATATCCAAGCTCTGGATTTACCCATGCACCTATCTTCACAGGTGTGCCGGGACTTCAGTTGGTGGTTAAGGACCAAGAACTTGCAGAAGGGAAGATCCTTTCGCCCAATCACGTGGAAGGTGGTGTGGACGGATGCCAGCCTAATGGCTGGTGAGCCGTATTGGAAGAGGCTTCATTTAATGGGACCTGGACCAAAGCCGAGAGAGACCTACCCATCAACTTACTGGAGTTACGGGCAGTATACTTGGCCCTCAGAACTTGGACAAGCAGGTTACAGGGCCACCCGGTTCGGATTCAGTCTGACAATGCTACAGCTCTGGCTTACATCAATCACCAAGGAGGCACCTGCAGCCAGGGTGCCCAGAAGGAGGTGAATCGCATTTTGAGATGGGCAGAGGAACATGTTCCTTGCCTTTCTGAAATGTTCATTCCAGGGGTAGAGAACTGGCAAGCAGACTATTTGAGTCGCCAGCAGCTATCACCAGGGGAGTGGTCTCTCCACCCCGAAATCTTTCAGGCCATTTGCCAGAAATGGGGGACTCCGGATGTAGATCTATTAGCTTCCAGGTTCAACAGGAAGTTGGACAATTTTGTGTCCAGGACAAAAGACCCTCTGGCTTATGGATCAGATGCACTGGTAGTGCCGTGGAATCAGTTTTCACCGATTTATGCCTTTCCACCAATCTCCCTTTCTATACAGAGACTGATTTGCAGGATCAAGAGGGAAGGAATTCCGGTAATCTTAGTGGCCCCAGATTGGCCCAGAAGACCCTGGTACGCCAAGATCATAAAGATGGCGGTTGGAACACTGTGGAAGCTTCCACTTCTTCACGATCTATTATCACAAGGTCCAATGTTCCATCCTTCCTTACAAGGGCTAAGTTTGATGGTTTGGCTGCTGAGACCCACATTCTGAAGAAGAGAGGGCTCTCAGGTCGGGTACTTTCTACGATTATTAACAGACAAATCTACCACAGAGTATGGAAAACATATGTTTCATGTCATGGTGTGAAACTAACAAATGGAATGCTCAGAGATATGACATAAGTAGGATTCTTGCTTTTGCCAGCTAGGAGTGGATATGAAATGAGCCCTTAGTACCATTAAGGGTCAAATATCATCTCAGTCTTCTTTCAAAGACCACTGGCATCTCATTCCCTAGTGCAGGCTTTCATTTAAGGGGTACTGCGGATCAATCCGCCAGTCAAGTCCCCCGTGTGCCCATGGGATTTGAACCTAGTATTATCAGTGTTGCAGAAGCAACCCTTTCAACCTATTCGCCACATTCCGCTAATTCTTTTAAGCAGAAAATTGGCCTTTTTAATTGCTATCTTTCCGGCTAGAAGAGTATCTGAATTAGCAGCTCTCTCCTGTGAAGAGCCTTATTTAGTTTTGTCATAAAGACAAAATTGTACTACGACCCCAACCTGCCTTTTTACCTAAGGTGGTGTCGGCTTTTCATTTAAATCAGGACATTGTCCTACCCTTTTCTTTCCAAAGCCGCAGACAGAAGAGGAAAAGTTGTTACACCTTTACAGCTCTCACAAGATCTAGAGAGTGTATCTGCAGGCAACCGCTCAGATACGCAAGAAAAATATTTTGTATATTTTGCCGGATGGTCCCAAAAAGGGACAAGCGGCGTCAAGATCCACTATCTCCAGGTGGACTCGACTAAGAACAATTTTTCAAGCCTATGGTTTAAAGAATAGGACTCCCCTTTTTCTATTGAGGCGCACTTAACCAGGGCGTTAAGTGCTTCATGGGCAGTGCACCACCAGGCTTCGGTGACTCAGATCTGTAAGGCTGCAACTTGGTCTTCAGTCCACACATTTTACAAATTTGATCAGATAGATGTGAGGGGACATCAGGATGCTGAGCTTCTTGTCCATAGCGGTCTGCTTGACCTGTGTCTCCCCCCTTCATATAGGGCATTGCTTTGGGACATCCCATTATGTAATGAATATGGCTTTGTGTCCCGTGGTGTACGATAAAGAAAACAGGATTTTTATAACAGCTTACCTGTAAAATCCTTTTCTTGGATTACCCCACAGGACACAGAGGTTCCCCCCTTCTTGATGGAACCTTATTGCTTTGCTACAAAACTGAGGTACTTCCCTGATGGGAGGGGCTATTTGGAGGGGAACTGTCTCTGATTGGTTGTGCCAGTGTCCAATCACCTCTGGTGACCATACAACCCATTATGTAATGAATATGGCTCTCTGTCCCATGGTGTACTCCAAGAAAAGGATTTTTACAGGTACATTTTTGTCATTCAATCACTTGGAACAAAAAAAATATTCAATGGGCTCAAAATGCCTCTCGGCAATTTCCTTGGGGTGTCTACATTCCAAAATTGGGTCATTTGGGGGGTTTTGTATTGCCCTGCCATTTTGGCACCTCAAGAAATTAGATAGGCAGTCATAAATTAAAAGCTGTGTGAATTCCAGAAAATGTACCCTAGTTTGTAGACGCTATAACTTTTGTGGCTGAATACATTTTGGCCTAAATGTGTGACTAAAAATTAGTTTATTCGATTTTTCTTATAACAACAAGTAGAAAAATGGAAAATTTATATGAAATTCTTACCGTAATTTTCCTTTCCTGATGGACTCCATGGCAGCCTACGTGTGGGTTAATCCCGCCTCTCATACCTCATAGGACCCTACTCCCATAAAGCTTTGCTTCTAGCCATAGACTTAGTTCCGTAATATAGCCTACTCCAGCAAGGTAGGGAACTCCGGCTGCCATGGAGTCCATCAGGAAAGGAAAATTACGGTAAGTATTTCATATACATTTTCCTTTTACCTGACAGACTCCATGGCAGCCTACGTGTGGGAAATGACTAGCCAAACACACCCGGGTGGGCAATTGCTGGTTAAAGAAAAAAGGTTTAATTGACATTGTCAACAGATAAAACATGTAAACCGAAATTAACCGACGACAAAGAAGTCGTTTCTACGCAATAGTGCGTCATAAATGTGTTCAATGACGACCATGAGGCCGCTTTACAGATCACTTCTGGGGAAACATGCCGGGCAGCCGCCTATGATGTGGAAAGGCTCCGACTAGAGTGAGCGGTTACCGCTTCCAGAGGAGACAACCGTTTCGCCTTATAAGCCCCTTGGATAGCTTGGACAATCCACACTGCAATGGTTCTGGAGGAGGCACGCATCCCTTTATTTTTCCCATGAAAAAAAACAAATAGATGATCAGATTGGCGGAAAGACGCTGTAGCCTCCAGATATTGTTTTAACATTTCTCACCGAAAGGTGGGGAGGACGATCTCCTGGTTCTCATGAAAAATCGATGTTACCTTCGGATTAGATCCTAGCATCGGAATCAATACGACACAATCTGTGAAGAAAGTGAGAAATGGTTCTTTGGATCCTAGAGAGCCAATTTCGGAAACCATCTTAGCCGATGTTATGGCTACAAGAAAGACAACTTTGAGGGAGAGATCTTTGATTGATAGATGATCCGTGTGTCTACTTTCTGAGAAGAAGTCCAAGACCAGGGGAAGATCCCACTTGGAGAACCTCGGTTTCCTTTGAGGTCTCAGCCTTATAGCGCCTTTGAAGAATTGTCTGACGAGGGTGTGACTGGCCCATGATATACCTGTGAAGGCAGAGATAGCCGAAACCTAAACTCTTAAGGAACTAACTGATAAAGGTAGATCAAGCCCCGTCTGAAGAAAACCTAGAACATCTTGAATTCTGGGATCTTTATGAGAACCCTTAATGGAAGAGATGTAGTCTGAGAATTTTACCCATATTCTTTGATAAACCTTGTTGGTGCTTGCTCTCCTAGCATTTAACAAAGTAGAGATTGCTCGACTTGGGCACCCTAACGCTTCCAGCCTTCCCCTCTCAAAAACCAGATGTAGATAGGTCGGACACGGGTGAGGGGTTACTCCTTGCAACAGGAGATCTGGTCTGGTTGGGAGCAGAACTAGATCCCGGAAGCTCAGTTGGAACAGCAACGGAAACCATGGTCTGTTGGGCCAGTATGGAATTATCGCCACTATCTCCGCTTCCTCCCACCTGAGTCTTGTCAAGAACTGGAGAATGACCGGGACTGGAGGAAAGGCATAGGCTCTGTGGAACCTCCACTGATCTGTTAAGGCATCCACCCCGAAGGCCTGAGGACAGCGATATCTTGTGTAATACTTCACCAGCTTGAAGTTGCATTGAGATGCAAACAGATTCACTTCCGGTACAAATCCCAGGGACAGGATCCAACTGAAAACTTTGCTGTGGAGAGACCACTCGTTGTTGTCAAGTGACGTTCTCGAAAAAAAATCCTTCCGGGATGGGAAGTCCCACTTCTCTTGGGTTACCTCTTTCAGGCAGAGAGCCCCCCAGCCTCTGTTGCTGGTGTCGGATGTAATAGTGATCCAGGAGATGGGGGCTATCGAATGGCAGTTGAGGTTTTTCCGAAATAGCCACCAGAGGAGACTTTCCCGCATGGACGAGGTTATCCGTATAAAATGATCTCGAGACCTCGGATCCCATTGTTGAAGAAAACCCTTCTGGAAGGAACGCATCCTCCACTGAGCCCATCTCCCCATGGGAACCGTGGATACCATGGTGCCTATTAATTTGAGTCAAAGCAAGGCCTTGAGGAAAGGAGACTCCAATGCAAGACAAATTCTGTCCCGAACTATTGGAATTTTTTCCAAGGGCAAGGATATGGTACTCCTGAAGTGTGTTGAACTGGGCACCGAGAAAGATCAGAGATTGTATAGGCTCTAGATGACTCTTCTCTCTGTTTAGGAGCCAACCGAACTCGGTCAGAGTGAGGATGACCTGGGCCCGATGTATCAACAGTTGCTCCCTGCATTGTGAAAGTAACAGCAGGTCGTCCAGGTAGTGATGTAGCCGAATACCTTTTGTTCTGATTAAGGCTACTACAGCCAGTAAGAGCTTCGAAAATACTCGAGGCGATGTTGTGAGCCCGAACGGGAGACATGTAAACTGGAGGTGAACACTGCCTACCGCAAACCGAAGGTATTTCTGAAACTCCACCGCTATCGGGACGTGAAAGTAGGCATCTTTTAAGTCTATTGATAGAGGCCAGTCGCCTGGTTGAACCGTCTGGCGTATTGTGAGTAACTACTCTATTTTGAATTTTTCCTTTTTGATAAAGGTATTTACATGTGTCAAGTCTATCACTGGCCTCCAGAAGCAGGTCTTTTTTAGAACCGTGAAGAGGGGTGAGTACATCCCTTGGAACCTTTCGGCTGTTGGCACTTGAATGGCGGTGCCATGGGCCAATAGAGAGCTTGTGTACGACAGAAGGATTTGACATTTTTCCTCTGAGCTGGGTAGAGCAGTCGGTACAAACTGAAGTATGGGTGGATTGACAAACGTCCAAGAATGACCTGAAGATACTGTTTTGACAGTCCAGAAATCTTTTATCGAGCCTGCCCAGACATGTCGGAACTGAAACTTTTTCCGTCTGAGCGGACCCTATATCAAAAAGACTTAGGAACCCCTTTTGTGGGTTTCTGACCAGAAGGCTGGCCTCTTCTCCAGATCTTCCTGAACTCCCGACCAGGTTTGTACCGACGAGCATCTCCTGCACAATCTTGATCTTGCCTAGGAAAAAATCTCCTCTGCCCAAAAGGGTGACGATCTTGGGGAAGAAACACCGACTTACCCCCTGTGGCACGGGTAATGGCGCTATCCAGTCTATTCCCAAAAAGGGAAGATCCTGGAAAGGGGATCCTGCACCATGCCTGTTTGGAGGCAGGATCAGCTACCCAAGGACATGGCCAAAAGCCACGTTTAGCATTAACGGAGGAGAGCATGACCCGTGCCACCAAGGGAATAATATCAAAGGAGGCCTCTCCCAAAAAGACCAAAGCCATTCTTAGTTCATGGACTGGCATGCTCCTGGCTATGTCTTCAGAGATATCTGCCGAGATAGAATCCACTTCACCAGTCCAGGCCTCCATTGCTTTGGACAAGGCTGCAAGGGCTAAAGTGGCTTACAAGCCATGCCCGCCGTAATATATATGCATTTGAGATCTGTGTCTATCTTCCTCTCCAAACCATCCTTAAAGGAAACGGTATCTTCCAGGGGAAGTGTGACGTGCTTTACCAACCTTATTTAAGCCGCATCGACCAGAGGGGCTGATTCTAAATTTTTTACCTCTTCACTCTTGAATGGATACATTTTTGCTACTTTAGAGAGCAAGGAATTTTTCTTTTCTGTGCCAGCCCATTTATCTGTGATAATTTCTCCAAGTTCACCTAGAAGGGGAAAGTTTGAGCGTTCCTTCTTAAGCTGCTTGAAGTACTTCCTTTACTTAGAAGGCGCTTCTACCGGATCTTCCCACATGAAAGCATGCTTGCCTTTTTTAACCAGGTTTGGGACGATAGAAAAGTCAAAGCCAACGGTATTGTTAATACTTTCTGCTTCACTGTCTGAGGCGGTTAAGCTAAGAGGGACCCGGAGCCTCAGGGCTATCCTGCACAAAAACTGGTGCTGGGTCAACAGGAGGGATGACTGTACGGCTGCATTCAGAGACACTCGGGGACTCCTGGACTACTCTCCTGACCAGAGCTTCCACCTGCTGGTCTGCGCCTCCTCTTTCACTTACAGCTCGGAAATAGCATGGCTCACAGAGGGATTTACTTTCTGGGACTTGAGTCCTACACCCCCAGCAAGTTCTTCTTCCAGAGTGACTGTTATGGCGGTGGGAATGATGTCCAGACGTGGACCTGGACCCCTCTCTGCGATGTCTAGAGGGTGATCTAGAATGTCTAGAACTTGACTTTGAATGGGGATGTTGTGATGTAGCAAGAACATTATCTTCGCGTGCTGACGGATAAAGTTCAGACCTAGAGGGGCTGAGGGAAAAAAAGGGGTTAACGTGCCCTAAAGCAAAAGAAACCCACAAAAACAGGCAGAGGGAAAAGAAATTCCATCCTACCTGCAGCGATGGGTTGGCCACAGGGGGGCAGTGACACATCCATGGCAGAGGGATACACAGTACTGCAATAACCAGGTAAGTAACAATCAGAGAAAGGCATAAACATACAATATTATGTATAGAAGAAAGGCAGTATAGCGACAAGGCCTCTTACCTCTAGGACAACGATCAGCTGTTTAGCGATTAGTGCTAGTAGGATGTGCCAGGAAAAAACTGAGCTGACAGCCATTTAAAGCTGCCGACCAATGATGACGTCACCGCGCTTGTTGCGCACAACATGTGCCTGTGCCGTGTCCAGCGTGACCCTTGTAGACCTCGCGCTTGTGCGATCGCGGCAGGCTAGTCCGGACTGTGCATGCGTGACCAAGCCTCGTTCTCAAATGAGACTCGCGCATGCGCAGATCAGCAGAAAGCAGCAAAGCTGGAACGCAGAAGCGTTCCAGCGGCCATGGCCAAAACAGCACAACCAGGAAGGACATACAACACACAAAATAGCTGCCATATAGAGAAGTTTTTATACTTTACCACCAAGGCGAGCTCTCGATCCTGCCTGGAACTAAAAGCACAACCGCTCATACTGCACGGCCTGGGCATTCCAAGGGGGAAAAAGGGGCCTCCTGCTAATAGCTAGGATGTTTGGCCAAGGTGCCGCTTTGCCTGCCAATGGCTGGATAGTAAGCTCTTCATGGCATCACCACTGCTGCCCGTGTCCATCCCGCTAGTAGCCGAGATTTGCTGGATTCCAAAAAAAACGTCATTATAGATAACAGGTGCATCCACCAGGACTGGTGGAGAGACATCTTCTAAGGTAGTACTACCTAGGTCCTAGGAGGAGGACAAAAAAGGAACACAGTCTATGGCTAGAGGCAAAGCTTTATGGGAGTAGGGTCCTATGAGGTATGAGAGGTGGGATTAACCCACACGTAGACTGCCATGGAGTCTGTCAGGAAATATATTTTTTGTTCAAAATGTTCTGCTTTTTTCCGTTTATATCGGAAAAAAATAAAAATCGCAGAGGCAATCAAATACCATCAAAGAAATCTCTATTTGTGGGAAAAAAAAGGATGTAAATTTAGTTTGGCTACAACATTGCAAGACCAAGCAATTACCAGTTAAAGCAGCACAGTACCAAATTGTAAAAACACCTCTGGTCTTTAAAGGGGTTGTAAAGGTAAAGTTTTTTTACCATTGGCTGGCGCTGCTGTCAATCACAGCGGATGACGCGGCGCGCCGGGGGGCAGAGCCGAGTGATACAGTCGGCAGCTATGGCCATCGCTGTATCACGGGAGCGCGCTCGCAAAAGCTCTCCACCGTGCGCGCGCACTCGCATGAAGGTAGAGAGCTTTTGCGAGGAGGAGCCCAGACAGCCGCCGAGGGACCCAAGAAGACAGCTTTCCAGGCCACTCTGTGCAAAACAAACTGCACAGTGGAGGTAAGCATAACATGTTTGTTATTTTAAAAAATATATATTCCTGACTTTACTGTTTCTTTAACCACTTCCTTACTGGGCATGTAAACCCCCTTCCTGACCAGGTGAAATTTCAGCTTGCGGCACTGCGTCGCTTTAACTGACAATTGCGCAGTCGTGCGATATGGCTCCCAAACAAAATTGGCGTCCTTTTTTCCCCACAAGTAGAGCTTTCTTTTGGTGGTATTTGGTCACCTCTGCGATTTTTATTTTTTGCGCTATAAACAAAAAAGGACGACAATTTTGAAAAAAAATACAATATTATTTACTTGTTGCTATAAAAAATAGCCCAATTTAAAAAAAAAATCAGTTTAGGGCGATACGTATTCTTCTACATATTTTTGGTTAAAAAAAAAAAAAAAAAATCGCAATAAGCGACTGGTTTGCGCAAAAGTTATAGCGCCTACAAAATAAGGGACAGAATTGTTATTTTTTATTATTTTTATTTTTTTACTAGTAATGGCGGCGATCTGCGATTTTTATTGCGACTGCGACGTTATGGCGGACACATCGGACACTTTTGACACATTTTTGGCACCATTCACATTTATACTGCAATCAGTGCTATAAATATGCACTAATTACTGTATAAATGTGACTGGCAGGGAAGGGGTTAACACTAGGGGGTGAGGAAGGGGTTAATGTGTTTCCTGCATTGTGTTCTAACTGTGGGGGGAGGGGGGGTGACCGATCTGTGTCCCTATGTACTAGGAACACAGATCGGTATGCTCTCTCTATGACAGGACGCTGTCATTGTGAGAGCCGGCAATGAGAGATGATCTCATATGTTTACATATGAGATCATCTCTCATTGGCCCATCAGATCGCATCGCAAACGGCCACTCTGATTGGCCGTTCGCGGCGATCTGTGATTGGCTGTGTCCAAGGGACACGGCCAGTACACAAGTTCCCCGCTGCGCGCTCTGGAGCGCGCGCTGGGAACGAGGAAAGGGGCTGCCGTGAAAACACGGCAGCCCGGAGATTTAGAGCCACCCTGCGGCCGTATATACTCGTACGGCCGTAGGGAAGTGGTTAAGCTGTATAATGGTCCGGGGCTGAATATTTTGCCCAATATTGACTGGTATTTGGAACTGTTCATAATTCCCTCTAACCTGACTAAGGTAGACATGCTTTTGAGAGACTTCAGATCAGTTTTTGAAAAATTTAGCCAGGCTTGGATGTTTTTCTTTGTAAGGAAGGGCTTCCATCTTGCTACTCTACCCCATAGCCCAGACGTATGAAAAATACGGGAGATTGTTGTACCAAGTACTTGCCAGTAGGGATGAGCCGAACACCCCCGGGTTCGGTTCGCAAAAGAACGTTCGAACAGACCGCGGGTTCGCACAAACTTTTCGAACCCCATTGAAGTCTATGGGACCCGAACGTTCGAATTCAAAAACGATAATTTTAAAGACCAAAATTCAATTTAATGTTGGAAAACGTCCTTCAGAACCCGGGTCTTGCCCCAGGGAACATGTATCAATGGAAAAAAAAGTTTTAAAAACGGGCGTTTTTTCCGGAGCAGCCATTTTAATGATGCTTAAAGTGAAAAAAAAATTCCTTTAAATATCACACCTGCTGGGTGTCTATAGTAGTGGCACATGTTTAGAAATGTCCCTGCACAACATGAGAGGACTATAAAAAAAAAAAAAAAATACTCCTTGCGCACGTGCTGTGTGGCAACAATATGTCGAATATTTTAGCGGTGGTGGGGGGCCATTATTGTTTTGTGAAAGAAAAATTTTAGAGAAAAGGACACCCCTCAAACATACTGTAATTGGAGCGCAACAAGGAGCCACGTGCAAAGTATTGCATCAAAAATTGTTATTAGGCGCCCCTGTTAAACAAGGGCAGAAAAATTGTGCCTTGGGCACAACACAACACTGCAACCCCTCCCAATAACTCCAATTGGAGCGCAACAAGGAGCCACGTGCAAAGTATTGCATCAAAAATTGTTATTAGGCGCCCCTGTTAAACAGGGGCAGAAAAATTGTGCCTTGGGCACAACACAACACTGCAACCCCTCCCAATAACTTCAATTGGAGGGCAACAAGGAGCCACGTGCAAAGTATTGCATCAAAAATTGTTGTTATTGGGCGCCCCTGTTAAACAGGGGCAGAAAAATTGTGCCTTAGGCACTGGTGGCGGAGCCCAGAAACACAACATTTCTTACTAGCTATCAGCAAGAAAAGTGAGGAGGAGAAGGATATTCCATCAGCAGCATAAGAGGACAGTCACTCAGCATCAGCATACGCAGTCTAAAAGGGATCCGACATTTCAACAAAAAAATATTATTCAGTAACATCAGCATCAGGTGCTTGGTAGCTGGTGTTGATCCAAGCCTAATTCATTTTGATGAAGGTCAGTCGATCAACAGAGTCGGTGGAGAGGCACACCCTGTGATCGGTAACAAAGCCTCCAGCAGCACTGAATGTGCGTTCTGAAAGAACACTGGATGCAGGGCAAGCCAGTAGCTCAATTGCGTACTGTGCAACCTCTGGCCAGTGATCCATCCTCAAGACCCAGTAAGCCAGAGGATTTTCGGTGGGCAAGGAGTCCAAGTCGGATCTTGCCCCTAGGTATTCCCGGACCATGTAAACCAGACGCTGGCGATGGTTGTTGGAACCGGTCAGACCTTGGGGCTGAGGACTAAAAAACTGTCTGAAAGCATCGGTCAGATGGCCACCTTCTCCACCGCTCCTTCTGTGACTCACCGAAGCCTCAGCAAGACTTCGCCCAGAGCCAGGTTTTGGTAATCCCCCCGGTTCTGGGAACACATTGCACAGACCCTTCTGCAAGGCCTCCCGCAAAAGTTTCATTTTCTGCTCCCTCTGTGATGGCAACATAAGGTCCGAAACCTTACTCTTGTAACGTGGATCAAGGAGAGTTGCCAGCCAGTAATGATCCGTCTCCCTGATAGCACGTACACGAGGATCCTTACACAGGCTTTGCAGGATCAGGGAGGCCATGCAGCGTAGGTTTGCAGAGGCATTCGGGGCACAGTCCTCTGGGTCACTGAGGATGACAGGATCCACAGGCACCTCATCCCAGCCACGTAAAAGTCCACGTGTTCCTTGGGACTGTAAATGATCCCTTGAAGACTACTGCTGCTGATGCTGAGTGCTATGCTCCACCTCAATGCTGCTGATACAATCATCCTCCTCCTCCTCCTCCTCTTCCTGTGTGCTAGGTGGGCAAGCAGGCCCACTGTCTGGGTAAAGGGGGCCTTGAGAGGTAAGGAAGTCCTCCTCTTCCTCCCTCTGTTCTGCCTCAATGGCCCTGTCCATTATTCCACGTAGCGTGTGCTCCAACATGTGAATAAGATGGACAGTCTCACTGATGCATGCACTGTCACTGTTCACCATCCTCGTGGCCTCCTCAAATGGTGACAGGACAGTGCATGCATCCCTGATCAAGGCCAACTGGCGTGGGGAAAAAAACCTAGCTGCCCTGACCCAGTTCTGCTGCCATATTGGCACAGGTACTCATTGATGGCTCGCTGCTGCGTGTGCAGCCGCTGCAGCATGGCCAACGTAGAGTTCCATCTGGTGGGCATGTCACAAAAAAGGCGGTTCTTGGGCAGGTTGTATTCCCTTTGGAGGTCAGTCAGCCGAGCAGTGGCATTATATGACCTCCGGAAATGCACACAGACTTTCTTGGGCTGCTTCAGGACATCCTGTAAGCCCGGGTACCTGCCCAAGAACCGCTGCACCACCAAACGCAAAACAGGGAACGTGGGTGAGTTTTCCCTTTCGCAGGGCAGAGAGGAGGTTAGTGCCATTATCGCTGACCACCAATCCAGGCTTCAGCTGGCGTGGCGTCAACCACCTCTGAGCCTGCCCCTGCAGAGCTGAAAAAGAACCTCTTCCCCAGTGTGGCTCCTGTCTCCCAAGCACACCAGCTCTAGCACTGCATGGCATCCCTTGGCCTGCATTCCTGCGTAGCCTCTCGTACGCCTACAGAGCACGGCTGGTTCTGAGGAAACATCAGCACAGTAAGAGGCCACAGAGGAAGACGAAGAGGAGGGGGTGGAGGAGAGAGGTTTGTCACAAGCAGTAGTAGTGTTTTGGAGGCATGGTGGCGGAACAACCTCCAAAACTACTGTACCTTGCCCTGCGTCCTTCCCAGCTGCCAGCAGAGTCACCCAATGGGCCGTAAAAGACAGGTAACGTCCCTGTCCATGCCTGCTGGACCATGAGTCAGTGGTAAGATGCACCTTACCACTGACCGCCCTGTCCAGCGAGGCATGGACATTGCCTTCCACATGCCGGTAGAGAGCCGGAATCGCCTTCCGAGAGAAAAAGTGGCGTTTTGGTACTTGCCACTGAGGTACTGCACATTGCGCAAACTCACGGAAGGGGGCAGAATCCACCAACTGAAAAGGTAGCAGTTGAAGTGCTAGCAATTTCGCTAAGCTAGCATTCAACTGCTAGGCATGTGGATGGCTGGGATTGTACTTCTTTCGGCGCTGCAGCAGCTGGGGCAGGGAAATTTGCCTGGTACTATCAGTAGATTGCCCGCTACTACTAGCTTGTGACACACCTATTTCTACACCTTCACCGCAGGTTTCAGAGAGGACTGGGGGTCTAGTGGGGTTGGAGGTCCCAGAAGAGCAAGGGGGGGTACGCTTTTGTCTTTGGTGTGGGTCTTTCTGGTGTGCTTGCCAACAAGCTGCATGGCAAGTCGACATATGTCTGGACAAGCATGTGGTACCCAGGCGGTTGATGTTTTGGCCACGCGAGATACGCTTGCGACATATGTTGCAAATAGCAAAGGTACGATCTTGTGGACAGCTTTTGCTGTACCGGTCAGACACAGCAGCGCCATGCACAAGCACCGTAGATGTGCACTGTAATGCAGTTGGTGTGCCCTTAAGCTGACCCCTGGAGGGCATCCTGCCTCTTTGGAGATGTGCCTGTGCCTCGTCCTCCTCCTCCTCCTCTTCCTCCTCCTCCTCTCTCCTATCAGGCACCCAGGTAGAGTCAGTGACCTCATCATCCCCTCCCTCCTCATCACTGTCAACAACCTGGCAGTATGCTCCAGCTGGGGGAACATCACTCCCAGATTGCTGTCCCTCTCGGCCATCCACTCTCCCTGGGCTCACATCAATGCCTTCCTCTATCTGTGTTCCGTCATCGGAGTCTTCAAAACGCTGCACATCTTCCTGCAGCATGTACCCAACACCGTGTTGAAACAGTTCGGGGGACTCCTCAGGAGGACATGGTGGGACTAGGGAAGTATTGTGTGAAGCCATTGTGCAGAGGGAAGAGGACGCCTTGGCAGCTGCTTTGCCAGAGAAACTTAGATCAGTCTGTGTGAGAGAGGACGAGGAGGATGAGGACGGCTTGGTCATCCACTCTACTAATTTCTCAGCATGTTGAGGCTCAACACGGCCAGCTCCCGAAAAGATGGACGAGCGGCCACGGCCACGTGCTGAAGAGGATGCACCACATCCACCACCAGCGTTACCTCTAGATGCAGAGCCTGCTTGCCCTCTTGACTCTCTGCCTCTTTGTTGTCCTTCCAGACATATTGTTCAGGTGCTATGTAACAGCACAAGTGCAGTGACACCAACTGCGCTCAGGTGGTATGTAACAGCACACGTGCAGTGACACCAAATGCGCTCAGGTGATATGTAACAGCACACGTGCAGTGACACCAAATGCGCTCAGGTGATATGTAACAGCACACGTGCAGTGACACCAAATGCGCTCAGGTGATATGTAACAGCACTCGTGCAGTGACACCAAATGCGCTCAGGTGGTATGTAACAGCACACGTACAGTGACACTAACTGCACTCAGGTGGTATGTAACAGCACACGTGCAGTGACACCAAATGCGCTCAAGTGATATGTAACAGCACACGTGCAGTGACACCAAATGTGCTCAGGTGATATGTAACAGCACACGTGCAGTGACACTAACTGCGCTCAGGTGGTATGTAACAGCACACGTGCAGTGACACCAAATGCGCTCAGGTGATATGTAACAGCACACGTGCAGTGACACCAAATGCACTCAGGTGGTATGTAACAGCACACGTACAGTGACACTAACTGCGCTCAGGTGGTATGTAACAGCACACGTGCAGTGACACCAAATGTGCTCAGGTGGTATTAAACAGCACACGTACAGTGACACCAAATGCGCTCAGGTGATATGCAACAGCACACGTGCGGTGACACCAAATGCGCTTAGGTGGTATGTAACAGCACACTTACAGTGACACCAAATGCGCTCAGGTGGTATGTAACAGCACACGTACAGTAACACTAACTGCGCTCAGGTGGTATGTAACAGCACACGTGCAGTGACACCAAATGCGCTCAGGTGGTATGTAACAGAACACGTACAGTAACACTAACTGCGCTCAGGTGGTATGTAACAGCACACGTACAGTAACACTAACTGCGCTCAGGTGGTATGTAACAGCACACATGCAGTGACACCAAATGCGCTCAGGTGATATGTAACAGCACACATGCAGTGACACCAAATGCGCTCAGGTGATATGTAACAGCACACGTGCAGTGACACCAAATGCGCTCAGGTGATATGTAACAGCACACGTGCAGTGACACCAAATGCGCTCAGGTGATATGTAACAGCACACGTGCAGTGACACCAAATATGCTCAGGTGGTATGTAACAGCACACGTACAGTGACACGATCTGCACTCAGGTGGTATGTAACAGCACACGTGCAGTAACACCAAATGTGCTCATTTGGTATGTAACAGCACATGTACAGTAACACTAACTGCGCTCAGGTTATATGTAACAGCACACATGCAGTGACACCAAATGCGCTCAGGTGATATGAAACAGCACACGTGCAGTGACACCAAATGCGCTCAGGTGATATGTAACAGCACACGTGCAGTGACACCAAATGCACTCAGGTGGTATGTAACAGCACACGTACAGTGACACCAAATGCACTCAGGTGGTATGTAACAGCACACGTGCGGTGACACCAAATGCGCTCAGGTGGTATTAAACAGCACACACACAGTCAGAGCGACTGCGTTTCTGTGCAATTCAATAGCCCACTTGCATTAACAGCAACTGCCTTTCTGTGCAAATAAATAGCAAACTTGCAGTAACAGGTAATGCGTGTATGTGCAATTAACTAGCACACGTTGACTAACACGGAGTACTATGTTTAAGGTAAACCCTAATGCAATACAACACGTTAGAGCACTGCATCAAGCACAATCTCCTGCCTGACAGATTCTAATAGCAGATCTAGCTAAGCTATACAGTTTATAAATATATTGACAACTCCTAGAGATGCCAATATATTCTCTACAAACTGTAAATTTAACTATACTGACTACTAGCCTCCCCGATCTATCTATCTATCTATCTATCGACACTGTGGGGCTGATTTACTATTGAAGCTGCGCTGCGCCGATACATGCCTTAATTCGTGCGCTGGATGAAGCCTTAATTAGGCGCATGAACCGTCGTAGCACAGCAGCGCAATGCAATTGATAAGTAAAGCCGCCGCCGAACTCCCTGTTAGTCTATGGGGGAAATCTTAATTGTTAATTTTAAAGGCTAATCTGCAAGTTTTGTCCTAAAAAGTGTTTGGGGACCTCAGTCCTGCCCCAGGGGACATGTACCAATGTTTTTTTTTTTTTTTTTTTAAACGGCCGTTTTTTCGGGAGCAGTGATTTTAATAATGCTAAAAGTGCAACAATAAAAGTGTAATTTTCCTTTAAATTTCGGACCATGGGGGGCTCTAATGTCAGCATGTGAAAAAGCGCATGTTTTCCGTGGTTATAAATGTCTCTGCACAAATTGACATTCTGAAAAGAAAAAAAGCCGCTTAAAACTGACTCGCGGCAATAATGAATTGTCGGCTCCCGGCAATTGCAGGAGAATTCATTCATAAAAAACACGGGGAAAAAAAGCGTGGGGGTCCCCCCAAATTCAATAACCAGACCCTTTAGGTCTGGTATGGATATTAAGGGGAACCCCGCCGTCAATTTTTTAAAAAAATGACGTGGGGTTCCCCCCAAATATCCATAACCAGACCCTTCAGGTCTGGTGTGGAATTTAAGGGGAACTCCACCCCAAATGTAAAAAAAAATGGCGTGGAGTCCCCCCCAAAATCCACACCAGACCCCTTATCCGAGCACGTTGACCTGGCCGGCCACAGAAAAGAGGGGGGGACAGAGCGCGGCCCCCCCTCTCCTGAACCGCACCAGGCCACATGCCCTCAACATTGGGAGGGTGTTTTTGGGTACCCCCCAAAACACCTTGTCCCCATGTTGATGAGGACAAGGGTCTCTTCCCCACAACCCTTGCCCGGTGATTGTGGGGGTCTGCGGGCAGGAGGCTTATCGAAATCTGGAAGACCCCTTTAACAAAGGGGCCCCCCAGATCCCAGCCCCCCCTGTGTGAAATGGTAATGGGGTACATTGTACCTCTACCATTTCACGAAAAAAAAGTGTCAAGGGTTAAAAAACGACAAGATTTGGTTTTTGACAAGTCCTTTATTAGCTTATTTTTTCTTCTTTTCTTCTCTTCTTCTTCCTCCTTCTTCTTCTTCTGCTTCTTTCTTGGGTCTTGTAGTGCCGCATCTTGACCGGAGTGTTCTTCCATCTTCTTCTTCTTCCGCTGTCCTTCTCGTCCGCATCTTCTTCTGGTTCTTCTTCGCCGGAGCCGCCGCTTCCAATTGAAATCCCCGCTGTCTGCTGGACCACGCCCCCCTCTGACGCCACAGGCAAGCTCTTAGGAGTGTGCTGCAAGTGCGTCAGAGGGCGAGCAATTCAATTGGAAGCTTGTGCGAGGCTTCTTCTTTGCCGGAGTCGCTGCTTCCTATTGAATTGCCCGCTTTCTGACATGTGACCACGCCCCCCTCTGACGAACAGGCACCACACGGGGACTTTCCTAAGAGCTTGCCCGTGGCGTCAGAGGGGGGCGTGGTCCGGCAGACAGCGGGGATTTCAATTGGAAGCGGCGGCTCCGGCGAAGAAGAACAAGAATAAGAAGATGCGGACCAGAAGGACAGCGAAAGGAGAGGAAGATGGAAGAACATTCCGGGCAAGATGCGGGAATAGAAGACCCAAAACAGAAGCAGAGGAAGAAGAAGAAGGAAGAAGAAAAGAAGAAGAAAGAAGCTAATAAAGGACTTGTCAAAAACCGGCTCTTGTCGTTTTTTACACTTGACACTTTTTTTTTTGGTGAAATGGTAGAGGTACAATGTACCCCATTACCATTTCACACGGGGGGGGGCGGGATCTGGGGGGCCCCTTTGTTAAAAGGGTCTTCCAGATTTCGATAAGCCTCCTGCCCGCAGACCCCCACAACCACCGGGCAAGGGTTGTGGGGAAGAGACCCTTGTCCTCATCAACATGGGGACAAGGTGTTTTGGGGGGTACCCCAAAACACCCTCCCAATGTTGAGGGCATGTGGCCTGGTGCGGTTCAGGAGAGGGGGGGGCCGCGCTCTGTCCCCCCTCTTTTCTGCGGCCGGCCAGGTCAACGTGTTCGGATAAGGGGTCTGGTGTGGATTTTGGGGGGGACTCCACGCCATTTTTTTTTTAAATTTGGGGTGGAGTTCCCCTTAAATTCCACACCAGACCTGAAGGGTCTGGTTATGGATATTTGGGGGGAACCCCACGTCATTTTTTTTTTAAATTGACAGTGGGGTTCCCCTAATATCCATAGCAGACCTAAAGGGTCTGGTTATTGAATTTGGGGGGACCCCCAAGCTTTTTTTTTGGTGTTTTTTATGAATGAATTCTCCTGCAATTGCCAGGAGCTGACCATTCATTATTGCCACAAGTCTGTTTTAAACGGCTTTTTTCCTTCAGAATGTCACTTTTCACATGCTGACATTACACCCAGGGCCCCCGGGCCCCTTACAGGCAGTACACCTGTAAGGGGCCCGGGGGTCCGGAGGTGCCCAGATGCCTGGAGGCCCCCAGGGCCCCAGATGGTAACCCCCCTCTTTTTTTTTTTACATATATTTTTTTATATATTTTTTTTATTATTTTATATTAAAGGGCCGATTTTTTGTATTTATTTTTTTAGCAGTCCGGAGGTCCCCAGGGCCCCGGGTGGCAACCCCCCATATTTTTTGTTATTAAAGGGCCAATGTTTTTTTTTTAGGGGTCTGGAGGTCCCCAGTGGCCCCCAAGGGCTCCAGATGACAACCCCCCCTTTTTTTTAAAAAAATTACAAAAAATTATATATTTTTATATATTTTTTTAACAGCCCTGTAGGTCCTTCACCTCTCTTTATTTTAGGAGACCTCATGGCCAAAGTGCGTGTGTGTTAAACCAATTTCGTGTGCGTGCAAGTGTGGTGTTTTTTTTGGGGGGGGGGGCATACTAAGCACAGGCGTACCTTGCATAGCACACCCACCGGGAGCCGGGCTGAGACCACCAAACTCAATTCACATGTAGCCGAGACCGGGATCCGAACCCTTGGCTGAACGGCTTGTGTCAGCGCAGTGCCAATCACGATGAGCCACCTCAGCTCCCACCCCATGTTATTTTTGTTTAGATATTTTTTTGTTATTTTTTATTAAAGGGCCCAGAGCTCCCAAGGCAACCCCCTTTTTTTATTTTTTTTTATATATAGATATTTTTATTTATTTTTCATTAAAGGGCCCAGAGGTTTATTTTTATTAAAGGGCCCAGAGGTCCCCAGGGCCCCCGGATGGCTACCACCCTTGTTTGAATATATATATTTTTCTATATTTCTTTTTTTGTAAAGGAACCCCCCGCTTATCAAATTGCGGCAGCCCCCCCCTACTCAATTTCAGGCGGCGGCAGCACCCCCCCCCCCCGTTCTCTGCTCCAGGGGGCCCATGCCTGAAGCTGTGTAAGGGGCCTCATAATTCCTGATGGCGGCCCGGATAACCCCCCCCCATGGTACAAATTTCAAGGAATTTTTCACTTTAATTGTTGCACTTTAACCACTTCCATACCGCGCCTATTCTGGCACTTCTCTCCTTCATGTAACAATTATATTTTCTTACTTGAAAATTACTCAGGACCCCCAAACATTATATATATTTTATTAACAAACACCCTAGGGAATAAAGTGGCGGGCATTTTTTCGAAACAAATTTTTAACGATATTTGCGCAAAAAAATTTCTAACGCTTTTTTTTTTGGCTTACAAAAAAAAAACTATTTCACGATTGAAAAAATAAGAAAGCAGTAAAGCTAGCCCAATTTTTAGGGATAAGGTGAAAGATGATGTTACACCGAGTAAATAGATACCTAACTCGTCACGCTTTCATATTGCGCACACTCATGGAATGGCGCTAAACTTCGTTATTAAAAATCTCCATAGGCGACGCTTGACTTTTTTTTTCAGGTTACCAGTATTGAGTTACAGAGGAGGTCTAGTGCTAAAATGTTTGCTCTCACTCTAACGCACGCTATGATACCTCACATGTGAGGTTTGAAGTGTGTTTACATATGTGGGTGGGACTTGCATGCGTGTTCGCTTCTGAGTGCGAGCTACTAGGGACAGGGGCATTTAAATTTTGATTTTTTTTTTTGATTTTTTTAACTTATTATTTTTCTTTTTGCACTTGTTTGTCCCTTTTTTTGTATTATTTTTCACTTTTCTTCCTATTACAAGGAATGAAAACATCCCTTGTAATAGGACTAGTGTGTGACAGGTCCTCTTTATGGAGAGAGGCGGGGTCAATAAGACCCCACATCTGTCCTCCAGGCTGGAAAGCATGGAATTGGGAAAAAAATAAACAAACACTGATCTCATGCTTTCAGCTGCGATCATGTTCGTTCAGCACAGTGGTGTAGTGTATAGCATGTTCACCTAGCAGCAAAAGGGTTGCTGGTTCGAATCCCGCCTGTGACACCATCTGCCTGGAGTTTGCATGTTCTCCCTGTGCCTGTGTGGGTTTCCTCCCACAATCTAAAAACATGCTGTAAATCGGATACTGTCTAAATAAGCCCTAATATGCAGTAGGATATTTAGGTTTTGTGCTGCCCTAGGCCTGACCAAATTTCAGCACCCCTAATAGAAAAATGACCCACCCTTCCTGTCAAGGCCACACCCTGTTTTTTTATGAGCCACCCAGGAATTTTCAGGGGACACACACAAGTTCTGTGGGGGGGGGGGGCACAGGAGTCCCTTAATTTGCCTAGTTTTTCTATCACTTCCTGTTTGGCTATGGGTCAGGAAGTGGGCAGGAAGTGAAGGCCAATCTCCCCAAATGGACAGGGATAATACAAAATAAACTGACAGGGCTTCTAACCCCCCCCCCCCAACTCTATCCAAAATGAAAGAAAACAAAAAAAAAGTGTTGATTATAGTTCCAGTTTAACCCCAAATTTCAGATCATTTTATTGAGAGGCTTAAGAAAATAAAACCATGCCAATAGGCCAGGATCCAGCGTTGCTAATATGTATGAATGTGTGTTAGAAACCCCCACAAACACCAACCAATGGTAAATCAACAATTTTCTTGTTTGTTTTGGGGATGCCTGCACCCCTGATAGGGTAAAGACACCTCACAAATGTTATCACTTTCTACTTAATTCATTCACTTCCTGCCACATAGCCAAACAGGAAGTGAGGGAAAAACCTGAGTAATGTTTTGTTGGGGACACACAGATCAATCTAAATAGTTTCCCATTTTGGAAAT
This sequence comes from Rana kukunoris, assembly GCA_029574335.1. Taxonomy (NCBI): domain Eukaryota; kingdom Metazoa; phylum Chordata; class Amphibia; order Anura; family Ranidae; genus Rana; species Rana kukunoris. Next base: position 54,728,380 of record CM056060.1, on the reverse strand, counting down.
TGCATTTTGCTGTGTACACCCCAAATTAGTAGGGATCTTGGACTTTGGGGTCCATTTACTAAAGGCAAATCCGCTTTGCACTACAAGTGGACAAGCAAGGAAAAAAATAAAAACTTGGGACTGGAAGTTAAAACCATCAGTGCTTCCCTTCTGATTTTTATTGACTACGCTTCTACTGCAGAGCGGCTTTGCCTTTACTAAACCACAAAGTAACTAATCATTTGGGGTGTACACAGCAGTGTAATTTGCTTAATGGGGACACTAGTTAGATTGACCTGTGTCCCAAAGAAAAGACCATTGGTAGGGTTTTAACCTCACTTCCTGTTCAGCTGTGTGACAGGAAGTGAAGCCAATTTTAAGAAAAGGGACACAAAGCCCAACCTAAAAACACTAGCAGGAGTTCTAACACTCACTTGGCTTCCCTTAAACAACCCACAATTAGAATAGGATTGTCTTGTGCTAGTTTCAAGCACAGCGCTGTAAATCAGCACTTCAAGCCTGTCCACCAATACACCACCCCCCCCCCCCCCAACAGGCCCTGTTTGCAGGTTTTCCTTCATCTTGCACATGTGCTTTAAAAAGTCAGTCTGGACATCAATTCTAGGAAACAATACTTACCGCTTTGTCCTTCCTTTTCTGGTGACTAACATGACAAACATTTCATGCATACACACCAGGAAAGAGCTTAGAGACAAATCACACTTGATGGTTTAGGCCCAAACTATTTCAGCTGCAGCTGTTGAAATCCATAGCATGAAAAAAATATCACAAAACAAACTTCAAAATTTGAAAGTAATTTTATTGGTCCACAAAACAAGGAAAGCAAAACAAAATATTAAAAATAAACACACAAAAAAATAAAAAAAACAAAAAATAGACCAAGGTTTATTTCACACATTCATTGGAAAATGAATCATGCTTTTGAAATAACAGGATAGACCCCCAGGATTAAAACATTAGTCATTAACATCTTGAGAAACATTTTGCAAAATTATGCAGCAGACAAAACATCAAAGTGAAAATCATTAAATCAAACAATTGTCCCCCCCCAAAAAAAAAAAAAACTTGCTCCAAAACATCTCTGTTTCGCTCCGCCATTCCTTCCAGCCAGCAAGTCTGCCCCCTGTCAGGGCAGCTGACATGTGCTCTATCCACGCTTTTTATAACATGTGTGCTAATGAACCAATTGGAAACACATGAAGAAATATCAGCCTCTAGTTTGTGTGCACTTGTAACTGCTTACACCTGTTAAGGATGTCCTTAAATTACTAAGCCAAAAAACAAGCTTTCTGAGCATGCTCAGAAAGATGCATGTCATTTTCAGGCACAAACACCCAGCTTAATTTTCTAAGTGTTCGAGCATGCCCAGTTCACTCGAAATGCATTACCAGAATCAAATCTGCAATGGCGGATGAAAGCATTAGAGGTGTTTTTATTTTTTTTCCCCCCTGAACTGATGCTTTACAACCTGAAGGGGAGGCCTTATTGAATTTTTACGTCACAAACATAAATAATAATAATTAAAACGCCCCTGTCCCTAGTAGCTCGCAGTCAGAAGCGAACACGCACCATTTTTTTTTCCGGTTACCAGTTTAGATTTACAGATGAGGTCTAGTGCTAAAAGTATTCCTCTCGCTCTTACGCACGCTATGATACCTCACATGTGTGGTTTGAAGGATGTTTCCATATGTGGGCGGGCCTTAAATGTGTAAGTCCCGCCCACATATTGAACCCCCGTTCAAACCCCACATGTGAGGTATCATAGCGTACGTTAGAGCGAGAGCAATACTTTTAGCACTAGACCTCATCTGTAAATCTAAACTGGTAACCTGAAAATAAATAAAAAAGTGTTGCCTATGGGTATTTTCAAGTACTGAATTTTGGCGCCATTCCATGAGTGTGTGCAATATTAAAGCATGACATGTTGGGTATCTATTTACTCGGTGTAACATCATCTTTTACATTATGGCCATAAATTGGGCTAACTTTAGTGTTTTCTTAATTTGTAACCACTTGAGCCCCAGACCATATTACTGGTCACTGACTGGGCCAGTTTTTGCATTTCAACACTGCGTCATTTTAACTGACAATTGCGCGGTTGTGCGACGTGGCCCCCAAACAAAATTGGCGTCCTCTTTTTTCCCCCAACAAAATTGTTTTTTTTTTTGGTGGTATTTGATCAAATCTGCGTTTTTTCTTATTTTTGCTCGAACCAAAAATATAGCGACAATTTTGTAAATAAAAAGACAACTTTTTTACTGTTTGCTATAATAAATCTCCCCCAAAATATATGAAAAAAAAATGTTTGCCTCAGTTTAGGCCGATACGTATTCTTCGACATATTTTTGTTTCCAAAAAATCGCAATAAGCGTTTGATTGGTTTGGGCAAAAGTTATAAATAGGGTTCATTTTATGTTTTTTTTAGGAATATATTTTTGTTTTACTAGTAATGGTGGCGATCATTGATTTTTATGGCTACTGCGACATTATGGCGGACACATTTTTGTGAGCTTTGGCATTTTTCTAGCGACCAATGGTATACAAATGCATTGCTTACTATAAAAATGTCACTGGCAGGGAAGGGGTTAACACTAGGGGCGAGGAAGGGGTTGATTATGTTACCTGGGTGTGTTCTAACTGTAAAGGGGGTGGGACTGACTAGGGGAAATGACAGATCGCTTTTCATACATTGTATGGACAGACGAGCAGGCATCCCCCCCCCTGACAGGACCGGGATAAAGGGGAACTCCACACCAAATTTAAAAAAAAAACGGCGTGGGGGTCCCCCTCCAGGTGCACAACAGGCTCTTAGATTTGGTCTGGAACATAAGGGGTTAAACCCACGCCAAAAACGGCGTGGGGTTCCCCCTCAGATCCAGACCAAACCCTTATCCCAGGCACGCAGTCTGGCCGGACAGGAATGGGGGTGGGGATGAGCGAGCGCCCCCCCCTCCTGAGCCGTACCAGACCGCATGCCCTCGACATGAGGGAGTGTGTGCTTTGGGGGAGGGGGCCACTGCCCCCCCTTCCCCAAAGCACTCTTGTCCCCATGTCGATAGGGACAAGAACCCTGGCCGTTGGTTGTCGGGGTATGCGGGCGGGGGGCTTATCAGAATCTGAGAGCTCCCTCTAATAAGGGGGCCCCCAGATTCTGGCCCCCCACCCTATGTGAATGAGTATGGGGTACATTGTACCCCTACCCATTCACCGGGTGGAAAAGTGTAAACACAAATAAACCACACAGAATAAAATAACCCCACCACCAGCCCATTGGGCCCCGGGCTTCGCCGTTTTCTGCCAGGGGACGACGACACTCACCGATGTTCTCCGCCATGTTCGGCCAGGCCCCCACCCCAAATTAAGCTCTTTCACATCCGGGGGGGGGCGGCCGAAAACAGCGGAGAACAACGGGGGCGGAGCCCCTCCTTGGTCTTCTAGCCGTTTTCTGCCGGGGGGGCTCCAGCCCTGCACCGGTCTTCGCCGCCGCCTTCCGCTGGGGGGCAGAGACACCCACCGATGCTCTCCGCAAATGTTCGGCCGGGCCCCCACCCCAAAATTAAGCTCTCTTACATCCGGGGGGGCGGCGGAAAATGGCGGAGAAAACGGGGGCGTCGCCACTCCTCGGTCTTTTAGCCGTTTTCTGCCAGTGGGCTCCAGCCCCGCACCGGTCTTCACCGCCGCCTTCTGTCGGGGGGGGGGGAAACACCCACCGATGCTCTCCGCCATGTTCGGCCACTGTTTTCTCCACTTGATGATGACTGTGTTCCATGGTATATCTAATGCCTTGGAAATACTTTTGTACTCTTCTCCTGACTGATACCTTTTAACAATGAGATCCCTCTGATGCTTTGGAAGCTCTCTGGAGGACCATGGCTTTTGCTGTAGGATGCAACTAATTAACCCCGAATAAAAGTTCAGCTGTTCAGTGGATTTTTCCTGACATTTTCTTAGAGTCACTTTAACCCCTTGCCGACCGCCCACCTTAGTTTTACGGCGGCAGGTCGGCTCGTATGCGCAAAATCACGTAATATAAAACGTGATTTTGCATTGCAGCCACTATGGGCGAGAACCGGGAGCTGTGTATGTAAACACACAGCTCCCAAGCCTGTCAGGGGGAGAAATGACTGATTGCATGTTGCATTGCACCTAGGGAACATAATTAACTGCTTCCTCGCCGAATAGTGTTAACCCCTTCACTGCCAGTGACATTTTTACAGTAATCAATGCATTTTTATAGCAATGATCGCTATAAAAATGCCAGTGGTCCCTAAAATGTGTCTGAAGTATCCGCCATAAGGTTGCAGTACCGATAAAAATCGCAGATCGCCGCCATTACTAGTAAAAAAAAATAATACTAAAAATGCCATAAATCTATCCCCTATTTTGTAGACGCTATAACTTTTGCGCAAACCAATAAACACTTATTGTGACTTTTTTTATGAAAAATATGTAGAAGAATACATATCAGACTAAACTGAGGAAAAAAAAACGTTTTTTTATATATTTTTGGGGGGTATATTTATTACAGCAAAAAGTAAAATATATATATATTTTTTTTAAATTGTCGCTCTATTTTTGTTTATAGCGCAAAAAATAAAAACCGCAGAGGTGACCAAATACCACCAAAAGAAAGCTCTATTTGTGAGAAAAAAAGGACGCCAATTTTGTTCGGGAGCCACGTCGCACAACTACGCAATTGTCAGTTAAAGCGACGCAGTGCCGAATTGCAAAAAGTGGCCCGGTCATTGACCAGCAGAATGGTCCGGGGCTGAAGTGGTTAAATGATGGTAGGTGTGTACTGACTCCTATTTAACATGAGTTTGAATGTGATTGCTTAATTCTGAACATGACCACATCCCCAGTTATAAGAGGGTGTGCACACTTAGGGCCTTTCACACATGCGGACAGTATGTCTGTATTTCATCCATCTTTTTTTGGATAAAATACGGACATATATTAATCCCTATGGGATAGCGGGTGTTATCGTCCTGCCAGAGCACTGCTCCAGTGTGAAAGCCCGCATGCTTTCACATTACAGTGAAAGGGGAGGCTGTCATGGACCTGGAGAGACTGGACATATTACAAGTGGTTTATTTTGTTCTGACTAAGTCAATAGGACAATGACCCTTCAATGCTTAGAACAGACTATTGAAATGCTAAGTAGGGTTGGCTCCTGAAAGACCTTTTCATTGTGTGATAACACTGCTTAAAAGCCATTGATGATTAGGTGTGAATGTCTTGTTGTCTGAGACAGAAGCCTGTCTAAAGATGTGCATTGAAGGGACTCTATTGTGGGTGTGAAGCTTTGTGTATTGAAGATCACACGTCTCTCTTCAGATGTATGGAATTAGCATGTCAATTATGTTTAGTAAAGGAATGTATTGATGCTCAGGTGTAAGTACCTTTCCTTTAGAGACAGGCCGTCTGTCTAAACATGTGGATTAAAGGGAAATCATTGTGTGATAGTATTTTGCTTTGATATCATTATCTAAAGGAATGTGACCTCTCTGAGGTAGTATTTAAGTCATGTTAAATAGTTGTTCTATTCAAGCTATGGGACCAATAGGAAAGCGGATGTTGGGGGTGGGATGTTCCAAATTCTGTATAAAAGTGTGCTGTGTACTTTCAATAAATGAGTCCTGTTTGTTTATACATACAGCCTGTCTGGTGTGTGTTCTTAATGGGTCCGAACGACACATATCGGTATTTCGGATCCCGTAACCTTGGATGACTGGATCATCAGACGTTGCAATCGGCAATCTAATCCAATAGAAGCAGAGGAGTGTCGGGAGAGCAGAACCGAGCGAGCAAGGGTCTCGTCACAGAGGCTTTTTCAGGGCGCTTTGCAGTCGCTATTTTTAGCGCTATAGTGCCTGCAAAGCATCGAAAGCAGCCCTATGCAACCACATTATTTTAACTTTTTATTTTTACTTCCCCACTAAAAGGTTTCAGTTCGTTTTTTAATTGAGTTGTACAGCTTATACAGTATCTCACAAAAGTGAGTACACCCCTCACATTTTTATAAATATTTTATTATATCTTTTTATGTGACAACACTGAAGAAATGACACTTTGCTACACTGTAAAGAAGTGAGCGTACAGCTTGTATAACAGTGTAAATTGGCTGTCCCCTCAAAATAGCTCAACACAGCCATTAATGTCTAAACCGCTAGCAACAAAAGTTAGTGCACCCCTAAGTAAAATGTCCAAATTGGCCCCATTAGCAGTTTTCCCTCCCCGATGTCTTGTGACTTGTTAGTGTTACAAGGTCTTAGGTGGGAATGGGGAGCAGGTGTGTTAAATATGGTAGATAGAAAACAAATTCTCCTGCGCACGAGTGGATTGTCCAACAATCAATGATCCTTGGAAGAAATGCAGACAGCGACAACACCGGCCTTGCTGCCCTTCATGGATTGGAAATGTCCTAGTGGCAAAAAAGAAGAAAAAAAGGGCGCATCAGCCTAGTGTGTTACCATTATACCAGTTTAATATAATAAAAATGTTCTTGAGTAGGTGCAAACAGAAATAAAAAAGAAAAAGTGCATCGCTAAGAAGTATAGTAAGGACTACACTAATCGAGTAATCACATCCAGGCGGGTAATTGCAAGATTAAGACAAAGAAAATGGTGTACATACAGAGATGCAACCAATATCTATTAGGAGAACCTATGGAGGCAATCTGTACAGGAAAAAACAGATAGTCTCGGAATATAATTACAAGAATTCAGATAGGGAACAAGCAACGATAGTTTATGATATATTGATAAAAGCGTTGATATCCCACTCTATGTTTAACCCATAGGGTGAGAAACAACGGAGCTGGTAAATCCAAAACATCTCAAGTTGTGAAACCCCTCTGACCCGTGACTCCCCTCTCCAGTGGGGGGTACATTTCCCAATGATCTGGAAACTAGTCCCTGCTGGGTTTTTACAATGGTGTTCTAAGTAATGTTTAGGCACACTGTGATTCGTCTTGCCCTTCCTAATGCGGGTAATGTGCTCATTGACTCTCATGGCAAATGTGCGTATAGTCCTACCCACGTATTGTTTGTTACATGGACATGTAGCTGTCATGGGATTGGAGCAGCAGGTGGACCGAAGGAGTGGTCAGGGGGCAGTGCCACTGTCAGTACATCACTTCTGGTATTCTGGAGCGCGTGTGGGGCGTCATGGAGGAGCTAGCCAGAAGGTAAGTGTTAGAACTGGCTCCATCCCCTGCATCCACAATTCCCTGCCAGCAGGGCCGGCCCTAGCATTGGACCCGGTGGTACCATTGGTCCCAGGCGGCACTTTAAGAGGGGCGGCAACAGCGGCACACATGGACTGCCTGAGGACCTGGAGCTCCCTCCATGTAGTGTGCAGTGTTGTGCTTGTACTGCATCGCCGGTGCCGCTGTCACTGGCTGCAGTGCCAAGACCCAATTCAAGAGTCTCACAAAGCCCCTGGTTCCCTGCACAAACTGGTTGCTAGCCGTGGCCCGCTTTGTGTCTAGCAACCAGTGACGTAAGGAGAGAGCGGCGGTGCCCCACCATTTATTGCAGAGGATTTAACTTGCTGCTCCTCCCTGCATGTCCCCTCAGCAAATGATAGGAGCTTCGATCGGTCTGACCAAGGATCAGAAACTGACACTGTGCTGCCTGCCTCCTCTAACCTCGAGGCACCACTATCAGAAGAGGACTCTTCTGATGATTTCTAATATAAGGTGACCAGATTTTTAAAATGAAATCCGGGGACATATTTTTTCTTTACTAGCAATGGTGACAATCAGCGACTCTCTGCCCGCCGCCCACTTCACAGCCTCTCAAGTCTTACTCTTCAGGCCCTGGCTACTACTGGATGGGGAGCGGAGCAAGATCACTCCACCAGGGAAGGCAAGGAGATAGGCAGGTGGCTGGGCAGGACTTGAGCCAAGGCAGAAGAACTTGTAAGCGGAGCTGAATGGGCATGCGCCCGAAACTGAAGACATATTCCCTCCACTCCGACCAGCACATGATCATCAGAAAGGGGCACAGATAATGGAGAAAAATACAACCCCTCTATGCTAGTAGGCACTGCGGAGCGGGGGGGGGGGGTTAATTCAATTTTTTTTATTTTAATTCTGCACTGACTGTCCTTGAAATTGCACCTGCCCCCTATTAAATCCTATCTGGGGACAAAACCTGGGACAGACTTGGTCTGGGAACAGTGTCCTCAATCAGGGGACTGTCCCCTGAAACTGGGGATGTCTGGTCACCCTATTCTAATACTAGTTTGTGGGCAGCAGAACAGCATGAGATCGGAGCAACTGTGTGTGTGTAAAGTGAGCAGCCGTGGGCTCTTCCCCCTCCCTCTCCTCTCTCATGCTGCTGCAAGTTTCTTCCTGCTTTTCCTCCCAGCTGCCAGGGGAAAATAAACAACAGAGGGAAAAGACGATTTTGGGAGATGTAGTCCCAATAACTGGCAGGCTCAATTGCAATCAATTCTAAGGAAGGGGGGGGAATTCTGCCCCCAGCATGCCTTAAGGAGAGGGAGAGAGAGCCAGGCTATGAGTCACAGGCTGCATCTGGTGACAGGCAAAAGTGACAAATGACAAACTGAATCTGGTGGCAGGCAATGGTGACAAATGACAAACTACATCTGGTGACAGGCATTGGTGACAAGTGACACGCTGCATCTGGTGACAGGCTCTGTGCAGCCTCTGATGTAATGGGGGGAGCCTCCATGCAGCCTCTGATGTAATGGGGGGAGCCTTTGTGCAGCCTCTGATGTAATGGGGGGAGCCTCCGTGCAGCCTCTGATGTAATGGGGGGAGCCTCTTTGCAGCCTCTGATGTAATGGTGGGAGCCTCTGTGCAGCCTCTGATGTAATGGGGGGCCTCTGTTGTAATGGGGGACCTCCGTGCAGCCTCTGATGTAATGGGGGGCCTCCGTGCAGCCTCTGATGTAATGGGGGGCCTCTGTGCAGCCTCTGATGTAATGGGGGGAGCCTCCGTGCAGCCTCTGATGTAATGGGGGGAGCCTCCGTGCAGCCTCTGATGTAATGGGGGGAGCCTCTGTGCAGCCTCTGATGTAATGGGGGGGGGGGCCTCTGTTGTAATGGGGGAGCCTCTGTGCAGCCTCTGATGTAATGGGGGGAGCCTCTGTGCAGCCTTTGATGTAATGGGGGGGCCTCTGATATAATAAGGGGCCTCTATGCAGCCTCTGATGTAATGGGGGAGCACCGATGATCTGACACACAAAGGTAGGGGAATACAATAGGGTCCCCCCGGACTTATCCAGGCAGCGGAAACGGGACTTCAGGAGCCCGGGTTTTGATGTGTGCTTCATTGTATTTTCTCTCTCCTCTGGTTTGGGGGTTCCGGAAAGGAGTCATGAGATGGGGTCCCAGTGCATATGCAGAGTCACCTGTAAGGGAAAAGACAGGAGGATGTTTGTCATGCATGTGCCACTTCTGATGTGCATCACGGGAGGGGATAGTCATGGCTGCCACCCATGTCACTCACCAACCAGCCAGCTGTCCCCATACATGTTCTGCTCGAATTCCGCTGGGATTGGGCTCTGACGGTATATGAAGCTGTCATGGCTGGACCCGGGGTGTTTGGCACGGACGTGCCATATGAGGCGTTGGGCATCGGCTATCACCTGTACGTTGATGGAATGCCAATGCTTCCGATTGTGGTATATGTGCTCTGTGGCACTGGGGGGCTGGAGTGCCACATGTGTGCAATCAATGGCCCCCACAGTGCGTGGGAATCTGGCAATGCTGTAGAAATCTGTCATTGCCTTCAGCTGCAGCTCCTCAGTGGTTGGTCTGATGAACTGGTTGGACATGCGTCTGAGGATTGCAGGGACAACCTGGTGCACACATCTGCTTATGGAGGATTGTGACATCCCAGCCACCACTCCACTCGTACGCTGGAATGATCCACTGGCAAGGAAATGAAGTGTTGCCAGTACCTTCACCAGTGGCTGCACTGCTTGTGAGCGGTGTGTTGGGCTGGTGATGTCATCCTGCAGGGTTGTGGTTAGTTCAAGTATTGCATCTGGGCTGAATCTGAAGAGGCGATACACCTCCTCATCCCCCATGCCAAAGAGGCTCATGCGCGTGCGGTATATCCTTTCACGTGCCCGCCTACTCCGTTCCGGGGGACCCAGTACTAGTGCTAGGACCGCGACTGCCCCTGGCATGTTGGCACACAGAGGTGTTGTCCTTGCAAGTGTGGTTGTTCAGCTTGCTAGTTTCGTCGGTAACGCTGCTGCTGTAGCTGCTCTCCTGCTGACCTGAGGCCGTCTGGAGTAAAGATAAAGCAGCTATTTGTAGAAATAACTTTGCGCCGGACGGACGAGATACGCGCGGCGCATGTAGCCGGCGTATGGTGCTAATCCGTTCGCGAATCGGGAAATCTCCCTCATTTGCATATTTGCAGGGGAAATCAATAGGCGTGACTGATGCGCCAAGCGAAATTATGCGCTGACGAGACTCTGGCGTCGGAAAGTTAAGCCGATCGGAAATGGCCCGTTTTCTGTCGCATCTAGTTTGGTGGGTACGGCCACATAGAAACGACGGCGCATAATCACAGTTACGCGGCGCATATCGAATTACTCCAGCGCAAGTCTTGCTGAATCTGGCCCTATGAGTGGAAGCAAGTGGAGTGGGTGGATTCTATGATGGGTGTGGCTTATAAGTGGAAGGGGCCAAATGTGGAGGGGCGGGGTCTTGCGCCCCCCCATCCTAAAACTTCACCAGCCGCCACTGTGCTGTACTGAGTTGTAAACGCCCATTTGAACTTAGTGTCAGGGGTACGTTTGGGTTTTTCTGAGATAATGGAAACCCTATCAAGTTTAGAAACTCGATCTATGTCATTATCAATGACGGCAGATGTATACCCTTTCTCAACAAATCTAAGTTAAGTATTTCTGCTTGTGTGTAAAAATCCTTTATATTCGTAAAATTCCTCCTAATTCGAAGTTGACTATAAGGCATGGATTTAAGCCACGAGATATGATGGCAGCTATCCGTGGAGATATAACCGTTCCGATCGTTTGGCTTGAAAAATGTTTTTGTCACGAATCGATTGTCAGCCACTGAGAAAGGGTATACATCTGCTGTCATTGATAATGACATGGATCGAGTTTCTAAACGTGATAGGGTTTCCATTATCTCAAAAAAAAAAAAAAAACGTACCCCTGACACTAAGTTCAAATGGGCGTTTACAACCCAGTAATTAGTACAGCATAAACAAATCAAAAGCATTCTAAATCGCCACTGGAACGTTCTTCGGAGCGATCCCCTCTTGGATCCAGCTCTGCCTAATAAGGCAGGCATTGTTTTCAGGGGGGCCATGTCACTTAGGAACAAACTTGCTCCAATCGTATCAAGACGTCCTAATCAAACCTTCATTTTTTACCTGAGATTAAGGGATTTCATGCTTGTAGAAGGTGTAATGTATGCCTTCTAAATACCCTTACTAGTAGAAAGATAAGCTGTTTTACTTCTACAGTAACTTCTACTACTTATCAAATGAAGGATTTTGTTACCTGCGATACCAGATACATCGTCTACCTTCTTACATGTCCATGTAAGAAACAATACGTGGGTAGGACTATAGGCACATTTGCCATCAGAGTCAATGAGCACATTACCCGTATTAGGAAGGGCAAGACGAATCACAGTGTGCCTAAACATTGCTTAAAACACCATTGTAAAAAACCAGCAGGGACTAGTTTCCAGATCATTGGGAAATTTACCCCCCACTGGAGAGGGGAGTCACGGGTCAGAGGGGTTTCACAACTTGAGATGTTTTGGATTTACCAGCTCCGTTGTTTCTCACCCTATGGGTTAAACATAGAGTGGGATATCAACACTTTTATCAATAAATCTTAACCACTTCCTTACTGGGCACATAAACCCCTTCCTGACCAGGTGAAATTTCAGCTTGTGGCACTGCATCACTTTAACTGACAATTGCGCGGTCGTGCGACGTGGCTCCCAAACAAAATTGGCGTCCTTTTTTCCCCACAAATAGAGCTTTCTTTTGGTGGTATTTGATCACCTGTGCGCGTTTTTTTTTTTTTTGCGCTATAAACAAAAATATAGCGACAATTTTGAAAAAAAAACTATATTTTTTACTTGTTGCTGTAATAAATAGCCCCATTTTTTTTAAAAAAACATTTTTTTTCTCAGTCTAGGCGATACGTATTCTTCTACATATTTTGGATAAAAAAAAAAAAAAAATCGCAATAAGCGTCTTGTTTGCGCAAAAGTTATTGCGCTTACAAAATAGGGGACAGAATTATTATTATTTTTTATTATTTTTTTTTTACTACTAATGGCGACGATCAGCATTTTTTTCCTGACTGCGACATTATGGCGGAGACATCGGACACGTTTGACACATTTTTGGCGCCATTCACATTTATACAGCGATCAGTGCTATAAATATACACTAATTACTGTATAAATGTGACTGGCATTGAAGGGGTTAACACTAGGGGGTGAGGAAGGGGTTAATGTGTATCCTAAATTGTGTTCTAACTGTGGGGGGAGGGGGGGTGACTGGGGGAGGTGACCGATGCTGTGTCCCTATGTACAAGAGACACAGATCGCTCTCCTCTCTCCCCTGACATCACATGGATCTCTGTGTTTACACACAGAGATCCATGTCTTGTCCCTGCAGCCGCCGATCCTGAGTGCCTGGCGGACATCATGTCAGTGGCCTCTCTAAGAACAGGCCGTAAAAACACGGCCTGTCAGAGATTCAGGACGTCCCTACGGCCGCATAAAGTCGTACGGCCGTAGGGAAGTGGTTAAACTATCATTGCTTGTTCCCTGAATTCTTGTAATTATATTCAGAGACTATCTGTTTTTTTCCTGTACAGATTGCCTCTATAGGTTCTCCTAATAGATATTGGTTGCATCTCTGTATGTACACCATTTTATTTGTCTTAATAATTACTTGTTATTATTGTCTATACTGCTGATGATCAATTATGTCAACACACTGCTATTGATTTAATATATGTCAATAAGCAGGGATCGATTTCTCCTTCCATATATCACGATGTATGCCCTCTACCACTGATTGGCCTAGCAGTCTTGGCAACGCCCAGTGGTTTTGTGTGGAACGCAGCAGGTTGTGCGCTGCGTGATGACATCATGGCACCATCGTGTTTACTCTCTGTTCTGTCTAATGTGTTTTCCGTCACTCGTAGGTTGCGGTCCAACCTGGAGTGCACGCTGCTGTAAAGGTCCACGTGATCATGTCATTGCGGGTGAGGGTGATGACGCGTACACACCTCCTGGCGTCGTCTCGACCAATCACTGCGTCTGATGATTCCTCATCATTCGTATGATGTCGTCTATCCTGGAGTACATGCTGTTGAGAGGTTTGCATAGCTGCGTCACCGCGGGTGGGGCGGTGACGCACACGCACCTCGTAACACTGTCTGGACCAACAACCTTGTTTGATGTATGTATCACTGACGGACAGCGTCTATGGATTATCGATTCCCTGCCGACAGTAGTGGGTGTGGTCTACACTGACTTCACCATGATTAGCCTAACGTCTTTTTGATAGTCTGTATGAGCTGTCTTGAGACACAATTGATACATCACCTATACTATATATTTGGCGTGGAGTGGGTGAATAGGTTTATGCCCCAGTTGATGAGCCTTTAGCTCGAAACATGTCGGGTACATTGCCTATTTGCATACCCATCTACCACGCTTTTTGCAAATTTATGTGATCACCTGTACTAGTCTTTTTAACAGGACCTGTATTTTTCTTTGTTGCATTTTTACTTGTATTTTATCAGGCCTAATAAAGGCTTTTCTTTTTGGAAACAACTACACTATGTGGAGTTTTTCTTTTTCTCCCTTCATGTTCCTAAGCTTGAACATGCATCCTAGTTGCTCCATTTAAAGGTCCATCCAGCAGCTTACAGCGCCTTGGATATTGCAACTTCTGGTGTAGATCTTCAGCCATCTTATCACCGTTTCCACCGTGGCCACAAGCCTGAGGAGCTCCTATATGCCTGATTGACACACCGCCGCCGGCGTCTGTGTCCACCATATTTGGTAAGAGTACCCAACTTTTACTTTTATTACTTGGATGAAATAATGATGTTCTGAAGGGATCCCAATTACCTCCTGGAACACCCAGTGGAGTATATGACTGCCTCCCACCTTAAGATGACTCATCTCACATGTGTTCAAACAGAGTCGTTTTAAGGACTTCTCTCCCTACTTGTCCTACATTGAACTTTGTTTTATTTGCAGACACCCAATGTTTTGCACCATTTTTTTGTGTTTCACTTATGATATTTATATATATATCACTTACAATTTATAATTTATTGAGCTACTAGCCAGGCCTCAAGAGTTACTCGCCACCAGTTGCCCCACCTAATTCATACACTGCACCTAATTGCACCCGTAAACACGCCCTCATAGATTATCTCATGGAATGACACTGTTAAATGTTTTATGTAGAATCAAGTTACACAATTAAATATTACCAACAACAACTTTAACAAAATAGGACAGGGCACTGGGGGCAGACCAGAGAGACAGGGCACTGGGGGCAGACCAGAGAGACAGGGCACTGGGGGCAGACCAGAGAGACAGGGCACTGGGGGAAGACCAGAGGGACAGGGCACTAGAACTGAGTCTCTTCCCCATTCTCTTGCTGTCTCCTCTGCAACTCCCATCCATCCTCTCTCTCTCTCGCACCTTTCCTCTTCGGCCGCCAATCTCATCGGGACTCAAAGTGTAGGCACAGATTGGAGGGAGATTGGTCATGCAGCCCTGTTATCACTCGCCCCCAGCTTAATGCTAGTAGGCGAGTGGAAATTTTGAGGGCTGATTTATTGTTTTATATTTGCTTACTGACCACAGCTCTTGCAATTACCCGCCTGGATGTGATTACTCGATTAGTGTAGTCCTTACTATACTTCTTAGCGCTGCACTTTTTCTTTTTTATTTCTGTTTGCAGATTGTTCCCCTGTTGGTGCTGGCAGCTACATACATATTTTTTATTAGCAGCGCAACTTTTCTCCTTTTCTTTTTGTTTTTTTCACCCGAGTAGGTGGTCCTAAATGTGCCACATGAATCATAATCACAATAATAATAGTAATAGTAGTAAAAAAAGGTTTATAAAAATAAATGGTGTTAGATTAAAATCAAGTGGTATTGAATTGGAATACATTGATACCAGAAAAGAGAGCAGCTAAAAGCCGTGGGCATAGAATGGATTGCTAGAACTAAAAAACGAACCAACTAAAAATCTCTTAGTTACAATGATGCCAATACTAAAGGAGATAATGATAATGTTAATGGTGACAGTAGTTAACAATAATAATATTATTGCCAATGGTTGCAAAGGCCAATTACCCTAACACAATCGCCAGATGGATGTTTTTATTATGCCACTGATATAAAAATATACGGCTAGATTCAGGTAGATTGGCGCATCTTTATACCGGCGTAGCGCATCTCATTTGTGCTACGCCAATGTAACTCAGAGAGGCAACTACATTATTCACAAAGCACTTGCTCCTAACGTTGCGCCGGTGTAACTTAATTTCGTCTGTGTAACCTGGCGTAAGTGTAAGTGGGTGTGACCTTGCAAATGATGGTCCGAACGTGGACTAGTGATTTGCGCCCGAAGCATGCGCAGTGAGATCGTTCCCCTGTGTGCATGCTCACAACTACGCCGGCGCAACTTCCTGTGAAACGCCGGCCAACCGGGTTACGCCGAGCCTATAAATGCGCCCAGACATGCACCCGTCCGGCGCAAAAGTACATCCTGCTATTTTACTCCCCTTAAGCAAGGTACTTTTGTATAGCAATGGCGGCTGCTGTAACTACAGGCAAGGAGAGGAGGAAGAAAAACTTTACCAACGAGGAGAAGGCTATCATTTTTGCAGGGATAGCCAAATATGATAAGTACCTCCATGGTGCCCTCAGTTCAGAGACCAGCAAGGCACGGAAGAAGGAGATCTTGGGGGAGCTCAGCCTGCAGGTCAGTACCATGGGTATTGCGAAAAGGACCCCCAGGATGTGCAAAAAAAAAAATTAATGACCTGAGACGTCAGGTCAAAGAGAAGCTAGCCACTATAAGGTAGCATGCCACAGGCACGGGAGGAGGACCAGCCTGTACTGTGCAGTTGATGGCTGAGGTGGAGCTGATCGCCCAATGCCTGCAGCTGGAGCAGATGGAGGGATTTGACTCTGGTGACCAGTCCTTGAGGTCAGGTAAGTGTGTTTTATCTCCTATCCGGTGTGTAGCATGTGAGGGGGTGGAACGAAACATGTGACAAGTGTGTGGGTCCACCAAAATGTGAATATTTTGTGTCATTCACAGATGTGCTGGAGGGAGCTGGGCCGTCGGTGTCTGCTGGGCAACCCACACCATCCAGGGATGTGAGTGCCCACACCTCACCTCTGGAGGAAGTAGAGGAGGAGCATGGGAACCTGGAGGAAGTGTTTTACCTTGTTGAGGAGGATCCCATCATCTCTGGTCCCTCCCAACCCTCCTCCCTCATCAGGT
The DNA here is from genome assembly GCA_029574335.1 of Rana kukunoris. Lineage (NCBI taxonomy): Eukaryota > Metazoa > Chordata > Amphibia > Anura > Ranidae > Rana > Rana kukunoris. The sequence goes on along the minus strand of CM056060.1, from coordinate 54,711,852 downwards.
GACCACCCTCACTATCCTCCTCCATCAGAGGAAGCCCCTCAGCATCCTCCTCCATCAGAGGAAGCTCCTCCAGGGCCTCCCCATATACACAGCCCCAAGCCTCTCCTGCCCCTAGGAAGGCCACCCGCAAAACCAGGGGTGTTCCTGATGCGATCCAAGAAAATTTGGCCAGGGATCAGGCCCGCCAGACCCAACATGTGGGTGCTATTGTCCGTCACATGCGGCATGTCGCAGACAGCCTGGCATCTGCAGCACAGATTCTCAACAGTCTGCAGGACATCAGTGGGAACACTGCTGCGATAGTGACCTGTGTTGGTGAGCTGCAGACCACGACATCACGCCTCGTGACAGAGGCCAATACGGCGGAGGGGAGGCAGAGGATGCGCCACCTGCAGCAAACCACCACCCGCCAGCTGCAGATGCAGGCTGAGACCAACGTGGTGCTCACGTGCATTGCCCTTGCGTTGGAGGGCAGGCAGCCAGCACCTGGCAGACCTGAGGATGAGCCTGCTCCTGATGCCCCACCCCCCCACCTGAGGCTCCCCCCAGGCAACTAAGGAGCCGGGGCACCAGGCGTAGCCCACGCCAGGGCAATTGATGCATTTTTTTTCCCGTTATGTTCTGGTGAAGAGCCTTTTATTTTTCTTTATGCTCTGGTGAAGAGCCTTTTATTTTTCTTAATGCTCTGGTGAAGAGCCTTTTATTTTTCTTTATGCTCTGGTGAAGAGCCTTTAAAAAAAAAAAGCTGCACACGGACAGTAGTGCAGGCTACAGTGTGACTGGTGTGTGAATGTGGGGGTGGCACTCCTGCCAGTAAGGGGTGTCACCCTGGATTGTCGGGGAGACGTGATCCCCACGACCGTGTGAATGTGGTATGAATAGACAGCAACATGATTGGTGCCTTGGCGCAACGTTGCTGCTCCCAAGTCCCGTGTGGTGGACTTGGGCTAAACCAATGTGATGTGGTGTGTGTGATCTAGGCACCACAGTGGTGTGCATGTGTGCATTGTCTGTGTGCTATGCTGAATGTGTGTGTTTAACCACTTAACGCCCGCCGCATGTATATGTACGTCCACAGAATGGCACGTACAGGCAGATGGGCGTACATGTACGTCCCTGCCTTCTTGCGGGTCAGGGGTCCGATCGGGACCCCCCCCCGCTACATGCGGCGGGTGTTTTACCTCTGGTAGCGATCCGGGATGAGGGGGCGGCTGTTCGTTTTTGTCCGCCCCCTCGCAATCGCTCCCAGCCAATCCGCATAACCTCCGCTCTGCACTTCCTCTGCCTGTGTAATGTAAACACTGGCAGAGGAAGTGATGTCACCTCTCTCCTCGGCAGTATTTTCAATCCGGCGAGAGGAGAGAAGACATCACAAGTAAGTCGCACCAACAGCACACTGACACCAGTACACATAGGCACATTAACCCCTTCCGATCAACCCCCCCCCCCAGCCCCCTGTCACAGTGTCACTGATTGCAGTGATCATATACTGTATTTACTGATCACTGCATTTAGTGTCAGTGTGACAGTTAGTGTGACAGGCAGTTAGTGTTAGGTCCAGGGTAGCCCCGTACCCCCCAATAAAGGTTTAACCCCTTCATCACCGCCCTAGTTAACCCCTTCACCCCCTATTGCCAGTGTCACTAAGCGATCGTTTTTCTACACTAATGTATTAGTGTCACTGTTGCCGCTAGGTAGCTATTTTTTTTTATATTGCGATTTATTTTTTACTAAAGACATGTGGCTGAATACATTTTGGCCTAAATGTTTGACTACAATTTAGTTTATTTGATTTTTCTTATAACAAATAGTAGAAAATATAATTATTTTTCAAAATTTTCGGTCTTTTTCCGTTTATATCGCAAAAAATAAAAATCGCAGAGGCAATCAACTACCATCAAAAGAAAGCTCTATTTGTGGGAAGAAAAGGATGCACATTTTGTTTGGGAGCGCGCAATTGTCTGTTAAAGCGACGCAGTGCCGAATTGTAAAACACCTTTGGGCATTTAGCAGCATATTGGTCCGGGGCTTAAGTGGTTAACGTGCAAAGATACGTTCCACGAGGAAACTCCTGACTGCTGTTCCTTCAGCAGACGGGGTATCCTCGAACATGGGGGGACTGTCTGGTTCGGGGGTCAGGTCATCACATAGGTCAATCTGCAGGCCCTTTCTCATGGCGTAGTTCTGCAGAATGCAACATGCACCGATGTTCTGGCACACAAAGTTTGGGGAATACAACAGGGTACCTCAGACTTATCCAGGCATCGGAAACTGGACTTCAAGAGGCCAAATGTTGCACTCCACCACTGCACGGGTACTTATGTGTGCTTCATTGTATCTTCTCTCTCCTCTGGTTTGGGGATCCTGGAATGGAGTCATGAGATGGGGTCCAAGTGCATATGCCACGTTACCTGGAAGAGAAAAGACAGGAGGATGTTAGCCATGCATGTGCCCCTCGAGATGTCTGCATCATGGGGTCAGACAGTCATGCCTGACTCCCATGTCACTCACCAACCAGCCAGCTGTCCCTCAACACGTTCTGTTCGAATTCTGTGGGGATGTTGCTTTGACGGTATATGTAGCTGTCGTGGCTGGACCCGGATGTTTGGCACGGATGTGCCATATGAGGCATTGGGCATCGGATATCACCTGTTCGTTGATGGAATGCCAATGCTTCCGATTGCGGTATATGTGCTCTGTGTCACGGGGGGGCTGTAGTGCCACATGTGTGCAATCAATGGCCCCCACGGTGCGTGGGAATCCTGCAATTCTGTAGAAATCCTGCATTGCCTTCTGCCGCAGGTGCTCCTGGGTGGGTTTGATGATGTGGTGGGACATGCGTCTGAGGATTGCGGGGACAACCTGGTGCACACATCTGCTCATGGTGGATTGTGACAGCCCAGCCACGACTCCACTTGTACGCTGAAAAGATCCACTGGCAAGGAAATGCAGTGTTGCCAGTACCTTGACCAGTGGCTGCACTGCTTGTGAGCGGTGTGTCTTGCTGTTGATGTCATCATGCAGGGCTGTGGCTATTTCCAGGATGGCTTCACGGCTGAATCTGAAAATGCGAAATACCTCCGAATCACCCATGCCAAAGACGTTCATGCGTGTGCGGTATATCCTCTCCCATGCCCTCCTCCTCCTACGTGGCGGAGGACCCATTAGTAGTGCTAGGACCACGGCTGCCATGTGTTGTCCTGCAAGTGTGGTTGCTTAGCTCGTCCGTAACGGTGCTTCTAAGGCTACTCTCAAGCTGACTTGTGCAAGTCTGGTGCAAAGTTACCCCTGCTTTATGAGAAAATGCAGAGGGATGCAGCCATGACAGGACATCCAGTTCTTTAACTAAACTCACAGGTTAGTAGTTACAGGGTGATCCGGAGCAGGCACTGTTCTCCTAGATGTAGACGGCCTCAAATGTATATCCAACCGTACTGGCGTAGTATATAGCAGCAGTATTACGCTACCATAGAGGCCGGTAGATGGAGCGCAAACAGATCCATCTGCGCTCCAATTACTCCCGTGCCAGGGCTCTACATCATCACTGGTCGCCCGCGTCCCATGCTGCTGACGCGCTAATAGAGCGGAGACCAGGCACTGGAGGAAAAATAGGGACAGTACAAAAAAAGATTAGTGGTTAAAAAATATATATATTAAGATATGGTTGTGTAAGAATATATTGAAATATGGCATTTTTAGTAAGGATAGAAGGAGTCACTGATAGAGTCTCTCACACGGCTTGCAGAAGGTCTGACCTGAGAAGGTGAACTGGTTCCAGAAGCTGAACTGTGCTGGCAAGGTGAACCAAGAACTAATTGGCCGATAAGGCATCACTGCCACTAACACTAAAACCCCTGTTCAGAGTCTTCGTAGAAAACCTAAGGTTGACCAGGACTGGAAGAAATGCATAGGTCCTACTGCATTTCCAAAGATCCATCAGGGCATCTGCACCTGAAAACCTCTACATGTAGAGACCCTTGTTTGTGGTCTATTAGAACATTTTGGACTCTGGGAACATACGCCGCTGAGCTGTAGGCTCAATTCTTCTAACCTCAAGACATAATGGGCTTTGCTTCCTCTAATAGAGAACAGGCTGTGAGTCCCCAGGCTGTCTTTAAACATAGGAGACTGCCATAGTATTGACTAACCTAAAAAGACTGACCCTCTTTTTGCTATATGGTGAAAAGTCTAAAATCTGCTTCCTGGCTCCCACTTGTGAAGAAACCCCTTCCAAAAAGGCCACCTTCTCCAGCTTCCACTTGATGCTCGGATCTGTAGACACCATAGTGCCAATCATTTTAGACACTGAAAAGTGTGCAGGTGGGAAGAAGACCGGCCAGGAGTTTTCAGATCCAAAACATTGGGATCCAGAGCCAAGGCAATGATCAAAGATTATATTGAACTGAGCCCCGAGGCCCACAAGAGATTGGGGGTATAAGGAAGAAGAACAGAGGGAGAAGACAGCGGAGAAGACCGGGCAAAAGAGCAAAAAAAGAGCAGAAGACAGTGAAGGAGACCCGGCAGAAGACATCGGACAGAAGGAGAAGAACTGGAGAGAGAGCGGAGAAGAACCGGAGAGGGGAGAAGACATCAGCGGAGGAGGCAGAAGAGCCGGAGAGGGGAGAAGAAGTCGGGAGAGACGCCGGAGCTGCTTATTAAAATACTTTAAAAACCTTTGTACTCTGTTTTATTTTTGACACTTTTTTCAGGTGAATGGGTAGGGTTACAATGTACTCCATACTCATTCACATAGGGTGGGGGCCGGTATCTGAGGGCACCCTTGTTAAAGGGGGGTCCCAGATTTCCAAAACGCCCCCGCCTGCATACCCAGACAACTAACTGCCAGGGTTGTCGGGAAGAGGCCCCTGTCCTAATCAACATGGGGAAAAGGTGTTGCCCCATGTTGAGGGTATGCGGCCTGGTATGGTGCAGGAGGAGGGGGGCGCTCGCTCGTCCCCACCCCCTTTCCTGACCTGCCGGGCTGCATGCTCAGATAAGGGTCTGGTATAGATCTTGGGGTTTCTTCCACGCCATTTCAGCATTGGGGTTCCCCTTAAAATCCATACCAGACCGAAGGGCCTAGAATGCTCTTGGAAGGAGAACCCATGATGTTTTATTTGTTTTTATTTGGCGTGGAGTTTCCCCTAAAGATTCATACCAGACACTGGTATTGTTGGGGATCAAAGTCGGATCCAAAGTGGTACAACTGTCATGTCATACCAGTGTGAACCCAGGCTGAACATCTCCTTTGCAGAAAATTGTCTCAGGTGTGCAAGGTCTAAAACCAGCCTCCGCAAGCAGTTCCACTTCATGACCATAAGAGGGGCGAGCACCTGCACTGAAAGGTCTTGCACAGCAGAACTTTGTGACACCAGCGACTTACGTAAAGCATGAGTATATTGCTTTTTTTTACCTCAGCTTGAAAAATTAGAGCAGATGGAACACCATGCATGTCCCGAAAAGGACCACTTTGATGTCCCAATAGTTTGAAGCCCAACTCGGTAGCTTCTTGGATATTAGGTCCCCTCACCAGAAAATTCTGACCTGATCTGTAAAAATGTGCCACCCTCGCACGCTTTGATATTTGTTCTCTAGACTGTTCTCTTCTGGCATAGCCACTGCTGGTCCTGAGGTAGAATCTAAACTTGCCAACTGTGGCCTGAGTTAAGGTGCTATCCAGTTTGCTAAAAGATGAAGCGCTCTAAAAGAGAATGCTACACAACGCCTATTAGAGGCGGGAACAGCAAGCCTAGGCCCTAGCTATAGCACTCACTTTGCCATAACTAACGAGAGCATAACCCATGCCACTGTGCGGCTGATGTCATTTGGAGCCTTATCATAGAAACCAACAGCAGCTCCGACTCCTGAACTACAGAGTTTCTTAAAACGCCCCTGAATACTGCGTCCACATGCTCCATCCACATTTCCATCCTTTTCGATATGGCCACAAGAGCCCAGGCTGACTTTTGGGCTATTCACTGCATCTTCCAAAGAAGAGCGACACACTTGCTCGCCTCATCAAGGCCTCAGCCATTTAGAGAGGCAGCCTTTAGATACTTCACATCCTTATTAAAGTTGCATCAAAAGTCACATCAAAGTAGGAACCCCCCAAAGTCACTGCAACTCTAAATTGCATAAATTGGAATGGGTGCCATTGAACTTAATGGGCTGTGACCCGCCATGCGACCTTGTGTGTCCAAAGTCAAATAACAAGTCGCACTAGAGAAAACGAAGCCCAAAATGTGCTTACAGAGCTTCCTTTTGCTTTGCAGGAGACTCTACCTTGGTTGGGACAGTTCCAGTTCTTCCTGGTCATCCTAGTAGAACACACCTCAATGGCTGATGTTTCCCACTCTTAAAGGATTCTTGCACCACGTACCTCACTAGGGATTCCATTTGCTAAAAAACACCTCCTGGGCTTAGCATGGCTCACACAGAGACTTGCCCTCTGGGACAAGAATCCTGCATCCCTAGCAGGCTCCCTCCTTGGAGCGGCTGATATGGTGGTGGGTGTGTACAGGAGGACTCATAGCTTCTGCTATGAAGGCTGGACCTTGACGGTGACCTATGTCAAATACATTTGGAAGAGAAATAAGGTCTTTATCATCTTTTGGAGTGTATTGTCAATCTAACCTAGGATGCATAACAGCAAAATAGAATAGAAAGGAATTGGTTAAAGAACCCCAAAGAGTACCTAGGTCAGCAAGGAAAGCAAAGGGTTAAACCCACCTCTTCATACCTGCTACACAAGGGCTGACCACATGGGGGAGCTGTGATACATCCACAGTGTAAACTGCACAGACGGACAGACAACCTGCACAGGTGATCAAATCATGGGACAATCACACAGTGGCAGCATCCTAGGGTGTTAATGCAGAGCATATATCTGGGATGATTACACACAGCATTTAGGGAAGCTCCCCACAGAGAAATCCAAATATTAACAGTACTGAATTTCTCCACTGAAATGACGCCGCCCCCAGCACTCATGCACTGAGCCTCCTGGGCAGGAGTAACCCAGGGAAGCTTGGCCGGAAGAGAAAGCAGCGGCTTGGAACGCAAATGCGCTCCAGCTGCCTTAGACTGGAAGACATTAGAGCCAGAGAAGAAACAGACAAACAGTAACCCAAACTGCTGCCATGGAATATGTAATATAACAGCTTGCCTATCTGGCTACTACACAGAAATACAAACATGTACAGTATGTAGGTCCGACACACATACAGTGCTCAGAATAAATGAGTACACCCCTTTTGAAGAGTAAGATTTTAATCAATATCTCAATTAACACAAGAACAATTTCCAAAATTTTGATAAAACTAAGTTTTATAAAATATTTGTTTAGCTCCATTAAATGAAAGTGGGGCCGCGTACACACGATCAGACCGGTCCGATGAAACTGGTCTGCAGTTTCATAGGACCAGTTTGATGGTGTGTACGGCTCATCGAACCATTGTCCGTCGGACCCAAGTTTTAAAACCTGCTTTAAAATCTGTCAGACAGGTTTGATGGTTAGTACGCAAAAGCATCGGACCAAAAACCTGCGCATGCTCAGAATCAAGTCGACGCATGCTTGGAAGCATTGAACTTCGTTTTTTCAGCACATCGTTGTTTCCTACGTCACCGCGTTCTGGTCTGATCGGATTTTTGGTCCGATGGTGTTCAGCCTGGTCCGATGAAAACGGTCCGTCGGACCAGTTTCATCGGACCGGTCTGACCGTGTGTATGCGGCCCAAGGGTAATAATATAACTTGAATTACAAGATCATTAGTTTTACTCAAATTAGTTGATACAAAAAATTAATACACCTCACAACAAAAACTACTACATCTAGTATTTTGTATGACCTCCATGATTTGTAAGGACCGCACCAAGCCTTCTAGGCATGGAATGAACAAGTTGGTGACCTATTGCAACATCTATCTTTTTCCATTCAAGAACAACCTTTTTTAGAGCCTGGATGCTGGGTGGAGAGTGATGCTCAACTTGTCTCTTCAGAATTCCCCATAGGTTAAGATGACCAGATTTTTTTTTTTTTTATTATAATCATTTATTTTTTATTGCTGTTTTAAAACCATTTTACAACCCAACAAGCAAGTATATATTCAATTTGCATACAAAGTGGTAAAAGATACAAAACAGTGTAAATCAAATCACAATTGATATCTCGTGTAACAGACTAGAGCAATCTAAGTCTATTTGATTATGTTGTAGCTATGTGCAACACCCTCCCCCCCTCCCTCCCATCCTTCCCCCTTCCGTTCGAGAGCATATGAATTCGCTAACGTCTTGCACAGGGATATCAGAGGTCGTGACGTTTACTATCGGAGAGCCCGTAGGAGCCAGCCGAGGAGATCCAGCTAACAAAAAGAGCTACCGCCGAAGCCTTGTCAGGAGTTGTTCTTGTTGTTAACCCGGATCTCGGTGAGTCTAATAAGAGTGGCCTCAGGAATCTCTAAGTGAGATAACATTCTCAGCTCCTCGCTGCCATGGGCTCCAAATTTGGGAAGTTTCCCCTGTTTAGTGAAGTACACTTTTTCATTTGAAATTGTTTGATTCATGGCTACTGTCCAGTCTTGTATAGAGGGAGGGGCCTGTGCCTGCCATTTTTGAGCAATTACCTTACGAGCCTGGAATAGGCTTCTTAATATAGCCTCAAGGGTGCCCTGCGGTGCCTGGCTGTCACCTATGCATCCCAGGAGGCATATCCTGGCTGTTGGATCGAGTGAGGATCCAAATATCTCATTAATCCGTTTTATAGCTCCCACCCAGTAGCTATATCATTTGGGGCACTTCCAAACCATTTGTAAAAGATCCCCTTTGTTTTTGCATCGGGGGCATTCATTGTCTTGTCTCCACCCTAGCTTGAACATTTTGTGGGGGGTATGGTAGACCCTATATAGAAGGAATAAGTGAGAAAGTCTTTGAGCCGGGGCTATGGACACCCAGTTGCCCTGTTGGAGAATCCTATCCCACTGTTGTGGAGATATTGGGGCTGATTTACCAAGCCTGTGCGCCATGAAACTGTTTTTGACATTTACAAAAGAAACACGCTGCCAGTGCAGCGTGTTTCCTCATTTACTAAACTGCCTAATGCGCCCAGGAGAGGGCGCACAGCTCGCCAGTACAGAGCTGGCGTGTGGCATTTAGTAATGTAAACATCGGGATTCGGGCGGGAGTTTATGAGGGGAGGGAGGGGGGTGATGCAGGGGAAGTGAGGTGACATGTGTTTGAATGTGTGTGGCGGGCCGAATTGAAAGCGAAAGTGACTTTTGGGACCCGATGCCCGTGCGCTTGCCAAGTACTCCAGAACCTCGGAAGGTTCATTTGCATACTGGGCATGCGCAGATGGAGAAATCGGGGCTTTGCGTGCGCCTCTTCAGTACGCCGGGAAATTCTTGGTAAATACCAAGGGGCGTAGCAGTGTTTGCACTGCGTGAAGCGACACACGGGAAGCTCCGAGCTGTTCTCGGGCTGCGCTGACACTGAAGGGGAACTCCGCGCCAAATTTCAAATTTGAAACCGGCGCGGCTTCCCCCCCAGGGGTACAATAGGCTCTTCGGCTTGGTCCGGAACGTGAGGGGTTAACCCATGCCAAAAACGGCGTGGGGTTCCCCCCCAGATCCGTACCAAGCGCTCATCCCAAGCATGCAGTCTGGCCGGACAGGAATGGGGGTGGGGACGAGCGAGCGCCCCCCCCCCTCCTGAGCCGTACCAGACCACATGCCCTCGACATGGGGGAGTGTGTGCTTTGAGGGAGGGGGGCACTGCCCCCCCACCCCAAAGCACTCTTGTCCCCATGTCGATAGGGACAAGAGCCTCTTCCCGACAACCCTGGCCATTGGTTGTCGGGGTATGCGGGCGGGAGCCAATCAGAATCTGAGGGCCACTTTAATAAGGCGGCCCCCAGATTCTGGCCCCCCAATCTACGTGAATGAGTATGGGGTACATGGTACCCCTACCCATTCACCTGGTGGGAAAAGTGTTAACACAAATAAACCACACAAGAATAAAATAATTTATTAGCCAGCTCCGGGGGTCTTCCGCCAGCCCACCCCGGTCTTCGCCGCCGCTGTCTTCAGCCGCGGCCCCCTTCACCACGAAGCTCCGTGCTTGTTTGATGAGGGCAGCGGGCTTCGAAGTTTTCTCCGGGGGGAGGAGTCTTCCGCCGCGGCCCCCTTCACCATGAAGCTTCCTGCCTATGGGGGAGGGCCGCGGGCTTCGTAGTTTTCTGCCGGGGGGGGGCTCTCGATAGCCTCTTCTGCCTGGCTCTTCCGCGGGGGCCAGGGCTTCTCGTCGCTGTGTCGCCGTCTTCTGCCGCCGCCTTCACCACGAAGCTCCGTGCTTGTGGTGGTAGGGCAGCGGGCTTCGAAGTCTTCGGCCAGAGTGAGGGTCGCACATCCCACTCCGGACTTCTAGTCGCTGTCTTCCGCCGCGGGGTGACACTCGCGGGCTTCTTCTTCCATTCGATGTTGACACGGCGAGGTCCGGCGCTGAAATGCCTTCTGAGCGGCGGGCACCGTCTTATATTGGCATAGGGCGTGGGCGTGGTTATGCCACCATGTGACCTTAACCCATGTGACAGTGATGTCACATCACATCACTGTCACATGGGTTAAGGTCACATGTTGGCATAACCACGCCCACGCCCTATGCCAATATAAGTCCGTGCCCGCCGCTCAGAAGGCATTTCAGCGCCGGACCTCGCTGTGTCAACATCGAATTGAAGAAGAAGCCCGCGAGTGTCACCCAGCGGTGGAAGACAGCGACGAGAAGCCCTGGCCCCAGGAGGAGCCAGGCAGAAGCCGGCGAAGAAATCCGGAGTGGGATGTACGACCCTCGCTCCGGTCGAAAACGTCGACAGCGACGAGAAGCCCGCCATGTCCAAGTCCTGGATGGGATGTGCGACCCTCGTCCAGGCAGAAAAAATCGAAGGGGGCGGCGGCGGAAGAAGGCCTGGCCCCCGCGGGTGGTGACAGCGACGAGAAGCCCGGAGAGTGGCGCCCTCCGGCGGAAGACAGCAAAAAAAGCCCTGGCCACGGGAGGAGCCAGGCAGAAGCGGAGGAGCCCGAGGTGGGGCGACACCCCCGTTGTTCTCCGCTGTTTTCGGCCGGCCCCCCCCGGATGTGAAAGAGCTTAATTTTGGGGTGGGGGCCCGGTCGAGCATGGCGGAGAGCATGGGTGGGTGTTTCCCCCCCCGGCAGAAAACGGCTAGAAGACCAAGGAGTGGCGACGCCCCCGTTGTTCTCCGCCATTACCGCCGCCCCCCCGGATGTGAAAGAGCTTAATTTGGGGTGGGGGCCTGGCCGAACATGGCGGAGAGCATCGGTGGATGTCTATCTCCCCGGCGGAAGGTGGCGGCGAAGACCGGGGGGGGGGGGTAGGTGTACCCCCCCGGCGGAAGGCGGCGGCGAAGACCGAGGAGGGGTAATTTTTTTATTTATAAAACTACGACCAAAAAGTTAACAAATATATAAAATAAACAAAATAACTAAATAAACCAAATAACACAAAAACAAACAACAAAACACAAACCATCAAATCACCGACCTCCACCCACCAAGAAATAACTATAAAGAAAGAAAAATAGCACCAGAACAGGTATTTACAACAGGCTCACTGGTACAAGAGAAAGTCTTTATAGTCCATCAGAAAAGCTTGCCCAGATCATTGCCAAAAAAAAAAACCCACTTAAAACGGCTCACTGGTACAGTAGGGAGATATTACAGTCCATAGAAACCACTACTGTCCAGATCATCGCCAACCCACAACACACCCCACCATCACAACAACAAATACCTACAACCCACGTATGAGCAGAACATGATAGTCAGACATGTCTGTAGCCTTATTTAAAAAAAAATACCATAAACAAAATCTAAGGGGGTGAAAAAGGATAGATGCCCCTACCCATGGAGAGGGGCAGAGCCGTGACCTAAGGGGGCTGGAAGAGGAACCCCCTCCATAAATGGGCACACCTCTCAGGCCCGACCCTGCTCCTTTCCAGATCCCGCACCTTCACCAACTCCCGAAAGATATCGCCCACCACCTCATGCACAGACAGGATTTTGTCCCTAGTGGACACCAAACACCGAGCGTGCCAAGTGTAATAAAGCACAACTAGGCTGACTAAATAAAGTGACGATAACTCAAATCCCCTGCGGACCCCAAAATCACCATACACTCGCTCAGCATAGGTCAGGGCCGAAAGGCGGGGGTAGCCAATGGCACCCCCTACCCTCGTAAGAACCTCCATGTTGAAGGGACATTGGACCAGAAAATGGTCCATGGTCTCCAATGTCCCACCACATTCCTGACGGGGGCAGTCCCTGTCCCCCAGGTTCCTGTATTTGAGATTCGCACGGACATGGAACGACCTCCATGCGAGATCCCAAAACTTATTTGGAATTCTAGAAGAATTCAAGAGGGCTAGCCCCTCCGTAAGGACCCTCTCAGGGCAGTCCCTCAAAGACAGGGGCTTCAAAATGTCCGAGGCCATGACCCTCAGGTACAGCTCCCGCCGACCCAAAGAGCCCACTTCCAGGGCAGTTATCCGCCACTGCCTCAGTACCTTTAATGCCAGGGGGACATAGAAAGGGAGATACCCATGCGATCTCCTCAGATCGCCGGGCCTCCCCCCCTCCCCCCACTGCCTCAAGAACAGCAAGAGCCAGTCCTTGCATGAACACTCCCACCAGGAAGGCTCGTCCACAAATATGGACTGCAAATTGTATTTAACAAAGATGGTGACAAAGAACACCACCGGGTTGACCATGTCCAACCCACCTTGCCGTCGCTGGCGGTATGTGACCTCCCTCTTGATCAGGTTCAGTCTGCTTCCCCACAACAGCAGGAAAAACAGACCATAGACCCGAGCATAGAGAGATGCTGGCAAAAGACACACATAGCTTACAAAGAGAAACTCAGGCAATAAGTACGTCTTGACCAAGCTTACCCTTTCCCTCAGGGAAAGTTTCCAACCTTTCCAGGCCTTCACCTTCCGAGTGGCACTCACCAGCCTGCGCTCCCAGTTTAGCTTGGGATAATCACCCGGGCCGAAATGAATGCCAAGAACTCGAATCTCTGGTACGGGCGTGGGGAACGCGTCCGGAAGGGGGAACTGCTCCCCTTCCTTCCCCAACCAGAAAACTTCACTCTTGTCCCAATTGACCAGCGAGCCTGACGCCTCAGAGTAGCACCCGATCTGGGACTCCACATAATGGGCCTCCTCACGACCAGATACCACCACCGAGACGTCGTCCGCATAGGCCACAACCCTCACCGCCGAAACCGGACCCCCGACAGGTCCCACCGGAACCCCCCCCAGACGCCCGCAGTCTAGCCTCCTTACGAAGGGGTCGACCGCAAAGATGTACAGGAGGGGGCTCAGCGGGCACCCCTGCCGGACGCCAGAGTCCACAGCAAAGGCCCGGCCCACCCAACCGTTGACAAGAGGGAAGCTCTCAGCTCCCCTATACAATACCTGCAGCCAATCAACGAATTGATCAGGCAGACCGCATCTCCTCAGAAGCAGCCAAAGGTACTCGTGGTTCACCCGATCAAACGCCTTAGCCTGATCCAGTGCAAGCAGATACCGCTCGCTGCCATCAGCCCTGCACCTTTCCACAGCCTCCCGGACGCTCAGGACGGCACTAAAAGTGCCCCGGCCAGGAATTGTGCAATGCTGAGAGGGAGACAGCATCCTGCCCGCCAAAGCAGACAGACGTGTAAACAAGATCTTTGCCAGTATCTACCTATCTGTGGTAAGAAGGGCGATCGGACGCCAATTCTCCACCACAGACGGATCTTTCCCCTTTGACAGTAGGATCAGAGCTGACCTTCTCATTGAGGGAGGCAGCAGGCCATAGGCCAAACATTGACTAAACACGTCCCTCAGATGAGGAGCCAAGAGGCTCTTAAAGGTTTTGTAGAATTCGGCCGTGAGCCCATCGGGCCCAGGTGACTTTTTAGAAGCTAAAGAGCTAATAGCCTGCTCGACTTCAGCTACCGAGATCTCTTCTGCCAGAGAGTCAGGAAGGTCAGACCCCACTTCCAGTGGGGTCTCATCAAGGAATTCCATGACTTTCTCCATGTCTAGAGGCCGCTTCTTCAGGAGGTCCGAAAAGTGGTCTCTGACGTCACCCAGGATCCCCGATCTGGACCGGACCAGAGATCCTGAGGCATCCTTCAGGCCATGTACGACCTTCGACCTCGCCACCTCACCACAGCTCCTGTAGGGATCAGGAGAGATAAACTTCCCGTAATCCCTCTCAAAAACCAGGGAGGCGAGACGGTCGTACTGACACTCCTTCATCTGTGCCTTCAGACCGGATATCTGTTCCCGAGAGCCCCCAGAGGACACCAGGCGGTCAAGCTGCCTGCGTAGTCTCTGGTAGGCTTGGTACTTGGAAGCTGCCCTGTACCCAGAGATTTCCCGGAAAAAGTCGCCAGACCTCTTTTTAACTACTTCCCACCACTCAAGGCGGGAGCAGTTGCCCTCAAGGAGCGAGGTCTGGCCCAGGAAAAAAATCTCATAGGCTTCCCTAGCCTCAGGATCCTCCAGTAGCGACCCATTCAGGCGCCACAAACCCCTCCCTTTCTGAGGAGTGTCAGCGACATTCAGGGCCACAGATACCATACAGTGATCGGAGAACTCTACCGACTGCAGCTCAGGAGCCGAGCAGAGAGTCCGCCTTTAAAAAAAAAACTATCTAATCTACTCTTACTACTACCTCGGGAAAATGTGAAACCAGTGAGGTTGGGGAGGTGACGAACGTGCACATCCACCAACCTGGCCTCCCTCACTACGTTATTCAAAAAAATACTATCATATCCCAGAGGGTTGGCGGCACCTGCCCGGTCTTTGGGCCTAGTGATCATATTGAAATCGCCACCAAAAATCACCTGCTGGGACGTAAAAAGATAAGGCTTAACCGCCGTAAGGAGGCTCCTCCTCTCCCTCCTAGTTTGAGGCCCATAAAAATGTATGAGCCGGAGGAATTGCCCCCTCACGACAGCGTCCACCACCAGACATCTACCGATCTCCACCTCAATCACTCACCGGCAAGCCACCGGACCAGTCTTAAAAAGGACCGCAACCCCACTGCAGGGCTTGGCCGCAAGAGACCAGAGGGAGGGCCCACATCTCCACTCCCTCTTTGCTAGATGCATCTCTGCCACAGATGCCAGCCAGGTCTCCTGCAAAAACAAAATGTCAGCTTCAACACGGCTGAGAAAATCAAAGGCCATAAAACGAGCTCCCGCAGAACGAATACTTGCGACATTAATGGTCGCAAGCCGTATTGGAGAGGGTACCGCCATCAGAATGATTGAAAGTGGTCACGTTCTCCTTCATACTACAAACACAAAAACATATTTACATATATACATGCTTATACCCCGTCCTCCTCAGAGTCCGAGGAGGACGTCAAAATGCCATATGGGTTCCCCAGGGACACCCCACTTTGTGCCCCTGGAGGAACCCCACCCCTCACTGGGGACTTCCCGCCCCTGGATTTTGCAGCCCTCCCCTTCTTTTTTCTCCGTCTCACCTGCTCCCACTCCTGCCATTTCTCCGAGGTGACAACGCCTCCCCCCCCCCCCTCGGACCCTCTGCTCGAAAACTCCCTTTTAGAGGAGGCCCGAGCAGCCCCCATCTCCACGGCCACAGGTCCAGAGGAGACTCCGGGCCCAGAATGGGGGGGATGGGAGAGACAGGAGGGGGGCCAGAGACAGGAGGGGGGACAGGGGGGGGACCAGACCTGGCCGGGTGGGAAGAGGAAGAAGGGGCAGGGGGGGGACGGGACCTACGAGGGGGGGGACTAGGGGGTAGGACACGAGGGAGGGGGGGTGAGGGGGGAGGGCACGGGGTGACAGATGGAGGACCGGGTGGTGGGGGGGGCAGTGGGGTGAGGGGGGAAGGGGGATGGGGATTGGCCCTGCAACAAAAGGAGGGGAAGGTCAGGCCCCCGGATCCACAGGCCCGGGACCCCCAAGCCCTCCCGACTCCTCCCCACCGGCTTCACCTTCCGGAGGATCGGGAGCCTCCTTACCAACCGTGCCCATGTCCTCCCGGGGGGGAGCCCCACGCCCACGCCTGCTCCGCCTTCTCTGAGGCAATGGGCCTGTTGGTCCCTCCGGAGTAGCATTAGGGGCTCCAGGATCCCCGTCCCCCCGGCGATTATCCGCCGGGGGAGCTTCAGCCGCTCCTGACCCGGGAGGTCCCCCCCCTGAGGAAGGACCCCGATATGCTTTGGGGCACCTACTAAATGGGTGCCCCATCTCACCGCATAAATTGCAGCAGATATCCCCACATGAGTCGGACAGGTGCCCAAAAGCGTGACATCTGCCACATCTGACCACCGTGCAGTCCGAACTCATGTGGGCGGGGCTACCACACTTAAAGCATCGGCAGGGCTGTCCCGGGTAGAAGGCCAGGATCAGGTCCCTTCCCAGGAAAGTGCTCCCAGGGAGGTGGGCAACGCTGTTGCCCTCCCTCCTGAGCCGGACCCTGGTCAACCAAGCCCCGGTCCAGACCCCGCGCTCATCGAGGTTCTTCCTCAGGGGGGTCTGCAACTGCCCGTACCTCCCGAGCCAGGTGGCAATGTCCTCCGGAGGGAGCGACTCGTTCCGCACCAGGATGGTGACGTTCTTAACCTCCTCCTGCCTGGAGATGGGAACGAGCCTGTACTTCTTCCAAGGGTCAACGCCCCTCACCAACCCAAAGTTGGTGATGAAGCGTTCCATACACACGGGAGTGACAAAACTTATATCGAACTCCCGTGTGTTGGTGGGGTGAATGACAGCAAAAAGGTCACCCACCCCAAAACCCAAGGAGAGTACCAGGCCCACTACCTCACCAAGGGCGGGGCAGGGGTCCGGACCCTCGTACCTAAGCTGAACCACATTCCTTCGCCTCCTCTCTGGACCACCCGTACCCCTCGTCCACGCCGACCCCTGCGCCCTCTCCTGGTCAGCAGGGGGGGCGCGGAAATTCTGGGCTCCAAAACGGCTGTACAGGTGGTCCAGAGGGGCACGAGAGCCCGCCACCTGGGCGAAGGAGCGACCCCCCTTCAAGGCCGTCAACAGGTTGGTCTCTGGAGACCCCCGAAAAATATTCTCCGGAAGTGGGGCACCCTCCTCAGCGCCCCCAGAAAAGGAAGGGGACAAGGGGGCCCCCATCCCTGCCGGTGGTGCTGCACCCACCCCCGCTGAGACACCCTGGCCCACCACCCTTGGCCTGACTACCACTTCCGGTTCCGGTCGGGGCACTTCCGGTTCCGGTCGGGGCACTTCCGGTTCCTGGGCGGTCACTTCCGGGTCCCCAGGTCTCACAGTTTCTCCACCCCCAACAGCCGGCGCCATCTTGACCACACTACACCCCAGCTGTTTACCATAAGATGTCTGCAGCATTATGCCTCCACCGTGTGTCTGTCTCTCTCCCAGTGACATGGCAGCTGCAGGAGCAGTCCCTGGCTTACTCCCTGCCAGATCATCCTGCTCCACTGCCAGCTGAGGGGTCATGGAGGTCGACACACGGCGGGCTTCAACTGGGGCAGTGTGACTAACCCGGGGGAGCCTGGGCACGCTGACTTGAAGATGGCGGGGGGGTACCGCCGGCGGCACCCGGGCCCGGCGACCTCCTGGATCACTGGGCTCCCCGGACTTCGCCAACCCCCCAGTCCCTTCCACGGACCGA
Organism: Rana kukunoris; assembly: GCA_029574335.1. Taxonomy (NCBI): domain Eukaryota; kingdom Metazoa; phylum Chordata; class Amphibia; order Anura; family Ranidae; genus Rana; species Rana kukunoris. The sequence goes on along the minus strand of CM056060.1, from coordinate 54,694,154 downwards.
GGGATCGGCTCCCGGGAACCCTCCAAAGGTTTTATGGCCATACTGGGCCCTGCACCACCGGCATTCGCCCCCCCCCCCCCCCACTGCACCCAGGCTCCCCTGACTCTCCTGACTGTTTGGGGGGTTGGGACCCCTTCTTAGACCGCCCGCTCCTCCTCGCTGCCTGGCTCCCTTCCCGGTTGGCCTGCTGGAGGGTCCTCCGGAGCTCCTCTAGGAAGTTCACCTCTCCAGCCCCACGTTGGCAAAAGCCCCCCAGGTATTCCCATATTTCTTTTACCTCTATTCCTAGGGTGGTGATGGCCCCCTTGTATTCAGCTCTCTTATTGCTGGAGCACCTGTCCCTCTTTTCCCTCAGGCCTGCGAGAGTAGTCATCTTTTCCACGCAGGCCTGAGATATCCTCACCAGCAGGGATTTGATTTTATCCCGCCTCTTCCTGGTTCTTGCCTCATTCTCACCTGGCTGAGGGGCTGTCCAGTCTGAGAGACCCTCCTGGGTCTCCAGGAAGAGACGGTCCTCCCTGCTGATGGTGGTGGCGGTGGTCTGGCTGGAGGGCAGGTGCCAGAAGCCGGTCCACCTCCGGGGCTGAGGGAGGCCATCCCACCCCTCTTCCGGGGCAGGGGGCTGGGGGCTGGAGGCTGGTCCTGGTAGGCTGGATCCTGGAACACAGGAGCTCTGGAAGACAGGTCTTCTCTCCTCTCCAGCAGGAAACAGAATGAGCTCTGTGGGAGGAGCCGGAACTACTGCCAGTGGGAGGAGCTGCACTGAGACCGAGGAGGGGTAATTTTTTATTTATAAAACTACGACCAAAAGGTTAACAAATATATAAAATAACTAAATAAACCAAATAACACAAAAACAAACAACAAAACACAAACCATCAAATCACCGACCTCCACCAACCAAGAAATAACTATAAAGAAAGAGAAATAGCACCAGAACAGGTATTTACAAGAGGCTCACTGGTACAAGAGAAAATCTTTATAGTCCATCAGAAAAGCTTGCCCAGATCATTGCCAAAAAAAATAAAAAAAATAATAAAAAAATAAACACTTAAAACGGCTCACTGGTACAGTAGGGAGATATTAAAGTCCATAGAACGCACTACTGTCCAGATCATCGCCAACCCACAACACACCCCACCATCACAATAACAAATACCTACAACCCACGTATGAGCAAGAACATGATAGTCAGACATGTCTGTAGCCTTATTTAAAAAAAAATACCATAAACAAAATCTAAGGGGGTGAAAAAGGATAGATGCCCCTACCCATGGAGAGGGGCAGAGCCGTGACCTAAGGGGGCTGGAAGAGGAACCCCCTCCATAAATGGGCACACCTCTCAGGCCCGACCCTGCTCCTTTCCAGATCCCGCACCTTCACCAACTCCCGAAAGATATTGCCCACCACCTCATGCACAGACAGGATTTTGTCCCTAGTGGACACCAAACACCGAGCGTGCCAAGTGTAATAAAGCACAACTAGGCTGACTAAATAAAGTGACGATAACTCAAATCCCCTGCGGACCCCAAAATCACCATACACTCGCTCAGCATAGGTCAGGGCCGGAAGGCGGGGGTAGCCAATGGCACCCCCTACCCTCGTAAGAACCTCCATGTTGAAGGGACATTGGACCAGAAAATGGTCCATGGTCTCCAATGTCCCACCACATTCCTGACGGGGGCAGTCCCTGTCCCCCAGGTTCCTGTATTTGAGATTCGCACGGACATAGAGTCGTCCATGGAACGACCTCCATGCGAGATCCCAAAACTTATTTGGAATTCTAGAAGAATTCAAGAGGGCTAGCCCCTCCGTGAGGACCCTCTCAGGGCAGTCCCTCAAAGACAGGGGCTTCAAAATGTCCGAGGCCATGACCCTCAGGTACAGCTCCCGCCGACCCAAAGAGCCCACCTCCAGGGCAGTTATCCGCCACTGCCTCAGTACCTTTAATGCCAGGGGGACATAGGAAGGGAGATACCCATGCGATCTCCTCAGATCGCCGGGCCTCCCCCCCTCCCCCCACTGCCTCAAGAACAGCAAGAGCCAGTCCTTGCATGAACACTCCCACCAGGAAGGCTCGTCCACAAATATGGACTGCAAATTGTATTTAACAAAGATGGTGACAAAGAACACCACCGGGTTGACCATGTCCAACCCACCTTGCCGTCGCTGGCGGTATGTGACCTCCCTCTTGATCAGGTTCAGTCTGCTTCCCCACAACAGCAGGAAGAACAGACCATAGACCCGAGCATAGAGAGATGCTGGCAAAAGACACACATAGCTTACAAAGAGAAACTCAGGCAATAAGTACGTCTTGACCAAGCTTACCCTTTCCCTCAGGGAAAGTTTCCAACCTTTCCAGGCCTTCACCTTCCGAGTGGCACTCACCAGCCTGCGCTCCCAGTTTAGCTTGGGATAATCTCCCGGGCCGAAATGAATGCCAAGAACTCGAATCTCTGGTACGGGCGTGGGAAACACGTCCGGAAGGGGGAACTGCTCCCCCTCCTTCCCCAACCAGAAAACTTCACTCTTGTCCCAATTGACCAGCGAGCCTGACGCCTCAGAGTAGCACCCGATCTGGGACTCCACATAATGGGCCTCCTCACGACCAGATACCACCACCGAGACGTCGTCCGCATAGGCCACAACCCTCACCGCCGAAACCGGACCCCCGACAGGTCCCACCGGAACCCCCCCCAGACGCCCGCAGTCTAGCCTCCTTACGAAGGGGTCGACCGCAAAGATGTACAGGAGGGGGCTCAGCGGGCACCCCTGCCGGACGCCAGAGTCCACAGCAAAGGTCCGGCCCACCCAACCGTTGACAAGAGGGAAGCTCTCAGCTCCCCTATACAATACCTGCAGCCAATCAACGAATTGATCAGGCAGACCGTATCTCCTCAGAAGCAGCCAAAGGTACTCGTGGTTCACCTGATCAAACGCCTTAGCCTGATCCAGTGCAAGCAGATACCGCTCGCTGACATCAGCCCTGCACCTTTCCACAGCCTCCCGGACGCTCAGGACGGCACTAAAAGTGCCCCGGCCAGGAATTGTGCAGTGCTGAGAGGGAGACAGCATCCTGCCCGCCAAAGCAGACAGACGTGTAAACAAGATCTTTGCCAGTATCTTCCTATCTGTGGTAAGAAGGGCGATCGGACGCCAATTCTCCACCACAGACGGATCTTTCCCCTTTGACAGTAGGATCAGAGCTGACCTTCTCATTGAGGGAGGCAGCAGGCCATAGGCCAAACATTCACTAAACACGTCCCTCAGATGAGGAGCCAAGAGGCTCTTAAAGGTTTTGTAGAATTCGGCCGTGAGCCCATCGGGCCCAGGTGACTTTTTAGAAGCTAAAGAGCTAATGGCCTGCTCGACTTCAGCTACCGAGATCTCTTCTGTCAGAGAGTCAGGAAGGTCAGACCCCACTTCCAGTGGGGTCTCATCAAGGAATTCCCTGACTTTCTCCATGTCTAGAGGCCGCTTCTTCAGGAGGTCCGAAAAGTGGTCTCTGACGACACCCAGGATCCCCGATCTGGACCGGACCAGAGATCCTGAGGCATCCTTCAGGCCATGTACGACCTTCGACCTCACCACCTCACCACAGCTCCTGTAGGGATCAGGAGAGATAAACTTCCCGTAATCCCTCTCAAAAACCAGGGAGGCTAGACGGTCGTACTGACACTCCTTCATCTGTGCCTTCAGACCGGATATCTGTTCCCGAGAGCCCCCAGAGGACACCAGGCGGTCAAGCTGCCTGCGTAGTCTCTGGTAGGCTTGGTACTTGGAAGCTGCCCTGTACCCAGAGATTTCCCGGAAAAAGTCGCCAGACCTCTTTTTAACTACTTCCCACCACTCAAGGCGGGAGCAGTTGCCCTCAAGGAGCGAGGTCTGGCCCAGGAAGAAAACCTCATAGGCTTCCCTAACCTCAGGATCCTCCAGTAGCGACCCATTCAGGCGCCACAAACCCCTCCCTTTCTGAGGAGTGTCAGCGACATTCAGGGCCACAGATACCATACAGTGATCGGAGAACTCTACCGACTGCAGCTCAGGAGCCGAGCAGACAGAGTCCTCCTTTAAAAAAAACCTATCTAATCTACTCTTACTACTACCTCGGGAAAATGTGAAACCAGTGAGGTTGGGGAGGTGACGAACGTGCACATCCACCAACCTGGCCTCCCTCACTACGTTATTCAAAAAAATACTATCATATCCCAGAGGGTTGGCGGCACCTGCCCGGTCTTTGGGCCTAGTGATCATATTGAAATCGCCACCAAAAATCACCTGCTGGGACGTAAAAAGATAAGGCTTAACTGCCGTAAGGAGGCTCCTCCTCTCCCTCCTAGTTTGAGGCCCATAAAAATTTATGAGCCGGAGGAATTGCCCCCTCACGACAGCGTCCACCACCAGACATCTACCGATCTCCACTTCAATCACTCGCCGGCAAGCCACCGGACCAGTCTTAAAAAGGACCGCAACCCCACTGCAGGGCTCGGCCGCAAGAGACCAGAGGGAGGGCCCACATCTCCACTCCCTCTTTGCTAGATGCATCTCTGCCACAGATGCCAGCCAGGTCTCCTGCAAAAACAAAATGTCAGCTTCAACACGGCTGAGAAAATCGAAGGCCATAAAACGAGCTCCTGCAGAACGAATACTTGCGACATTAATGCTCGCAAGCCGTATTGGAGAGGGTACCGCCATCAGAATGATTGAAAGTGGTCACGTTCTCCTTCATACTACAAACACAAAAACATATTTACATATCTACACCTCCTCCTCCTCTGAGCCCGAGGAGGAGGAGAAGATACCAAACGGGTTCCCCAGGGACACCCCACTTCGTGCCCCTGGGGGAACCCCACCCTTCACTGGGGACTTCCCGCCCCCAGATCTGGCAGCCTTCCCCTTCTTCTTTTTGCGTCTCACCTGCTCCCACTCCTGCCACCTCTCCGAGATGACTACACCACCCCCCTCCTCGGACCCGCTGCTCGAGATTTCCCTCTTGGATGAGGCTCGAGCAGCTTCCATCTCCATGGCCACAGGGCCAGAGGAGACTCTGGGTCCAGAAGGAGGGGGAATGGAAGAGGCAGGAGGGGGGCCAGAGACAGGGGAGAGGACAGGGGGGGGACCAGACTTAACTGGACGGGAAGAAGAAGGGGGAGGGGGGGGACGGGACTTGGGAGGGGGGACGAGGGGGGGGGGTACGAGGAGGGGAAGATGAGGGAGGAGGGCATGGGGAAACAGATGGAGGGCCAGGTGGAGGGGAGGGGCAATGGTGAGGAGGGGGAGAGGGAAGGGGGATGGGGATCGGCCCTGCAACATTAGGAGGGGAAGACCCTGGCCCCGGACCCTCAGGCCCGGGACCCCCAGGCCTCCCCGACTCCTCCCCACCGGCTCCGCCCTCCGGAGGATCGGGAGCCTCCTGGCCAACCGAGCCCGTGTCCCCCGGGGGGGGAGCCCCACGCCCACGCCTGCTCCGCCTTCTTTGAGGCAATGGGCCTGTTGGTCCCTCCGGAGCAGTACTAGGGGCTCCAGGATCCCCACCCCCCCGGCCATCACTCGCCGGGGGGGCTTCGGCCGCTCCCGGCCCGGGAGGTCCCCCCCCTGAGGAAGAACCCCGATATGGTTTGGGACACCTGCTAAATGGGTGCCCCATCTCACCACATAAGTTGCAGCATATCTTCCCACATGACTCGGACTGGTGGCCAAACTCGTGGCACCGGCCACATCTGACCACCGTGCAGTCCGAGCTCATGTGGGTCGGGCTGCCGCACTTGAAGCAACGACGGGGCTGTCCCGGGTAGAACGCCAGGATCCGGTCTCTGCCTAGAAAGGCGCTGCCAGGGAGGTGGGCAACACTGTTGCCCTGCCTCTTGAGCCGGATCCTGGTCAACCAAGCCCCGGTCCAGACCCCGCGCTCATCAAGGTTCTTCCTCAGGGGGGTCTGCAACTGCCCGTACCTCCCGAGCCAGGTGGCAATGTCCTCCGGAGTGACTCGTTCCGCACCAGGATGGTGACATTCTTAACCTCCTCCTGCCTGGAGATGGGAACGAGCCTGTACTTCTTCCAAGGGTCAACGCCCCTCACCAACCCAAAGCTGGTGATGAAGCGTTCCATACACACGGGAGTGACAAAACTTATATCGAACTCCCGTGTGTTGGTGGGGTGAATGACAGCAAAAAGGTCACCCACCCCAAAACCCAAGGAGAGTACCAGGCCCACCACCTCACCACGGGCGGTGCAGGGGTCCGGACCCTCGTACCTAAGCTGAACCACATTCCTCCGCCTCCTCTCTGGACCACCCGTACCCCTCGTCCACGCCGACCCCTGCGCCCTCTCCTGGTCAGCAGGGGGGGCGCGGAAATTCTGGGCTCCAAACGGCTGTACAGGTGGTCCAGAGGGGCACGAGAGCCCGCCACCTGGGCGAAGGAGCGACCCCCCTTCAAGGCCGTCAACAGGTTGGTCTCTGGAGACCCCCGAAAAATATTCTCCGGAAGTGGGGCACCCCCCTCAGCGCCCCCCAGAAGTGGGGGGGGACCGGGGGGGCCCCCATCTCTGCCGGTGGTGCTGCACCCATCCCCCCTGAACTACCCTGACCCACCACCCTTGGCCTGACAACAGGCTCCTCCCCCCGGGCCAAAGCAGAGGGGGGCACCTCCCCCACCCAACTCCCCCACCCAGACCCCTCCGCGACCACACCAGCCCCTTGGGACTCCACCTGTACTGGGGGGGAGCCCCCCTGGGACCCCTCCAACTGCCGGATATAATCATATGCTATACAGTCCACTGGGAGGGGTCCCACCTGACTTTCCCCCCACCCCTCCTGCACTGCAGGGAGCCCCTCGGGGCTTGTGGCAGTGTCCATGGGGACCTGGGGGGGTGGCAGCTTACCGTCCAATTTACCGTCCTCACCGTCTCTGTCCATCTCCTGCCGGGGGTGCCTGGAGGTGCCTGCTGCAGCGTCTGGGGCTGGGCACCCCTGCACCCCCGGCCTCTCATCCCCCAGGTCCCCTGAGCCCCCACCGACCACCGCAAACTCGCGGGGGGCACTTCCGGTCGCGGGACGGGCACTTCCGCTTCCGGTCTGGTCACTTCCGGTTCCGGCTGGGGCACTTCCGGTTCCGGCTGGGGCACTTCCGGTTCTTGGGCGGTCACTTCCGGGTCCCGGTCTACTCCACCCCCAACAGCCGGCGCCATCTTGGCCACACTGCACACAAGCTGTTTACCTCCAGATGACCGCAGCACAATGCCTCCACCATGTGTCTGCCTCTCTCCCGATGACATAGCAGCCGCAGGAGCAGTCCCTGGCCTTTCCATGGCCAGATCCTCCCGCTCCACTGCAAGCTGAGGGGTCATGGAAGCCGACACATGGCGGGCTTCAGCTGTGGCAGTGCGACCATCCTGGGGGAGCCTGGGTATGCTCCGCCCCCCATTGTTCTCTGCTGTTTTCGGCCGCCCCCCCCTCCGGATGTAAAAGAGCTTATTTTGGGGTGGGGGCCTGGCTGGACATGGCGGAGAGCATCGGTGGGTGTCCCCCCCAGCAGAAAACGGCGAAGCCCGGGGCCCAATGGGCTGGTGGTGGGGGGTCCCGGCAGAAGACCCCCAGAGCTGACTAATAAATTATTTTTTTCTGTGTGGTTTATTTGTGTTAACACTTTTCCACCCGGTGAATGGGTAGGTGTACGATGTACCCCATACTCATTCACATAGGGTGGGGGGTCGGAATCCGGGGGCCCCCTTATTATAGGGGGCTCTCAGATTCTGATAAGCCCCCCGCCCGCATACCCCGACAACCAACGGCCAGGGTTGTCGGGAAGAGGCTCTTGTCCCTATCGACATGGGGACAAGAGTGCTTTGGGGGGGGGGGCAGTGCCCCCCTCCCCCAAAGCACACACTCCCCCATGTCGAGGGCATGTGGTCTGGTACGGCTCAGGAGGGGGGGGGGGGCGCTCGCTCGTCCCCACCCCCATTCCTGTCCGGCCAGACTGCGTGCCTGGGAGAAGGGTTTGGTCTGGATCTGAGGGGGAACCCTACGCCGTTTTTGGCGTGGGTTTAACCCCTTATGTTCCAGATCAAATCTAAGAGCCTGTTGTGCACCTGAAGGGGGACCCCCACGCCGTTTTTTTTTTAAATTTGGGGTGGAGTTCCCCTTTATCCCGGTCCTGTCAGGGGGGGGGGAATGCCTGCTCGTCTGTCCCTACAATGTATGAACAGCGATCTGTCATTTCCCCTACACAGTCCCACCCCCTTTACAGTTAGAACACACCCAGGTAACATAATCAACCCCTTCCGTGCCCCTAGTGTTAACCCCTTCCCTGCCAGTGTCATTTTTATAGTAAGCAATGCATTTCTATACCATTGCTCGCTAGAAAAATGCCAAATCTCACAAAAATGTGTCCGCCACAATGTCGCAGTAGCCAGAAAAAACAATGATAGCCACCATTACTAGTAAAACAAAAAATTATTCCTAAAAAACCCATAAGACCAACCCCTACTTATAACTTTTGCCCAAACCAATCAAATGCTTATTGTGATTTTTTGGAACCAAAAATATGTCGAAGAATACTTATCGGCCTAAACTGAGGGCAAACATTTTTTGAATATATTTTGGGGGAGATTTATTATAGCAAACAGTAAAAAAGATGTCTTTTTATTTACCAAATTGTCGCTATATTTTTGGTTCAAGCAAAAATAAGAAAAAACGCAGAGGTGATCAAATACCACCAAAAAAAAAAAAAAAAATTTTTTTGGGGGGGGGGAAAATGAGGACGCCAAATTTGTTTGGGGGCCACGTCGCACAACCACGCAATTGTCAGTCAAAATGACGCAGTGTTGAAATGCAAAAACTGGTCCCGTCAGTGACCAGTAATATGCTCTGGGGCTCAAGTGGTTACAAATTAAGAATACACTAAAGTTAGCCCAATTTATGGCCATAATGTGAAAGATGATGTTACACCGAGTAAATAGATACCCAACATGTTACACTTTAATATTGCACACACTCATGGAATGGCGCCAAACTTCAGTACTTGAAAATACCCATAGGCAACGCTTTTTTATGTTTTTCAGGTTACCAGTTTAGATTTACAGGGGAGGTCTAGTGCTAAAAGTATTGCTCTCGCTCCAACGTACGCTATGATACCTCACATGTGGGGTTTGAACGGGGGTTCAATATGTGGGCGGGACTTACACATTTAAGGCCCGCCCACATATGGAAACATCCTTCAAACCACACATGTGAGGTATCATAGCGTGCGTAAGAGCGAGAGGAATACTTTTAGCACTAGACCTCATCTGTAAATCTAAACTGGTAACCGGAAACAAAAAAAATGCTGCGTGTTCGCTTCTGACTGCGAGCTACTAGGGACAGGGGCGTTTAAATTATTATTATTTATGTTTGTTACGTAAAAATTCTATAAGACCTCCCCTTCAGCTTGTAAAGCATCAGTTCAGGGGGACCAAAAAAAATTAAACACCTCTAATGCTTTCATCCGCCATTGCAGATTTGATTCTGGTACTGCATTTCGAGTGAACTGGGCATGCTCAAACACTTAGCAAAAGAAGCTGGTTGTCTGAGCCTGAAAATGACATGCATCTTTCTGAGCATGCTCAGAAAGCTGTTTTTTTGGCTTAGTAATTTAAGGACATCCTTAACAGGTGTAAGCAGTTACAAGTGCACACAAACTAGAGGCTGACATTTCTTCATGTGTTTCCAATTGGTTCATTAGCACACATGTTATAAAAAGCGTGGATAGTGCATGTGTCAGCTGCCCTCAGAGGGGACAGATTTGCTGGCTGAAGTTGTCCTTTCTGAAGCTCAATGGAGCGAAGAGGGATTCAGAACACCTTGCGCTTTCAGTTTATGCCTGCTCATTTACAGAGGGTAAGTTTGGAGTTCCTTGCACAGAATTTACTGGAGAAATCTGTTGGTGTGGAACCACGGCACATTTATTGCATCCAGGATCATGCAGCACCAAGGTATTATGATGTCTCCTTTGTGCATAGCAATTTTTGCACTGAAGTTATTGAGAAATGTAAGGACTTGGAGAAAGCTAATCATGAATCCATAAGACCTTTTATAGTGGAACCCTTGTATGCTATGGAGGAGAAACCACTGGTGGTTCATTTATTTAACCCCTTCACAGACATTGCTTTGGTAGTGGCCTTTTTAAGGAGATACTGCTCTTCAGTGAAGGGAGGCTTCAGACTGTCTAATCGGTTGGGGATTTTTAATGGAAAATTAACGTTTTTTGTCAAGTTGAAGGTGGATTCTGAAGGGATTGGTGGAGTGCGGCATCCACCAGCTAATTTCTCAATAGCAGGAAATAGAGGGTTTCTATACTACCCTGGCCAACCAACATATTGTAGGAGATGCCATAAATTTGGGCATACAAGGGATGAATGCAATGTGGAGATGCACTGTCGGAACTGTGGGGAGGAGGGACATGAGGCTGGGGCTTGCTTGGTTAAACGGGCCTGTGATATATGTGGACTGCGTGATCACACAGTTAAAAATTGTCCAAGAGTAAGAAGGGCCTATGTCTCTTATGCTGAAGGTGTCAGGCGCACCGCTGAGGGTGGACGGCCAGTGTCCACTCAGGTGCTGTCTGACTCTCCTGAAAGGCTGGAAGAAGAGGAGGAAGAGGAGGTGGTGGAAAAGGAGGAGGTGGTGGTGGAAGAGAAGGAACACCAGGGTGTGGAGGAGAAAGAGGAGGAAAGAGTAGAAGTACCACCCTCCAGTGTGGAGCCATTAACAATGGAGAGTGGAGAAGAGGTTGAGAGGGCTGTGGAGGAGGCTATGGAGGAATTGGCAGCAGCCTTACAGTGGGAGCCGGAGGTGCAGGAAGCTCCAGAAGAGGTAGAAAAGATGGAGACACTGAGTGCCAAGACTAAGGTGGACGCTTGGGAGAGCCCTAAGAACAGAAGGGCTAAGAAGTTGAAGGTAGAGGCAGCCGGAGTTATAACAAGCAACCCCTTTGAGGTCCTGGCGGATGAGGGAGGGGAGATAGAATCATCAGCACTAAGTCCAGGGACTCCAGAAATTTTTCAGCCAGCCACATTGTCGCCAAGTCAGGAGTTTTTGGATAATGAAAGCGTTGTGGCCCTGAGGAATGTATGCCAGTTTTCTGGCTTAAGTGATAGATCTGGGGGTGAATGATGCACATCTGCATGTGAATGAGCATCAAGCTGGTGTCCCTCAATGTGAGGGGCTTTGGGTCTCCTGCTAGACAGTGTGCTGTTTTTGAGGACTTGAAGGTCAATGGAGGAGACATCACCTGCCTACAGGAGTGTTTTTTTAATCGACCACCCAAGCCTCCGGAGTGGGTGGTGGAGTACATATGGTCGGCAGTTGGGGATACTAGGAATGCTGGGGTAGGCATTATTATTACAAATAGGAATATTCGCATTATGTCTCATGTTGCATTAGTACCAGGAAGATTAATTATGGCAGATTTAGTTTAACCAGAAGTTTAGGCTTTTTAATTTATATGCTCCTGTGAATAAACAGAAACGTCTTGAGTTTTTTGAAGTTCTAAAGTTACACGCAGTGGGAAGGAGACCTAGTGTGATCATGGGTGATTTTAATACGATCCGATTTGTGAGAGATCGAATAGGAGCAGCTGAGACTAAGTTGGATGCAAGTAGCGCTATGCTGAATGGGGTAATTCAGGACTTAAATCTTAATGATGCTCATATTGTTCTGGGTTTGGTGGATCCATATTTCACGTTTTTTTCGGAGTGTGGGCGCACCAGATCCAGAATCGACTTATGTTTGTTTTCTGATGCGTTCAAATGTGCTAAGGTTAAACACAGGCCGGTAATTTTTTCAGATCATGTAGCAGTGTATGTTGATTTGAATATGGGGGATTGTATTAAGTTTGGTTCAGGGGTTTGGAGGTTAAATAGTTTATTGTTGCAAGATGAGCATGCCAAAGCCCATTTTAGTAATGTATATAGTAGATGGGTAAATAGGAAAAAAGATTTTGATAATATTTTGGGGTGGTGGGATTGGGTTAAATGGAAAATTAAATTATTTTTTCAAAAAAAGAGTAGGGATAAAAGTAGCAGTGAGAAAAGAAGATATTCTCAGTTACAAGCCAGGTTGGCTACATTATATTCATTTAGAAATATGGGCTATGACATGGCCGATGAAATAGACCATGTTAGGAAGAGGATTAAAGAGGTATTAACTGAAAGAGGAAAACAAATTATTTTTCAAACGAGAGTTAAACATCTGGAGCAGGATTAAAAATGTTCTAGATTTTTTTTCAAGAAGGTTTATAAAGGAAAAAGAGTTTTTGAGAGTGTGTATGATGGAGGGAGGGAATGTAAGGGGGAGAATGTCCTGGAATGCGTGTCTAAATGTTATGAACGGTTGTATGAGGGAGTGTGTGTTGATGAGTCAGATACTAGAATGATTGATATGGTAGAGGATAATTTAGATGAGGGTGATAAGGTTTTTTTGCAGAAAGCGGTGAACGAGGAGGAGGTGCGGGAAGCAGTGATAACCATGGGGGCTAATAAAACCCCAGGAGGGGATGGCTTACCAAGTGAATTTTTTAAAGTATTTTGGGATATTATTAGGCAAGATGTGGTTGAGGTATTTAGTTACATGATGAGGGAAGGCATTATTTCCGAATCTATGAGAGAGGGGGTAGTGGTATTAATTTATAAGAAAGGGGATAAGAAGGATATCCGGAATTGGAGGCCCATCTCCTTGCTTAATTCAGACTACAAGGTTTTTGCAAAAATGATAGCGAGGAGATTATCGAAGGTCATTGGTAAGATGGTTAGCGAGACGCAGGCCTGTGCAGTGCCGGGGCGAATGATCTCAGAGAATTTAATTTTAGTTAGGGATATAATTAATTTTTGTAAAGATAGGAATAGTTCGGTTATTCTGACATCATTTGACTTGGAGAAGGCATATGACAAAGCGAATCATTGGTTTTTGTGGGAAGTTTTGAAGCGGATGGGTATACCACAGTTGCTCATAAATGTAATAACAGGGTTGTATCGGGGGATCAGTAGTCGGGTTCTGGTTAATAGGAGTTTGGGGTGGGCCTTTTAGGTTAAATCTGAAGTGAGACAGGGGTGTCCCCTGTCCCCCATTCTCTTTATTTGTTTTATTGATCCACTGTTAAGGATGATACAGAGAGATAAGGTGGTGAGGGGCTTTTTGGTGCCTGGGAGTGGGGGAAAAATTGTGAAATGTTTAGGTTATATGGACGACATGGTGGCAGTGTGTCAGTCGATGGTAGGTGTAAGAAGGGTGAAGTTGCTTTTGTCTATTTTTTGTGTGAGTGCGGGAATGTGTGTGAATTGGAATAAGTGTAGTTTGGGTGTGTATGGGAGACAAGTGGAATGTGTGGATGATCAGATTGGGAAGGTTGAGAATGGAGTGAGGATTTTGGGTATTGTGTTTGACCATGGAATGAAAGGGGAAGCATGCTGGAATGAAGTGGGAGGAAAAATAGCCAGGAAGTTGAGGGCTTGGTGTCTAAGAAAATTGTCGATTTATTGGAAAGTTTTAGTAGTCAAGGCAGTAATTTTGCCTTTAATTTTGTATGTGAGCAACATCTTCCCTCCTGGGGAGGTAAAGTTGAGGAAAATTAATAAGTTATTATTTACCTTTTTATGGGAGTCGAAAAGGGGCAGAGTCAAGAGAGAATATGTGTGTAGACGTGAATGTAATGGTGGGTTGGGTTTTCCGAATGTGAGAGTGTTTGTGTTAATGAATTATTGGTTTTGTGTGGTGAAAATTTTGAGGAATGGTGGAGTGTGTGCTAGGATGATTGCCTTTTCAGGTGGGTGGTTGTTCAGGAGATGGGGGTGGTTGGAAAGGGATTCAAGTATACCGGTGGCCTACGTGGTGGCACGCGACTACTGGGTATTAGAAAAGTTTAGGGTAGAGTTTAAGCTGGCAGACCTAGGAGAAGGAGAGAGGGATAAACTGCAAGTGAGAAAGTGGTTGATAGAGAAGGAGTATGTGTGTAACCTTAAGGGAATTAATGCGTCAGTGGCTGGGGAAGTATGGAAGAAAATGAGTATATATGGGGTGACAAATGTGCAGAGACAGATAGTATGGATGAGTTTACATGAATGTCTAGCTACTAGACTATTTAGGAGAAGCAGGGATCCGCGTGTGTCTGATATTTGTCCAAGAATGAATTGTGGGGGTGTAGAAGACAGTGAGCATGTGTTCTGGGGGTGTGGTGTAGCGAAAGATGTGATCAATAAGAGCCAAGATCTGATAAAAGAAATAACAGGAGTGAAGGTGAGTGAGTGGAAAATGATGATGTATGGCTTGGGGAAACTGGAAAAAGATAAACAGAGAGTATTGTGGTTAGTGTTATGTGCATTAAAGGAAGTGTTGTGGAATGCACATAACTTGTATGTATTTAAGCAGGTTTCGTTAGACAGCAAACAATGTATAGGATTATGGCTAAGCAAGTTATACCTTTTTTTCATGTTGGATAAAAAGAAGGGTGTGGATGCCAAAGGCATCTGGAAGTTTAAAAAATGGAGGATGTTGATTAATAATTAGCCTCTGCCACGATGATGTAAGACTTGGAGACAGTGAATGAGCGTTGAGCTGAATAGTCTCTCTCTTCTGAAATGGCGGAGCGAAACAGAGATGTTTTGGAGCAAGTTTTTTTTTTTTTTTATGTTTTGTGTGCTGCCTAATTTTGCTAAATGTTTCTCAAGTTGTTAATGACTAATGTTTTAATCCTGTGGGTCTATCCTGTTATTTCAAAAGCATGATTTATTTTACAATGACTGTGAAATAAACGTTGGTCTTTTTTGTTTTTAGTTTTTTTTATATTTTTTTTGTGTTTATTTGTAATTTTTTGTTTTGCTTTCCTTGTTTTGTGGACAAATAAAATTACTTTCAAATTTTGAAGTTTGTTTTGTGATATTTTTTTCATGCTATGGATTTCAACCGCTGCAGCTGAAATAGTTTGGGCCTAAACCATCAAGTGTGATTTGTCTCTAAGCTCTTTCCTGGTGTGTATGCATGAAATGTTTAGTCACCAGAAAAGGAAGACAAAGCGGTAAGTATTGTTTCCTAGAATTGATGTCCAGACTGACTTTTTAAAGCACATGTGCAAGATGTAGGAAAAGCTGCAAACATGGCCTGTTGGGGGGGGGGTGGTGTATTGGTGGACAGGCTTGAAGTGCTGATTTACAGCGCTGTGCTTGAAACTAGCACAAGACAATCCTATTCTAATTGTGGGTTGTTTGAGGGAAGCCAATTGAGTGTTAGAACCTCTGCTAGTGTTTTTAGGTTGGGCTTTGTGTCCCTTTTCCTAAAATTGGCTTCACTTCCTGTCACACAGCTGAACAGGAAGTGAGGTTAAAACCCTACCATTGGTCTTTTCTTCGGGACACAGGTCAATCTAACTAGTGTCACCATTAAGCAAATTGCACTGCAGTGTACACCCCAAATGATTAGTTATTTTGGGGTTTAGTAAAGGCAAAGCCGCTCTGCAGTAGAAGCGTAGGCAATGAAAATCAGAAGGGAAGCACTGATGGTTTTTACTTCCAATCCCGCCAAGTTTTTATTTTTATTCCTTGCTTGTCCACTTGTAGTGCAAAGTGGATTTGCCTTTAGTAAATGGACCCCAAAGTCCAAGATTCCTACTAATTTGGGGTGTACACAGCAAAATGCAATTTCCAAAATGGGAAACTATTTAGATTGATCTGTGTCCCCAACAAAACATTACTCAGGTGTTTCCCTCACTTCCTGTTTGGCTATGTGGCAGGAAGTGAATGAATTAAGTAGAAAGTGACAACATTTGTGAGGTGTCTTTACCCTATCAGGGGTGCAGGCATCCCCAAAACAAACAAGAAAATTGTTGATTTAACATTGGGTGGTGTTTGTTGGGGTCCCTAACACACATTCATACATATTAGCAACGCTGGATCCTGGCCTATTGGCATGGTTATATTTTCTTAAGCCTCTCAATAAAATGATCTGAAATTTGGGGTTAAACTGGAACTATAATCATCACTTTTATTTTTTTGATTTCTTTCATTTTGGATAGAGTTGGGGGGGGGGGGGGGTTAGAAGCTCTGTCAGTTTATTTTGTATTATCCCTGCCCGTTTGGGGAGATTGGCCTTCACTTCCTGCCCCATAGCCAAACAGGAAGTGATCGACCCCCTGGGTGGGTCATAAAAAAACAGGGTGTGGATGTTTTTTTATTTTTTACTTTTACCAATTCCATGCTTTCCAGCCTGGAGGACAGATGTGGGGTCTAATTGACCCCGCCTTTC
Source organism: Rana kukunoris (assembly GCA_029574335.1). Taxonomy (NCBI): domain Eukaryota; kingdom Metazoa; phylum Chordata; class Amphibia; order Anura; family Ranidae; genus Rana; species Rana kukunoris. Next base: position 54,677,887 of record CM056060.1, on the reverse strand, counting down.
TCTATAAAGAGGACCTGTCACACACTAGTCCTATTACAAGGGATGTTTACATTCCTTGTAATAGGAAGAAAAGTGAAAAATAATACAAAAAAAGGGACAATCAAGTGCAAAAATGAAAATATTAAGTTAAAAAATTAAATAAAAAAGGAATTTAAATGCTCCTGTCCCTAGTAGCTCGCACTCAGAAGCGAACACGCATGCAAGTCCCACCCACATATGTAAACATCCTTCAAACCCCACATGTGAGGTATCATAGCGTGCGCTAGAGTGAGAGCAATAATTTTAGCACTAGACCTCCTCTGTAACTCCAAAGTGGTAACCTGAGAAAAAAAGTCAAGCGTTGCCTATGGAGATTTTTAATAACGAAGTTTAGCGCCATTCCATGAGTGTGCGCAATATGGAAGCGTGACTAGTTAGGTATCTATTTACTCGGTGTAACATCTTCTTTTACCTTATCCCTAAAAATTGGGCTAGCTTTACTGCTTTCTTATTTTGTCATTCATGAAACAGGTTTTTTTTTTAAAAATGTTGGCGCAAATACCGTTGGAAATGTGTACGAAAAAATGGCCGCCACTTTATTCCCTAGGGTGTTTGTTAATAAAATATATATAATGTTTGGGGGTCCTGAGTAATTTTCAAGGAAGAAAATATAATTGTTACATGAAGGAGAGAAGTGCCAGAATAGGCGCGGTATGGAAGTGGTTAAAGTGCAACAATAAAAGTTAAAAATTGCTTGAAATTTCGTACCAGGGGGGGGGGGGCAATCAGGGCCGCCATCAGGAATTATGGGGCCCCTTACACAGCTTCAGGCATGGGCCCCCTGGAGCAGAGAACAGGGGGGGGGGGTGCTGCCGCCTGAAATTGAGAAGGGAGGGGGCTGCCGCAATTTGATAAGCGGGGGGTTCCTTTACAAAAAAATACATATAGAAAAATATATATTAAAAAAAGGGTGGTAGCCATCCGGGGGCCCTGGGGACCTCTGGGCCCTTTAATAAAAATAAACCTCTGGGCCCTTTAATGAAAAATAAATTAAAATATCTATATATATATATATATATATAATAATAATAAAAAAGGGGGTTGCCTTGGGAGCTCTGGGCCCTTTAATAAAAAATAACTACCAAAAATCCTAAAAAAAATAACATGGGGTGGGAGCTGCGGTGGCTCAAAGTGAATGGCACTGCGCTGACAAGCCGTTCACCTCTGCAGCCAAGGGTTCGGATCCCGGTCTCGGCTACATGTGAATTGAGTTTGGTGGTCTCAGCCCGGCTCCCGGTGGGTGTGCTATGCAAGGTACGCCTGTGCTTAGTACGCCCACCCCCCCCCCCAAAAAAAAAAACACCACACTTGCACGCACACAAACGCACTTTGGCCATGAGGTCTCCTAAAATAAAGAGAGGCGAAGGACCTACAGGGCTGGCTGGGTGGGCTAGACTCCCTCATAGGGGGAGTCCCTCTGTCCCATCGGGCTCCCAAGTGTAGCAGGTAGGGTGGGGTGAGTGGGAGGCCCACCATTGCCACCGGGGGCATGGAGAAGGATGGCGATTGCAAGTCCAGCTCCTCTCTCTCGACTTCACGCACAAATTACACTTTAAAAAATAAATTAAAGAAAAAAAAAAAAACCCGGGGAAAATGTTTATAACATTTTTATAAGCAAAAAGGTTGTCATCTGGGGCCCTCTATATATATATATATATGTTAAACCAAAAAATATATAAAAATATATAATTTTTTGTATTTTTTTTTTTAAAAGGGGGGGGGGTTGTCATCTGGAGCCCTGGGGATCTCCGGGCCACTGGGGACCTCCAGACCCCTAAAACAAAACATTGGCCCTTTAATAACAAAAAATATGGGGGGTTGCCACCCGGGGCCCTGGGGGCCTCTGGGCCCTTTAATAATAATAATATATATATATATATATATATATATATATATATATATAAATATGAAAATAAAAGAAATAAAAAAATATATAAAAAATATATTTATTTTATAAAAAAAGGGGGGTTGTCATCTGGGGCCCTGGAGATCTCCAGGTCCCTGTGGACCTCCGGACCTCTAAAAAAATAAAAGAAAAAAATTGGCCCTTTAATAAAAAATAAAAGAAAAATATATAAAAAAATATATATATTTTTTTAAATATATATATTTTTTTATATAAAAAAAGGGCTTGCCATCTGGGGCCCTTAGTGGCCTCCGGGCCCCTGGGGACCTTTGGACCCCAGGGGACCCCTGGGCCCCTTACAGGTGTAATGCCTGTACCCCCCTGATGGCGGCCCTGCAGGTGTACTGCCTGTACCCCCCTGATGGCGGCCCTGGGTGTAATGTCAGCATGTGAAAAATGACATTCTGAAGGAAAAAAGCCGTTTAAAACTGACTCGCGGCAATAATGAATTGTCAGCTCCCGGCAATTGCAGGAGAATTCATTCATAAAAAACACCAAAAAAAAAGCGTGGGGGTCCCCCCAAATTCAATAACCAGACCCTTTAGGTCTGGTATGGATATTAAGGGGAACCCCGCCGTCAATTTTCCAAAAAAAAATGACGTGGGGTTCCCCCCAAATATCCATAACCAGACCCTTCAGGTCTGGTGTGGAATTTAAGGGGAACTCCACTCCAAATTAAAAAAAAAATTGGCGTGGAGTCCCCCCTAAAATCCACACCAGACCCCTTATCCGAGCACGTTGACCTGGCCGGCCGCAGAAAAGAGGGGGGGACAGAGCGCGGCCCCCCCCCCTCTCCTGAACCGCACCAGGCCACATGCCCTCAACATTGGGAGGGTGTTTTGGGATGCCCCCCAAAACACCTTGTCCCCATGTTGATGAGGACAAGGGTCTCTTCCCCACAACCCTTGCCCGGTGGTTGTGGGGACTTGTCAAAAACCGGCTCTTGACGTTTTTTACACTTGACACTTTTTTTTTTCTCGTGAAATGGTAGAGGTACAGTGTACCCCATTACCATTTCACACAGGGGGGGGGCGGGATCTGGGGGGCCCCTTTGTTAAAGGGGTCTTCCAGATTTCGATAAGCCTCCTGCCCGCAGACCCCCACAACCACCGGGCAAGGGTTGTGGGGAAGAGACCCTTGTCCTCATCAACATGGGGACAAGGTGTTTTGGGGGGTACCCCAAAACACCCTCCCGATGTTGAGGGCATGTGGCCTGGTGCGGTTCAGGAGGGGGGGGGCCGCGCTCTGTCCCCCCCTCTTTTCTGCGGCCGGCCAGGTCAACGTGCTCGGATAAGGGGTCTGGTGTGGCTTTTAGGGGGGACTCCACGCCATTTTTTTTTTAATTTGGAGTGGAGTTCTCCTTAAATTCCACACCAGACCTGAAGGGTCTGGTTATGGATATTTGGGGGGAACCCCACGTCATTTTTTTTTGGAAAATTGACGGCGGGGTTCCCCTTAATATCCATACCAGACCTAAAGGGTCTGGTTATTGAATTTGGGGGGACCCCCACGCTTTTTTTTTGGTGTTTTTTATGAATGAATTCTCCTGCAATTGCCGGGAGCCGACAATTCATTATTGCCGCGAGTCAGTTTTAAACGGCTTTTTCTTTTTTTTTTTTAAGAATGTCATTTTGTGCAAAGACATATTTCTAACCACAGGAAAAGTGCGCTTTTTCACCTGCTGACATTCCCCCCCCCTCCCCCCCCCCATTGTACGAATTTTAAAATAATTTTTCAAATGACGTGGGGTTCTATCCAAATTCCATTACAGGCCCTTCAGGTCTGATATGAATATTAAGGGGAACCCTGCCGTCATTTGTTTTAAAAAAAAATTACGTGGGGTTCCCCCCAAATATCCATAACCAGACCCTTTAGGTCTGGTGTGGAATTTAAGGGGAACTCCACCCCAAATAAAAAAAAAATGGCGTGGAGTCCCCCCCAAATATCCATAACCAGACCCTTCAGGTCTGGTGTGGAATTTAAGGGGAACTCCACTCCAAATTTAAAAAAAAAATGGCGTGGAGTCCCCCCTAAAATCCACACCAGACCCCTTATCCGAGCACGTTGACCTGGCCGGCCGCAGAAAACAGGGGGGACAGAGCGCGCCCCCCCCCTCCTGAACCGCACCAGGCGACATGCCCTCAACATTGGGAGGGTGTTTTGGGGTGCCCCCCAAAACACCTTGTCCCCATGTTGATGAGGACAAGGGTCTCTTCCCCACAACCCTTGCCCGGTGGTTGTGGGGGTCTGCGGGCAGGAGGCTTATCGAAATCTGGAAGACCCCTTTAACAAAGGGGCCCCCCAGATCCCGCCCCCCCCCCTGTGTGAAATGGTAATGGGGTACACTGTACCTCTACCATTTCACGAGAAAAAAAAAGTGTGAAGTGTAAAAAACGACAAGAGCCGGTTTTTGACAAGTCCTTTATTATCTTCTGTCTTCTTTCCTTTGGGTTTCTTCCTTCTTCTTCTTCCTCTGCTTCTGTCTTGGGTCTTCTATTCCCGCATCTTGCCCGGCGTGTTCTTCCATCTTCTGCTCCTTCCGCTGTCCTTCTCGTCCGCATCTTCTCCTTCTTGTTTTTCTTCGCCGGAGGCGCCGCTTCCAATTGAAATCCCCGCTGTCTGCCGGACCACGCCCCCCTCTGACGCCACGGGCAAGCTCTTAGGAAAGTCCCCGTGTGGTGCCTGTGCGTCAGAGGGGGGCAATTCAATTGGAAGCGGCGACTCCGGCAAAGAAAAAGCCGCGCACAAGCTTCAAATTGAATTGCCCGCCCTCTGACATGTGACCACGCCCCCCTCTGACGCACTTGCAGCACACTCCTAAGAGCTTGCCCGTGGCGTCAGAGGGGGCGTGGTCCGGCAGACCGCGGGGATTTCAATTGGAAGCGGCGCCTCCGGCGAAGAAGAAGAAGGAGAAGATGCGGACGAGAAGGACAGCGGGAGGAGCAGAAGATGGAAGAACACGCCGGGCAAGATGCGGGAATAGAAGACCCAAGACAGAAGCAGAGGAAGAAGAAGGAAGAAACCCGAAGGAAAGAAGAAAGAAGATAATAAAGGACTTGTCAAAAACCGGCTCTTGTCGTTTTTAACCCTTTACATTTTTTTTTCTCGTGAAATGGTAGAGGTACAAGGTACCCCATTACCATTTCACACAGGGGGGGTCGGGATCTGGGGGGCCCCTTTGTTAAAGGGATCTTCCAGATTTCGATAAGCCCCCTGCCCGCAGACCCCCCACAACCACCGGGCAAGGGTTGTGGGGAAGAGACCCTTGTCCTCATCAACATGGGGACAAGGTGTTTTGGGGGGCACCCCAAAACACCCTCCCAATGTTGAGGGCATGTGGCCTGGTGCGGTTCAGGAGAGGGGGGGGCCGCGCTCTGTCCCCCCCTCTTTTCTGCGGCCGGCCAGGTCAACGTGCTCGGATAAGGGGTCTGGTGTGGATTTTAGGGGGGACTCCACGCCATTTTTTTTGGAAATTTGGGGTGGAGGTCCCTTAAATTCCACACCAGACCTGAAGGGTCTGGTTATGGATATTTGGGGGGAACCCCACGTCATTTTTTTTTTTTAAATTGACGGCGGGGTTCCCCTTAATATCCATACCAGACCTAAAGGGTCTGGTTATTGAAGTTGGGGGGACCCCCACACTTTTTTTTTTTTTTTTTTAATATATGAATTCTCCTGCAATTGCCGGGAGCCGACAATTCATTATAGCCGCGAGTCAGTTTTAAATGGCTTTTTTGCTTTGAAAAATGTCATTTTGTGCAGAGACAGTTCTAACCACGGGAAACATGCGCTTTTTCACATGCTGACATTAGAGCCCCCCATGGTACGAAATTTAAAGAAAAATTACACTTTTATTATTGCACTTTTAGCATTATTAAAATCACTGCTCCCGAAAAAACGGCCGTTTAAAAAAAAAAAGAATAGCATTATTACATGTCCCCTGGGGCAGGACTGAGGTCCCCAAACACTTTTTAGGACAAAACTTGCAGATTAGCCTTTAAAATTCACAATTAAGATTTCCCCCATAGACTTATACAGGGAGTTCGGCGGCAGCTTTACTTATCAATTACATCGCGCTGCTGCTGCGGCCGGTTCATGCGCCTAATTAGGGCTTCATCCAGCGCACCTATTAAGGCATGTACCGGCGCAGCGCAGCTTCAATAGTAAATCAGCCCCATTGTTACCAAATCATTCTCCCATGCCTCTCTGCTCTTGCCCGGTCCTGCCTTGCTTAATGCCCTGGCACCCAGACAGCTGTACATCCTTGCTATTAAGCCCTTAGCCGCTGTTGCCCCAATTACAGTGAGCAAAGCAGGAATCTTAGCCCATTTGACTGTCTGGGAGCCAAATTGCGCCTGACCTTAAAAAAGGTTTTATTAGAGATTCCAAATTATTTTACTAAATCTTGGAATAATTTCATGGTATTCCCTACAAACAGATGTTTTAAGCGACATATGCCTTTACTCATCCATTCAGTTGATGCCTCGATGCTTGTTATCTCCTGTAGGTTATTGTTGTGCCAAAGAGGGGAGAATTCTGTCGGACCAACATATCCCATTACTGTTTTTACTGTGTGCCACGTTTTGGTCACTAATTTTATAATCGAATGGTTATGGCAAAAAAAGTTTGCCTCTAAGGCTTCCACTAGTTGTTTATGGGGGTTGTCCGTCAGCAGGAGTCGGGTGTTTGAACCGTGTCCTTCGGCGGTTCCACATCCTACCAGATGTTGCCGTTGTGCTGCTAAAAAATATAGCCTTGGATGTGGAACCGCCATTCCCCCCTCTTTTACAGGGAGTTGTAGGGTTTGAAGGCTTATTCTAGATTGACCTCCCCTCCATATAAGTTCTCTGAATAGAGTATCTATCTTTTTGTACCACTTTTGTCCTATTCATACCAGGGAGTTATGTAGCATGTATAGGAGCTGCGGCTGCCAGATCATTTTTATTAAGTTACAGCGGCCTGCAACAGACAAAGGAAGTCTTTTCTAAATTTCACTTTTGTTTTTCCACTTCAATAGTAGTGGAGCAAGGTTTAAGTCAATGTATTGGGTGGGATCCTTTGAGATTCAGATCCCTAGATACATAAGTTTAGTGCTTACAATTATTTGGGAGGCACCTGCTGACCTTTGAAGGTCTACCGGGTCGAGCAGTAACAGAGCAGACTTTGTCCAGTTGATGGTGAGGCCAGAGAACCGGCCAAATTCCTCCACCAGCTGGATCACTTTGTCCAAATGTGCTTTCGACGTCCCCCAGAAAAAAACAGGACATCATCTGCAAATAGAGCTATCTTATCTTCTCCATGGTGTCTTCTAAACCCTGTTATGTCTGACCTCGCCCTGGCCATAATTGCCAGGGACTCCATTGCAAGGACAAACAGAAGAGGGGATAGAGGACACCCCTGCCTCGTCCCTCTCTCCAGCTGGAAGATCTCGGAGGTCTCGTTATTGATTCTGACCTTGGCTCTTGGTTCGTCATACAGCAATTTAATCCAATTGATGTAGAGAGGGCCAAAACCAAAGCTATCGAGTACCCTCCACAGATATGTCCACTCAAGGCTGTCAAAAACCTTGGCGGCACTGAGCGACAGCACTGCTCGGCAACCTTCATTGTCTGTTGGTGTGTATATATTTTAGAAGACTCTCCTGATGTTGTTGCTTGTTGCCCTGCCTGGTATGAAACCGGACTGGTCAGGGTGGATAAGATAACTAATAAATCTATTTAAGCGGATCGCAAGAATTTTGGCTAAGATCTTAACATCAGAGGTTAGGAGGGAGATTGGGTGATAGGATGAAGGTTCCAGGGGGTCTTTCCCCTCCTTATGTATTACTATAATAGTTGCTTCCGTCATTGAGCGGGGTAATGTCCCTGCTCTTGCAGCCCGCTCCAGGGTCTTCAATAGCTCTGGTAGCAAGATCTCGCCAAACTTCTTGTACACCTCAATAGGAAGTCCATCCGGACCCGGGGATTTTTGATTTGGCATGTCTGATACCGCTTGCTGAATTTCTTTTAAGGTGATTGGTGCTTCTAGCTCCTGTCTGTCTTTATCTAATAGCGTAGGAACTGCTATCTTCTGGAAGAATGTTTCCATGGCTCCTTTCTCCAACCCCCCCTGAGTCTTGTAGAGTTCTTTATAGTATGTACAGAATGTTTTTACTATGGTCAGGCCATCTGTCGAGGTTGCACCCGCATTTATCCGTATTGCTGGGACGTTTGACGGGGGAGAGTTAGTTCGAGTCAAAAGAGCTAGCATGCGCCCTACCTTCTCTCCCTCGCCAAACTGGAGCTGCTTTTGTAGAATTCTCTTGTTCTCCGCAAGTTTTAAAATAAGTCTTCTATGCTCTTCTTGTTTAGCTAACCATACGGACCGCAAGGGTAAAGTGGGGTGCTCAATATATTTCAATTCCGCTTCGATAGACTCGCCCGCCAACCTGCTCTCTTCTACTCTCCCTGTTTTTTTTATCCTAGCAACCTGCTGGATTAGGAGGCCCCTCACAAAGGCTTTCAGGGAGTCCCAGACCACCCCTAACGGTGCTGTTCCCTCGTTAATGAGCACAAACTCCGCTAGTTGTGACGCCACCATTAGTGGTTGCCCAATCAGCTCCAGCCAGCCGGGGTTTAACTGCCATTCTTTACGAGAGAGTCTAGTGCCTGTCCTAATTATTAACGTCAGCGGGGTGTGGTCTGAGACCCCTCTTGGTCCATAGTGCATTTTTTCACCAGAGGCATTACACCCTCACTGCACAGGGCCATGTCTATTCTAGATAGAGTGTGGTGGGAGGAGGAATAACACGAGTATTGACGGGTCTGTGCATAGGAGGTTCTCCAAATATCCCTCAACCCGGTTTCATCCAGGAAATGAGCCAGCCTTCCCCCCTTGGGACCAGTCCCTGGGGGGAATCTGTCAATAGTTCTATCCAAAACTTCGTTGTATTCGCCAATAGCTATAACTGGTACATCTGGTTTGTCAAGAGTGAACTCAACGAGATTGTATAGAACATCAAGCTTAAAGGGTGGAGGGATATATAGGTTAGCCAGAACATAAGGCCTGTTTTCAATACGGCAAAACAAGAATATAAACCGACCTTGCTCATCTACCCAGGATTTAAGACAGGAAAAGGTAATGACCTCTTCCAATCATTGTACTAACACCTCTTGAATAGGAGGAGTGTACCGAGTGGAATTGGGCTTGGAATTTATTGCTATTCAAGAGCGAGACGGAGTCTTTGGTCAAGTGCGTCTCTTGGAGGCATATTATTCCCGGCATTCCGTCTTCAAGGAATGTCATGACTGCAATTCTTTTAGCTGGATCTCCCATGCCTCGTACATTCCATGAGGTTAAAGCCAATAATTTATCCTGCATCTGACGGGAATGATATACTAATCAAGTGTTCGGTATTGATCAACAAGCTGAAGAATGAAACAATAGCTAGTGCCCCCCGTTGAGTTTGACCAGTAACTAGCCAGACTACTTTCATGGCCCCACTTGCACCCTTTAGTAACGGCACGACTTGTAGTAACCGGAGTATATGCTCTCGAACCCTTTCCCTGTGGACCACCCCCCAGCCCCCACCTACCCTTCCCTCCTTGCCCTACTTAGCTCCCCATCGGGGCTTGTCTAATGACCGTTCTACTAATACTACCACTCATCCCCCAATACATCCCAGTTGGTATCCCTCTTGCTCGCGTCTACCCCCCCCCCTAAGAAACCTAGTTGGAGCCGGAGAAAGAAAAAAAAAAAGGGAAGGGGAGGGGGCCCCATATACTTTGCGAGTTTTAACAAAGTTTAACAAAGGAGAGGGGAGCAAAGCTTTTACCCTCTCGTACAGCTACCATGTTATTGTGTATCCTAGAGGCAAGCAGTACACACGTAATTGTGGCGTGATAAGTATGCATAGTATGGCAAAAGCCTAGGTTCGTCAAATAAGTGATCTGATACTTAAACAAGGTGATTATCTAGTGCCCTTGTAGTAGTGTAAAGTGAAATGTAAAAGATACCTTGACCAGATTTTTTAAATTAAATCTGGGGAAATCTTTTTTTTTTTTTTTACTAGTAATGGTGGCAATCAGCGACTCTCTGCCCGTCGCTGCCTGCCTCACAGCCTGTCAAGTCTCACTCTCTGGGCCCCCGGCTACTACTGGATGGGGAGCGGAGGAAGATCACTCCACCAGGGAAGGCAAGCAGAAGCAGAAGAACATGCGAGCGAAGCTGAAGAAATATTCCCTCCACTCCGACCAGCACATGATCATCAGAAAGAGGCACAGATAATGGGAAAAATACACCCCCTAAGCTAGTAAGAGCGGCTATCATTCAGATTTTTTTTTATTATTCTGCACTGACTGTCCCTGTTCAAATCCAATCTGGGGACAAAACCAGGGACAGACTTGGCCTGGGGACAGTGCCCTCAATCAGGGGACTGTCCCCTGAAAATGGGGACATCTGGTCACCCTACCATAGGTGTTTAATTAGGTTCAGATCAGGTAACATACTTGGCCACTGAATCAGTCTCACCCTGTTCTTCTTCAGAAATGCTTTGGATCATTGTCTTGTTAGAAAAGTGCATGACGACCAAGGGCACAGAGTGATGGTAGCATTTTCTCTTTTAAAATAGGGCAGAACATCTGTGAATTCATGATACTATCAATGCCCCACAGTAGGACACTGCCACCACCATATTTTACTGTAGGTGTTGGAAGAAAGATGGTGTAATCTGAAATTTTTGCTTCCTGGTTACAGCCAGATGGTCCCAAGTCTGCATAGCAGGGGGGCCTGGCTCCTTTGTGTGTATGACAATAAGATGAGAATCAGTGATTCTACAAGCAAGCTTCAAAGAGATCCAGGGCTCATGGAGACCAATATCTCTGGCAAATATCTCATTGGACAAGATGCAAGTGGGGGTGGTTATGAGTGGGCGTGTATGATAAGGGAACAATCTCACAAAGAAGGAAGTCAGTCTCTCTCTGTTCGAAGCAAGCCTGCCATGAGGTTGTGTCTCTGCCGACCTCATGGAATCTTGCATCAGGGATAGCCATGCGGCCCAGGCCTTCTTTCTTTAACATCTGAGACAAGCCGATGAAGAGTATCTAGGGGATGTGTTTAGACTTTGATATTTGATTGTTGCTATGTGTTATAGATATCTGCTGTTTGGTATATTCCTATTTTTCTTAAATGTAACATTATTTACTGAGCAACTGTGTCTGTCTTCATAGCTAACATTATAGCATTAGGCCTAGCATGTTCTTATATATTCTTATATATTAGCTAATTATAAGGACATAAAAATACAATTAATACATAGATGCAGTAGTTATATAATATAGGTCACGATATAGCATATTATTATTGCATATTTTATAACAATTGGCACCTAGAAAGCGTGTTGAATGTATTTCAGCACAGAACCTACAAAACCCTAATGTATTTTTGTTTTTGAGTCCATGTAAGCTAAAGAATCAAATAACCCGGAACTGGAAATCATCTCAAGTGCGGACAAAGATTTGCGCTAGCTCGCAAGAGCAGAAGCCTTGCTTTGATGGTCCTGAAAGGTATTTCACCAGTGAGATTTTTGGCTGATATATGTTTCGTGTCGGCTTGTGAATGGACGGCTGCTCTCTGAGAACACACACAGTTCCCAGAAAGCAGTGCGCCCCATTCACTAGGAGAAGAAGAAGAAGAGGAAAACAGACCGCGGCTGCGGAAGAGGTAGATTACGAACTTCCGCATAGCAACAGGTATTTCGGGTGAGTATAAAAAAAAAAAATGTTCACATTTTTTTTTTTTTTTTTTTTTAGGATTTTTGACCAAATGTTTTTTTCCTGGGTGGAACTCCACTTTAAACAGCTTGTGGATCTGTGTCTTTGTGTGTATTGTCTAAGAAAATGTTCACACAGGTTTTCAGTGTAGCTAGTTGCAGGTTTAACATATCAATGGATATTCTTGAACAGTTTCTTAAAAGGAATGGCTGCATTCAATTCAATACTATACAAAAGAATGCGTTAATACACCAATACAATGACCTATTAACCACTTACAGTGATGAAAATAAGTATTTGAACACCCTGCTATTTTGCAAGTTCTCCCACTTGAAAATCATGGAGGGGTCTGAAATTGTCATCGTAGGTGCATGTCCACTGTGAGAGACATAATCAAAAAAAAACAATTCCAGAAATCACAATTTATGAATTTTTAACTATTTATTTGTATGATACAGCTGCAAAGAAGTATTTGAACACCTGTCTATCAGCTAGAATTCTGACCCTCAAAGACCTGTTAGTCTGCCTTTAAAATGTCCACCTCCACTCCATTTATTATCCTAAATTAGATGCACCTGTTTGAGGTCATTAGCTGCATTAAGACACCTGTTCACCCCATACAATCAGTAAGAATCCAACTACTAACATGGCCAAGACCAAAGAGCTGTCCAAAGACACTAGAGACAAAATTGTACACCTCCACAAGGCTGGAAAGGGCTATGGGGAAATTGCCAAGCAGCTTGGTGAAAAAAGGTCCACTGTTGGAGCAATCATTAGAAAATGGAAGAAGCTAAACATGACTGTCAATCTCCCTCGGACTGGGGCTCCATGCAAAATCTCACCTCGTGGGGTCTCAATGATCCTAAGAAAGGTGAGAAATCAGCCCAGGACTACACGGGAGGAGCTGGTCAATGACCTGAAAAGAGCTGGGACCACCGTTTCCAAGGTTACTGTTGGTAATACACTAAGACGTCATGGTTTGAAATCATGCATGGCACGGAAGGTTCCCCTGCCTAAACCAGCACATGTCAAGGCCCGTCTTAAGTTTGCCAATGACCATTTGGATGATCCAGAGGAGTCATGGGAGAAAGTCATGTGGTCAGATGAGACCAAAATAGAACTTTTTGGTCATAATTCCACTAACCGTGTTTGGAGGAAGAAGAATGATGAGTACCATCCCAAGAACACCATCCCTACTGTGAAGCATGGGGGTGGTAGCATCATGCTTTGGGGGTGTTTTTCTGCACATGGGACAGGGCGACTGCACTGTATTAAGGAGAGGATGACCGGGGCCATGTATTGCGAGATTTTGGGCAACAACCTCCTTCCCTCAGTTAGAGCTTTGAAGATGGGTCGAGGCTGGGTCTTCCAACATGACAATGACCTGAAGCACACAGCCAGGATAACCAAGGAGTGGCTCTGTAAGAAGCATATCAAGGTTCTGGCGTGGCCTAGCCAGTCTCCAGACCTAAACCCAATAGAGAATCTTTGGAGGGAGCTCAAACTCTGTGTTTCTCAGCAACAGCCCAGAAACCTGACTGTTCTAGAGAAGATCTGTGTGGAGGAGTGGGCCAAAATCCCTCCTCCAGTGTGTGCAAACCTGGTGAAAAACGACAAGAAACGTTTGACCTCTGTAATTGCAAACAAAGGCTACTGTACCAAATATTAACATTGATTTTCTCAGGTGTTCAAATACTTATTTGCAGCTGTATCATACAAATAAATAGTTAAAAAAATCATACATTGTGATTTCTAGAATTTTTTTTTTTGATTATGTCTCTCACAGTGGACATGCACCTACGATGACAATTTCAGACCCCTCCATGATTTCCAAGTGGGAGAACTTGCAAAATAGCAGGGTGTTCAAATACTTATTTTCCGCACTGTAACCCCCGGACCATATTGCTGGTCAAAGACCAGAGCACTTTTTGTCGCTTTAACTGACAATTGCGCAGTCGTGCGATGTGGCTCCCAAACAAAATTGGCGTTCTTTTTTTCCCACAAATTGAGCTTTCTTTTGGTGGTATTTGATCATCTCTGCGGTTTTTATTTTTTGCGCTATAATCAAAAATAGAGCGACTATTTTGAAAAAAAATCAATATTTTTTACATTTTGCTATAATAAATATCCCCAAAAAATATATAAAAAAACATTTTTTTTCCTCAGTTTAGGCCGATACGTATTCTTTTACATATTTTTCGTAAAAAAAAAATCGCAATTAGCGTTTATTGATTTGTTTGCGCAAAATTTATAGCGTTTACAAAAAAGGGGGTAGTTTTATTGCATTTTTATTAATATTTTTTTTTTTTACTAGTAATGGCGGCGATCAGCGTTTTTTTTTTTCAGTACCGAGACATTATGGCGGACACATCGGACAATTTTGACAAATTTTTGGGACCATTGGCATTTTTATAGCGATCAGTGCTATAAAAATGCATTGGATTACTATAAAAATGCCATTGGCAGTGAAGGGGTTAACACTAGGGGGCAGGGAAGTGTGTTCCTGGGTGTGTTCTAACTGTATGGGGGGGTTGACTCACTAGGGGAAATCACTGATCTTCTGTTCATACTTTGTATGAACAGGAGATCAGCGCTTCCCCCGCTGACAGGACCGAGAGCTTTGTGTTTACACACAAAGCTCCCGGTCCCCGCTCTGTAACGAACGAGCGAGCATGCCTGGCCGCGATCGCGCCCGCCGGGCACGCGCGCGGGACCCGGGGGACGAACGGGGGCACGTGCACGCGCCCCCTAGCGGCCGCTAAAGGGAGTATGTAGAGCTATGTGCTCGCGCCCAGCAGTGCTACCGTCCCGCCGTATAATGACGGTGGGCGGTCGGCATGTGGTTAAAGCAATGTAATAGTCATAATGATACCGCAAAGTTTAAAAAGTTTTTAAAAAAAGGCAAAGAAGAGAGGATGGCCAATATTATGAGCATGTTATTAAAAATGAAAGATATCGCCAAACAGAAAGAAGTACAATGGCATACTGAAAGAAAACAGTTATTGGAACAAGTACAAAGTGTAACCAAGAATATCCTAATTATGGTTGAAAAGGGCGATGCAGATGCTTGTGATCGTATTGAACAATTAGTGACTGAGAAATATGTATTGGAACAGAAAGTTATGCCGCGTACACACGGTCGTTTTTTGCGAAAGAAAAAAAAAGACGTTTTTTAAAACGTCATTTAAATTGATCGTGTGTGGGCAAAACAAAAAAAAATTCCAACATGCTTGAATTTTTTGTGTCGTTTTTCAAAACGTTGTTTTTTGTTTCACAAAAAGTCACCGTGTGTAGCAAAAACGTCGTTTAAAACGACGTTTTTCAACCCGCGCATGCCCAAAAGCGAGTTATGAAGCGAGCTTCAATGGAAAAGAGTGGTGAACGTAACCTCGCTTTTTGTGAAAAAACGATGGTGTGTAGGCAACATCGTCTTTGAAAAGTGAAGTTTCAAAAACGTTGTTTTTTACTTCACAGAAAACGTCATTTTTTTTCATCACATAAAGTGATGTGTGTACGTGGCATTAATATGTTAGAGGAAACTTGTAAATGGAGAGGAAGTTGCATTGCCTCTTAGAATCATAGAGAGTCTGAGAATGAGCGTATTATAATACAGCTTAGAAAGGAATTCGCTGAAAGTGCAATAGTGGAGGTACCCTCTGCGCAGAAAAGATAGAGGTTAATAAGCATGCAGAAAAACCATATGATGATAGAAATCAATGTTGAAGATTTAACTAAAAGTGTGACAACCGCTTGTGAAAATTATTCTAGTATTGAATCAGTGGAGACTTCTGATGAGTCCATCGCTAGTGATGACTCCTCAGATGATGAAAGTATAAAGTCTGTACATAGTAATGTTATGCAGCAATGTAATTATCAATCGCCATATGTTTAGAAAAGGGCCCATGCAGGGAGACCGACCCTTAAATGTTTTTTGTGTAAAAGGGGGGGACACATCGCCAAATATTGTTGGGCGGCGAACAATGATATCAAAAGAAGATCCCATCACCCTAAAACTACCCCAAGGCGTTATGAAGTGTATTTGGTGAGATGGGGTAGCCCTAGGCATCGGGGCCAAAATACTAAATTAAGACAGGAAAGGCATTACTATGCAAAATGGAGGGAGCCACATGTTCATTCAAATATAGAAATGGGGGGAAACAATGGTAGCAGCCCTTAGAGAGCTGCAGGGATGGTGAGAATATTCTGGTTAATGTTTATTTGCTATGAAAAAGATGTGAGTTACAGAGTCCTTAATATATATATATATATATATATATATATATATATATATATATACACAGTGCCTTGCGAAAGTATTCGGCCCCCTTGAACTTTGCGACCTTTTGCCACATTTCAGACTTCAAACATAAAGATATAAAACTGTTAATTTTTGTGAAGAATCAACAAGTGGGACACAATCATGAAGTGGAACGAAATTTATTGGATATTTCAAACTTTTTTAACAAATAAAAAACGGAAAAATTGGTTGTGCAAAATTATTCAGTCCCCTTAAGTTAATACTTTGTAGCGCTACCTTTTGCTGCGATTACAGCTGTAAGCCGCTTGGGGTATGTCTCTATCAGTTATGCACATCGAGAGACTGAAATTTCTGCCCATTCCTCCTTGTAAAACAGCTCGAGCTCAGTGAGGTTGGATGGAAAGCGTTTGTGAACAGCAGTTTTCAGTTCTTTCCACAGATTCTCGATTGGATTCAGGTCTGGACTTTGACTTGGCCATTCTAACACCTGGATATGTTTATTTGTGAACAATTCCATTCCATTGTAGATTTTGCTTTATGTTTTGGATCATTATCATGTTGGAAGACAAATCTCTGTCCCAGTCTCAGGTCTTTTGCAGACTTCCCATCAATTTTAACCATCTTCCCTGTCCCTGCTGAAGAAAAGCTGGCCCAGACCATGATGGTGCCACCACCATGTTTGACAGTGGGGATGGTGTGTTCAGGGTGATGAGCTGTGTTGCTTTTACGCCAAACATAACGTTTTGCATTGTTGCCAAAAATTTTGATTTTGGTTTTATCTGACCAGAGCACCTTCTTCCACATGTTTGGTGTGTCTCTCAGGTGGCTTGTGGCAAACTTTAAACAACACTTTTTATGTATATCTTTAAGAAATGGCTTTCTTCTTGCCACTCTTCCAAAAATGCCAGATTTGTGAAGTATACAACTGATTGTTGTCCTATGGACAGAGTCTCCCACCTCACCTGTAGATCTCTGCAGTTCATCCAGAGTGATCAAGGGCCTCTTGGCTGCCTCTTTGATCAGTATTCTCCTTGTATGAGCTGAAAGTTTCGAGGGACGGCCAGGTCTTCGTAGATTTGCAGTGGTCTGATAGTCCTTCCATTTCAATATTATCGCCTGCACAGTGCTTTTTGGGATGTTTAAAGCTTGGGAAATTTTTTTGTATCCAAATCCGGCTTTAAACTTATCCACAACAGTATTTCGGACCTGCCTAGTGTGTTCCTTGTTCTTCATGATGCTCTCTGCACTTTAAACGGACCTCTGAGACTATCACAGTGCAGGTGAATTTATACGGAGACTTGATTACACACAGGTGGATTTTATTTATAATCATTAGTCATTTAGGTCAACATTGGATCATTCAGAGATCCTCACTGAACTTCTGGAGAGAGTTTGCTGCACTGAAAGTAAAGGGACTGAAAAATTTTGCACGCCCAATTTTCCAGTTTTTTATTTGTTAAAAAAGTTTGAAATATCGAATAAATTTTGTTCCACTTCCTGATTGTGTCCTACTTGTTGTTGATTCTTCACAAACAATTACAGTTTCATATCTTTATGTTTGAAGCCTTAAATGTGGCAAAAGGTCACAAAGTTCAAGGGGTCCGAATACTTTCGCAAGGCACCGT
This sequence comes from Rana kukunoris, assembly GCA_029574335.1. Lineage (NCBI taxonomy): Eukaryota > Metazoa > Chordata > Amphibia > Anura > Ranidae > Rana > Rana kukunoris. The sequence continues at coordinate 54,660,310 of CM056060.1, read as the reverse complement.
GTATATATATATATATATATTTATTTATATATATTATATATATTTTCGAGGATAAGCCTCTGGTTCATTTTTTTTTAACCACTTAAGGACCTTACAAGGACCTTACAAGACTAAAACATTTTTTTTGCTAGAAAATTACTTAAAACCCCCAAACATTATATATTTTTTTCCTAACACCCTAGAGAATAAAATGGCGGTCATTGCAATACTTTTTGTCACAACGTATTTGCGCAGCGGTCTTACAAGCGCACTTTTTTTGGAAAAAATTCACTGAATTAAAAAATAAGACAACAGTAAAGTTAGCCCAATTTTTTTTATATTGTGAAAGATAATGTTACGCCGAGTAAAATGATACCCAACATGTCGCGCTTCAAAATTGCGTCCGCTCGTGGAATGGCGTCAAACTTTTACCCTTAAAAATCTCCATAGGCGACGTTTAAAAAATTCTATAGGTTGCATCTTTCGGGCTACAGAGAAGGTCTATGGCTAGAATTATTGCTCTCGCTCTACCGATCGCGGTGATAACTCACTTGTGTGGTTTGAACACCGTTTTCATATGCAGGTGCTACTTACGCATGCGTTCGCTTCTGTGCACGCACGTTAAAACATTTTTTAAATTTTTTTCTTATTTATTTATTTTATTAATTTTTACACTGAAAAAAATGGATCACATTTATTCCTATTACAAGGAATGTAAACATCCCTTGTAATAGTAAAGAAGGGAGAGTATAGTCTCAATTACTTAAATTGAAAAATATAATTATAATGTACCAGCATCCCAGGATGATTGGAAGAAGGGGGACCATATAGTTGGAGACAACAAAGCTGCTTGACACAATGGGGCTGATTTACTATTGGCACTGCGCTGCGCCGGTACATGCCTTAATAGGTGCGCTGGATGAAGCCCTAATTAGGCGCATGAATCGGCCGCAGCAGCAGCGCAATGTAATTGATAAGTAAAGCCGCCGCCGAACTCCCTGTATAAGTCTATGGGGGAAATCTTAATTGTGAATTTTAAAGGCTAATCTGCAAGTTTTGTCCTAAAAAGTGTTTGGGGACCTCAGTCCTGCCCCAGGGGACATGTACCAATGCTTTTTTTCTTTTTTAAAACGGCCGTTTTTTCGGGAGCAGTGATTTTAATAATGCTAAAAGTGCAATAATAAAAGTGTAATTTTTCTTTACATTTCGTACCATGGGGGGCTCTAATGTCAGCATGTGAAAAAGCGCATGTTTCCCGTGGTTAGAACTGTCTCTGCACAAAATGAAATTTTTCAAAGCAAAAAAGCCATTTAAAACTCGCGGCTATAATGAATTGTCGGCTCCCGGCAATTGCAGGAGAATTCATTCATTAAAAAGACGAAAAAAAAAGCCCTTTAGGTCTGGTAGGGATATTAAGGGGAACCCTGCCGTCAATTTAAAAAAAAAATGACGTGGGGTTCCCCCCAAATATCCATAACCAGACCCTTCTGGTCTGGTGTGGAATTTAAGGGGAACTCCACCCCAAATTTCCATAAAAAATGGCATGGAGTCCCCCCTAAAATCCACACCAGACCCCTTATCCGAGCACGTTGACCTGGCCGGCCGCAGAAAAGACGGGGGGACAGAGCGCGGGCCCCCCCCCTCTCCTGAACCGCACCAGGCCACATGCCCTCAACATTGGGAGGGTGTTTTGGGGTGCCCCCCAAAACACCTTGTCACCATGTTGATGAGGACAAGGGTCTCTTCCCCACAACCCTTGCCCGGTGGTTGTGGGGGTCTGCGGGCAGGGGGCTTTTCGAAATCTGGAAGACCCCTTTAACAAAGGGGCCCCCCAGATCCCGACCCCCCCCCCCTGTGTGAAATGGTAATGGGGTACCTTGTACCTCTACCATTTCACGAGAAAAAAAAATGTAAAGGGTTAAAAACAACAAGAGCCGGTTTTTGACAAGTCCTTTATTATCTTCTTTCTTCTTTCCTTCGGGTTTCTTCCTTCTTCTTCTTCCTCTGCTTCTGTCTTGGGTCTTCTATTCCCGCATCTTGCCCTGGGTGTTCTTCCATCTTCTGCTCCTCCCGCTGTCCTTCTCGTCCGCATCTTTTCCTTCTTCTTCGCCGGAGGCGCCGCTTCCAATTGAAATCCCCGCTGTCTGCCGGACCACGCCCCCCTCTGACGCCACGGGCAAGCTCTTAGGAGTGTGCTGCAAGTGCGTCAGAGGGGGGCGTGGTCACATGTCAGAGGGCGGGCAATTCAATTTGAAGCTTGTGCGTGGCTTTTTCTTTGCCGGAGTCGCCGCTTCCAATTGAATTGCCCGCTTTCTGGAACATTTGACCACGCCCCCCTCTGACGCACAGGCAGCACACGGGGACTTTCCTAAGAGCTTGCCCGTGGCGTCAGAGGGGGGCGTGGTCCGGCAGACAGCGGGGATTTCAATTGGAAGCGGCGCCTCCGGCGAAGAACAAGAAGGAGAAGATGCGGACGAGAAGGATAGCGGGAGGAGAAGAAGATGGAAGAACACGCCGGGCAAGATGCGGGAATAGAAGACCCAAGACAGAAGCAGAGGAAGAAGAAGAAGGAAGAAACCCGAAGGAAAGAAGAAAGAAGATAATAAAGGACTTGTCAAAAACCGGCTCTTGTCGTTTTTTACACTTCACACTTTTTTTTTCTCGTGAAATGGTAGAGGTACAGTGTACCCCATTACCATTTCACACAGGGGGGGGCCGGGATCTGGGGGGCCCCTTTGTTAAAGGGGTCTTCCAGATTTCGATAAGCCTCCTGCCCGCAGACCCCCACAACCACCGGGCAAGGGTTGTGGGGAAGAGACCCTTGTCCTCATCAACATGGGGACAAGGTGTTTTGGGGGGTACCCCAAAACACCCTCCCAATGTTGAGGGCATGTGGCCTGGTGCGGTTCAGGAGGGGGGGGCCGCGCTCTGTCCCCCCCTCTTTTCTGCGGCCGGCCAGGTCAACGTGCTCGGATAAGGGGTCTGGTGTGGATTTTAGGGGGGACTCCACGCCATTTTTTTTTTAATTTGGAGTGGAGTTCCCCTTAATTCCACACCAGACCTGAAGGGTCTGGTTATGGATATTTGGGGGGGACTCCACGCCATTTTTTTTTAAATTTGGGATGGAGTTCCCCTTAAATTCCACACCAGACCTAAAGGGTCTGGTTATGGATATTTGGGGGGAACCCCACGTCATTTTTTTTTAAAACAAATGACGGCGGGGTTCCCCTTAATATTCATATCAGACCTGAAGGGCCTGTAATGGAATTTGGATAGAACCCCACGTCATTTGAAAAATTATTTTAAAATTCGTACCATGGGGGGGGGGGAGGGGAGGGGGGGGGGAATGTCAGCAGGTGAAAAAGCGCACTTTTCCTGTGGTTAGAAATATGTCTTTGCACAAAATGACATTCTTAAAAAAAAAAAAAAAACTTTTAAAACTGACTCGCGGCAATAATGAATTGTCAGCTCCCGGCAATTGCAGGAGAATTCATTCTTAAAAAACCCGAACAAAAAAAGCGTGGGGGTCCCCCCAAATTCAATAACCAGACCCTTTAGGTCTGGTATGGATATTAAGGGGAACCCCGCCGTCAATTTAAAAAAAAAATGACGTGGGGTTCCCCCCAAATATCCATAACCAGACCCTTCAGGTCTGGTGTGGAATTTAAGGGGAACTCCACCCCAAATTAAAAAAAAATGGCGTGGAGTCCCCCCTAAAATCCACACCAGACCCCTTATCCGAGCACGTTGACCTTGCCGGCCGCAGAAAAGAGGGGGGGACAGACGCGGCCCCCCCCTCTCCTGAACCGCACCAGGCCACATGCCCTCAACATTGGGAGGGTGTTTTGGGGTACCCCCCAAAACACCTTGTCCCCATGTTGATGAGGACAAGGGTCTCTTCCCCACAACCCTTGCCCGGTGGTTGTGGGGGTCTGCGGGCAGGAGGCTTATCGAAATCTGGAAGACCCCTTTAACAAAGGGGCCCCCCAGATCCCGGCCCCCCCCTGTGTGAAATGGTAATGGGGTACACTGTACCTCTACCATTTCACGAGAAAAAAAAAAGTGTCAAGTGTAAAAAATGACAAGAGCCGGTTTTTAACAAGTCCTTTATTATCTTCTTCTTTTCTTCTTTCCTTCGGGTTTCTTCCTCCTTCTTCTTCCTCTGCTTCTGTCTTGGGTCTTCTATTCCCGCATCTTGCCCGGCGTGTTCTTCCATCTTCCTCTCCTTCCGCTGTCCTTCTCGTCCGCATCTTCTTCTTCTTGTTTTTCTTCGCCGGAGGCGCCGCTTCCAATTGAAATCCCCGCTGTCTGCCGGACCACGCCCCCCCTCTGATGCCACGGGCAAGCTCTTAGGAAAGTCCCAGTGTGCTGCCTGTGCGTCAGAGGGGGGCGTGGTCACATGTTCCAGAAAGCGGGCAATTCAATTGGAAGCGGCGACTCTGGCAAAGAAAAAGCTGCGCACAAGCTTCAAATTGAATTGCCCGCCCTCTGACATGTGACCACGCCCCCCTCTGATGCACTTGGAGCACACTCCTAAGAGCTTGCCCGTGGCGTCAGAGGGGGGCGTGGTCCAGCAGACAGCGGGGATTTCAATTGGAAGCGGCGCCTCCGGCGAAGAACAAGAGGGAGAAGATGCGGACGAGAAGGACAGCGGGAGGAGCAGAAGATGGAAGAACACCCAGGGCAAGATGCGGGAATAGAAGACCCAAGACAGAAGCAGAGGAAGAAGAAACCCGAAGGAAAGAAGAAGATAATAAAGGACTTGTCAAAAACCGTCTCTTGTCGTTTTTAACCCTTTACATTTTTTTTTCTCGTGAAATGGTAGAGGTACAAGGTACCCCATTACCATTTCACACAGGGGGGGGCGGGATCTGGGGGGCCCCTTTGTTAAAGGGGTCTTTCAGATTTCGATAAGCCTCCTGCCCGCAGACCCCCACAACCACCGGGCAAGGGTTGTGGGGAAGAGACCCTTGTCCTCATCAACATGGGGACAAGGTGTTTTGGGGGGTACCCCAAAACACCCTCCCAATATTGAGGGCATGTGGCCTGGTGCGGTTCAGGAGAGGGGGGGGCCGCGCTCTGTCCCCCCCTCTTTTCTGCGGCCGGCCAGGTCAACGTGCTCGGATAAGGGGTCTGGTGTAGATTTTAGGGGGGACTCCACGCCATTTTTTTTTAATTTGGGGTGGAGTTCCCCTTAAATTCCACACCAGACCTGAAGGGTCTGGTTATGGATATTTGGGGGGAACCCCACGTAATTTTTTTTTGGAAAATTGACGGCGGGGTTCCCCTTAATATCCATACCAGACCTAAAGGGTCTGGTTATTGAATTTGGGGGGACCCCCACGCTTTTTTTTTGGTGTTTTTTATGAATGAATTTTCCTGCAATTGCCGGGAGCTGACAATTAATCATTGCCGCGAGTCAGTTTTAAACGGCCTTTTTTCCTTCAGAATGTCATTTTTCACATGCTGACATTACACCCAGGGCCGCCATCAGGGGGGTATTTGCCCCCCCCCCCCCCATGGTACGAAATTTCAAGGAATTTTTTACTTTTATTGTTGCACTTTAACCACTTCCATACCGCGCCTATTCTGGCACTTCTCTCCTTCATGTAACAATTATATTTTCTTCCTTGAAAATTACTCAGGACCCCCAAACATTATATATATTTAATTAACAAACACCCTAGGGAATAAAGTGGCGGCCATTTTTTCGTACACATTTCCAACGGTATTTGCGCCAAAAATTTTCAAACGTTTTTTATTTTTTTGGCTTTCAAAAAAAAACCTGTTTCATGAATGACAAAATAAGAAAGCAGTAAAGCTAGCCCAATTTTTAGGGATAAGGTAAAAGATGATGTTACACCGAGTAAATAGATACCTAACTAGTCACGCTTTCATATTGCGCACACTCATGGAATGGCGCTAAACTTCGTTATTAAAAATCTCCATAGGCAACGCTTGACTTTTTTTCTCAGGTTACCACTTTGGAGTTACAGAGGAGGTCTAGTGCTAAAATTATTGCTCTCACTCTAACGCACGCTATGATACCTCACATGTGGGGTTTGAAGGATGTTTACATATGTGGGTGGGACTTGCATGCGTGTTCGCTTCTGAGTGCGAGCTACTAGGGACAGGAGCATTTAAATTCCTTTTTTATTTAATTTTTTAACTTAATATTTTCATTTTTGCACTTGTTTGTCCCTTTTTTTGTATTATTTTTCACTTTTCTTCCTATTACAAGGAATGTAAACATCCCTTGTAATAGGACTAGTGTGTGACAGGTCCTCTTTATAGAGAAAGGCGGGGTCAATTAGACCCCACATCTGTCCTCCAGGCTGGAAAGCATGGAATTGGTAAAAGTAAAAAATAAAAAAACATCTCATGCTTTCAGCTGCGATCATGTTCGTTCAGCACAGTAGTGTATTGTGTAGCATGTTCACCTAGCAGCAAAAGGGTTGCTGGTTCGAATCCCGCCCGTGACACTATCTGCCTGGAGTTTGCATGTTCTCCCTGTGCGGGTTTCCTCCCACAATCTAAAAACATGCTGTAAATTGGATCCTGTCTAAATAAGCCCTAATATGCAGTAGGATATTTAGGTTTTGTGCTTCCCTAGGCCTGACCAAATTTTGGCACCCCCTAATAGAAAAATGACCCACCCTTCCTGTCAAGGCCACACCCTGTTTTTTTATGACCCACCCAGGAATTTTCAGGGGACACACACAAGTTCTGTGGGGGGGGGGGACCCGGGGGGGCCCTTAATTTGCCTAGTTTTTCGATCACTTCCTGTTTGGCTATGGGGCAGGAAGTGAAGGCCAATCTCCCCAAACGGACAGGGATAATACAAAATAAACTGACAGAGCTTTTAACCCCCCCCCCCCAACTCTATCCAAAATGAAAGAAATCAAAAAAATAAAAGTGATGATTATAGTTCCAGTTTAACCCCAAATTTCAGATCATTTTATTGAGAGGCTTAAGAAAATATAACCATGGCAATAGGCCAGGATCCAGCGTTGCTAATATGTATGAATGTGTGTTAGGGACCCCCACAAACACCACCCAATGTTAAATCAACAATTTTCTTGTTTGTTTTGGGGATGCCTGCACCCCTGATAGGGTAAAGACACCTCACAAATGTTGTCACTTTCTACTTAATTCATTCACTTCCTGCCACATAGCCAAACAGGAAGTGAGGGAAACACCTGAGTAATGTTTTGTTGGGGACACAGATCAATCTAAATAGTTTCCCATTTTGGAAATTGCATTTTGCTGTGTACACCCCAAATTAGTAGGAATCTTGGACTTTGGGGTCCATTTACTAAAGGCAAATCCACTTTGCACTACAAGTGGACAAGCAAGGAAGAAAAATAAAAACTTGGCGGGATTGGAAGTAAAAACCATCAGTGCTTCCCTTCTGATTTTCATTGCCTACGCTTCTACTGCAGAGCGGCTTTGCCTTTACTAAACCCCAAAATAACTAATCATTTGGGGTGTACACTGCAGTGCAATTTGCTTAATGGTGACACTAGTTAGATTGACCTGTGTCCCGAAGAAAAGACCATTGGTAGGGTTTTAACCTCACTTCCTGTTCAGCTGTGTGACAGGAAGTGAAGCCAATTTTAGGAAAAGGGACACAAAGCCCAACCTAAAAATACTAGCAGGGGTTTAAACACTCACTTGGCTTCCCTCAAACAACCCACAATTAGAATAGGATTTTTCTTGTGCTAGTTTCAAGCACAGCGCTGTAAATCAGCACTTCAAGCCTGTCCACCAATGCCTTGAAGGAAGAGGTTGTGTCTTTGAAGCAGCTCCTGTGAAGAACCAGACCCTGGAGGAGAGGGGAGGCTATGGCCTCATCAAGCCCAGGCCAGGGGCTTGTTCCTGGGCAAGGGGAGTTCACCTCCCGCCCGGTACCTCCGAGGACCGTGGATCTCCCGAGTTTTGGGGATTTAAATAAAGAAGAGAAGCAATTTTTGTCGGTCCAGTCCAAGCTGGCAGATTGGACTTTTCCCCAGCAAGGGGAGGATGATCAGCGAATGCTGAGAAGACGCAGCAAAACCAAAGGTTTGATTCAGAAGGCAGCACAAGCTCTCCATTCCAGGATTACAGTGCTGGCCAGTTTAAGGAACAGAAGAGATCGGGCTAGTAGCTCAAAAAGATTCGAATTCAAGGAAGCAATAGACCTGTTGAAAGAGCAGAATGGCCAGTTATGGGGTCTTGTTATGTGTCTCTGTTCCAGAGGGACTGCAGAGAAGGCTTTCCTCCTTCCAATCAGGAGGGAGCTCCAACGTGCCTCTGAGGAGAGCAAGCAGGCAGCAAGGAGAGGCAAGTCAGCATTAGTAGCTGAGGGGGCTGGGGGCTCTCTGTTAGTGGAACCTCAGACCTCAGGGACTATCTCGGAGAGTACCGCTGAGGGCGCCCAGGCACCTGCCGGACCCCAACCTGTGAAGAAAGGGGGTACAACATCAAGAGGGAGGTTGTCCCACGAAGCAGGAGGTACTTGCGTGAGTGAGAGAGGTCTCAACCCCGTGGTGAGTCTTCCTCGTCTTCCGCCTGGTCTTTTGGTCACCGTGAAGAGTGTGTCTGGTTCCCAGCAAGATCAGGGTGATAAGCCTGCTCCTGGAAGCGGGGGTGCTTTGGCCTCTGTGAACCCAGCAAGTAGCCTACAGCAGGGTCAGCCGGCCGTTGTGGTGGCGACCGCTGCGGGTTTACAGGGTGAGGGGCAGGCATCTACCGCGGATCCAGTTGAGATGGACTGTATGACATCTAGTATGGAAGAAGCTATGGCTAGGATAGCAATGGCTGCTGAGGGAGAGGGCACGCCACGCCATGTGGAGCCTCCTGTTTCTGGACGACCAATCAGCAGTGACTTGGAGGGCATTTCCGCTGTGCGGGAATCTCCCGTGATTGGGACGGAGCCGCAACCGGAAGTGACGTCAGCACGTGACCCGGAACCGGAAGTGACGTCAGCACGTGACCCGGAACCGGAATTGACGTCAGCGGGTGAACCGGAAGTGGCTGTGGTGACACCCGGAGCTCCATTTCCCGGCCAGGTCCGGTCCTCAGCTTTGGAACAGAATACCCAGGGACTTGTGAGTACTTCCCCATCTGCGGGTCTCCCTTCTGAACAGGCTCCAGTTTGGGGGGATCACCCTGCGGGACATTTAGATGATGAATGTTTGGCAATGGATTTTATTAGAAAGTTAGAAGGTTCCCAGTCTGCAGCTGTGACAGAAGTCCATGTAGGTTCCTATGGAGCCTGTGAAGAGATGGGGGACTCTGGTTTTAATATGGATGATACTCAATTGGCTCAGGTACAGGAAGTTGTGTTAGGGTCGGGCCCCCTTTCGGGTCCTTCAGTAGTGAGGGGGAGGGCAGCGAGTCATGAGGAGACTGCCCAGGTTGCGTCAATGGAGGTCCTGAGGGGGGTTGGTCCATTTGATGCACCCCAACCTGCGGGAGTTATCACAACCTCTCAGGAAGAGAGCTTGCTCAATGCTTTGAGGGAGGGCAGGTCTTATGCCCAAGTGGCTGGGTTAAGTGCTCCCTTGGATCATATTTACAGCAAGTTCGGTGCCCGCAATTTCAGGGTTCCCCCTGCGCAAGAGCAGCGGGGTGAGGGGGCATGGTCCAGGGGAGGTGGTGGTACAGAACGCAGGAGGAGGAATGTGGTGCAACTAAAGTTTATTGGTGAAGGTCAGTGCCCGTCCCGAGAAGAGGTCATCGATATGGTCCTCTCTCTGGGAGTAAGGGCGTCTGACCTCTTTGCGGTTATCCATCCGGGAGGTTCAGTAGAGGTTGATTTTAGTTTTATGTCAGTCATCGTTATGGAAATGTTTTTGTTGAATTATGAACTAGTTAAAAGACAGGACCCATGGTCCAAGTTCTGTTTGACCCCCCTGTCTAGGCAGGAGGAGGTCAAAAATGTAACCATCCTGGTACGCAATGAATCCCTTCCTCCGGAAGACATTGCGACCTGGTTGACCCGTCATGGCCAGCTCCAGTGCCCCCTTTGGAAGAAGGTGGATGAAAGGGGGATCTGGACAGGGGCCTGGGGGGTTAAGATTAAGTTGAAAAGGCAGGGAAATAGCATGGCTCATATCCCTGGGAGTGCTTTCATTGGGAGAGACAGAATTTTGGTTTTTTATCCTGGACAGCCTAAAAGGTGTTTTAAGTGCGGGTCCCCCACTCACTTGAGCGCTGAATGCACTGTTGTGAAGTGCACGCGCTGTGGTGGGAGGGGTCACCTGGCGGACGGGTGTGCCCATATTAGATGTAATCTTTGTAACGAGTTAGGTCACCCTTTCAGTCGATGTCCGCAGGCTTATAGGGGTAATGTGCAAGAGGAATCTGGGGTGTCGGAGGGTTTCACCTCGGACACTGATTCTGAGATGGAGGGGGGTGGGGGGGGCAGGCCGCAGGTGCTTCTAGATCTGGTGGTCGGGCTGCCCCTATGCCCCAGAGGCAAGTTTCTGTCAGGAGGAGGGCGGGGGTTGGTGCAGCTGCCCCTGATCCTCCAGGTCAGAGTGGAGTGGACATTGATTCTGAGGTAGAGGGGGTGAGGAGCCTCAAAGGCAGGGTCTCATCAGGAGGAGGGCGGGGGTTAGTGCAGTAGCCCCTGACCCTCTGGGTCGGAGTGGAGTGTCAGGAGGTGGTGGGGTTTTCCTTGGGGGGCCTCCTGAGTTTTTGCTGGACTCCTCTGCCTTAGACACTGATTCTGAAGTAGAGGGGAGTGAGGAGGGTTTGGTGGTTCCCCCTGGGGGGGGGTGTTGGGGCCAGTCTGTGCTATCCTTCCCCCCCTTCCCTTTCTCTTCCTGTTGCCCCCTCCTCTCATTCTTGTTCTGTTCCCCTCCCGCTTTCTTCCCGTTTTGCCCCGGGTGGATTCTCATGCGTTGGGTGGTGCAGTAACCCAGGAGGATATGGAGGTGGCCCTTGGGTCACAGAAAAGACCTCAGGCCGGGTCAAGTGAAGAGCCCTCAGAGGGTATGAGTGGGGTGGGCCCAGCAGCCGGTGATACTGGTTGGGTAGTGCTTAGGAAGAATAAGAAGAAAAAGAAAAAAAGTAAAAAAGGTGTTAATGAGTGATGCAGGAGTGGGTTCTGTGCCCTGTTCTAAGCAGGATGAGGGTGCGGGTGCCGCAGAGTAATTTGTTATTTTACTAGTCGGTTAATATAGCGGGATTTTGTTCGATGTTTATGATGTATAGATATGTGGTCTGTTGATGGATTTGGCTAGCTATGACCTGGTGCAGTGGCCAGATGGGGCAGAGGCTGTAGGTTTCTGCAGTTGATGCCAATAGGCTTGCGCAGGTAGTTGGCTAATCCGCGTAAAATATGCCATATATAGTATTTTGTTATTCTTTCTTTTGTTTCTTATGGACCTTAATTATGGGTATGCACCAATAGTGACCCAAAGTGCAATGAGCCGGATAATGGAGGGTGATAAAAGTTTGCCCAACCTGATAGAGGTTAGCACTGGTGAATTGGTTGCGTGTTATTAGTCTGTGTTTTCAAGGTTTGTAAATTCAATGTTGGTTTTATCGGAGTGTTATAGTTGTTTAAATGATTATCTTGTATATGTAAATGTTTGTAAGCAGTGTGAGATTTTCTTGATGTTTCCCCGTTATTTGTAAATTTGGTACCTAATGTAGTGTCTGAATAAACAAAAAATTTCCACCAATACACCACCCCCCCCCCTCCAACAGGCCATGTTTGCAGCTTTTCCTACATCTTGCACATGTGCTTTAAAAAGTCAGTCTGGACATCAATTCTAGGAAACAATACTTACCGCTTTGTCTTCCTTTTCTGGTGACTAAACATTTCATGCATACACACCAGGAAAGAGCTTAGAGACAAATCACACTTGATGGTTTAGGCTCAAACTATTTCAGCTGCAGCGGTTGAAATCCATAGCATGAAAAAAATATCACAAAACAAACTTCAAAATTTGAAAGTAATTTTATTGGTCCACAAAACAAGGAAAGCAAAACAAAAAATTACAAATAAACACACCAAAAAAATATAAAAAAAACTAAAAACAAAAAAGACCAACGTTTATTTCACAGTCATTGGAAAATAAATCATGCTTTTGAAATAACAGGATAGACCCACAGGATTAAAACATTAGTCATTAACATCTTGAGAAACATTTAGCAAAATTAGGCAGCAGACAAAACATAAAAAAAAAAAAAAAACTTGCTCCAAAACATCTCTGTTTCACTCCGCCATTACTTCCAGCCAGCAAATCTGCCCCCCTCTGAGGGCAGCTGACACGTGCACTATCCACGCTTTTTATAAAATGTGTGCTAATGAACCAATTGGAAACACATGAAGAAATGTCGGCCTCTAGTTTGTGTGCACTTGTAACTGCTTACACCTGTTAAGGATGTCCTTAAATTACTAAGCCAAAAAAACAGCTTTCTGAGCATGCTCAGAAAGATGCATGTCATTTTCAGGCTCAGACAACCAGCTTCTTTTTCTAAGTGTTCGAGCATGCCCAGTTCACTCGAAATGCAGTACCAGAATCAAATCTGCAATGGCGGATTAAAGCATTAGAGGTGTTTAATTTTTTTTTGGTCCCCCTGAACTGATGCTTTACAAGCTGAAGGGGAGGTCTTATAGAATTTTTACGTAACAAACATAAATAATAATAATTTAATCGCCCCTGTCCCTAGTAGCTCGCAGTCAGAAGCGAACAAGCAGCATTTTTTTTGTTTCCGGTTACCAGTTTAGATTTACAGATGAGGTCTAGTGCTAATAGTATTCCTCTCGCTCTTACGCACGCTATGATACCTCACATGTGTGGTTTGAAGGATGTTTCCATATGTGGGCGGGCCTTAAATGTGTAAGTCCCGCCCACATATTAAACCCCCGTTCAAACCCCACATGTGAGGTATCATAGCGTACGTTAGAGCGAGAGCAATACTTTTAGCACTAGACCTCCTCTGTAAATCTAAACTGGTAACCTGAAAAACATAAAAAAGCGTTGCCTATGGGTATTTTTAAGTACTGAAGTTTGGCGCCATTCCATGAGTGTGTGCAATATTAAAGTGTAACATGTTGGGTATCTATTTACTCGGTGTAACATCATCTTTCACATTATGGCCATAAATTGGGATAACTTTAGTGTTTTCTTAAATTGTAACCACTTGAGCCCCAGACCATATTACTGGTCACTGACGGGGCCAGTTTTTGCATTTCAACAATGCGTCATTTTAACTGACAATTGCGTGGTTGTGCGACGTGGCCCCCAAACAAATTTGGCGTCCTCTTTTTTCCCCCAACAAATTTTTTTTTTTTTTTTTTGGTGGTATTTGATCACCTCTGCGTTTTTTCTTATTTTTGCTTGAACCAAAAATATAGCGACAATTTTGTAAATAAAAAGACAACTTTTTTACTGTTTGCTATAATAAATCTCCCCCAAAATATATTCCAAAACTTTTTGCCCTCAGTTTATGCCGATACGTAAGCTTCGACATATTTTTGGTTCCAAAAAATCACAATAAGCGTTTGATTGGTTTGGGCAAAAGTTATAAGTAGGGGTTGGTCTTATGGGTTTTTTAGGAATATATTTTTGTTTTACTAGTAATAGTGGCGATCATTGATTTTTTTTGGCTACTGTGACATTGTGGCAGACACATTTTTGTGAGCTTTGGCATTTTTCTAGCGAGCAATGGTATACAAATGCATTGCTTACTATAAAAATGTCACTGGCAGGGAAGGGGTTAACACTAGGGGCGAGGAAGGGGTTGATTATGTTACCTGGGTGTGTTCTAACTGTAAAGGGGGTGGGACTGTCTAGGGGAAATGACAGATCGCTGTTCATACATTGTATGGACAGACGAGCAGGCATTCCCCCCCTGACAGGACCAGGATAAAGGGGAACTCCACCCCAAATTTAAAAAAAAACGGCGTGGGGGTTCCCCTTCAGGTGCACAACAGGCTCTTAGATTTGATCTGGAACATAAGGGGTTAAACCCACGCCAAAAACGGCGTGGGGTTCCCCCTCAGATCCAGACCAAACCCTTCTCCCAGGCACGCAGTCTGGCCGGACAGGAATGGGGGTGGGGACGAGCGAGCGCCCCCCCCCCCCTCCTGAGCCGTACCAGACCACATGCCCTCGACATGGGGGAGTGTGTGCTTTGGGGGAGGGGGGCACTGCCCCCCCACCCCAAAGCACTCTTGTCCCCATGTCGATAGGGACAAGAGCCTCTTCCCGACAACCCTGGCCGTTGGTTGTCGGGGTATGCGGGCGGGGGGCTTATCAGAATCTGAGAGCCCCCTATAATAAGGGGGCCCCCAGATTCTGGCCCCCCACCCTATGTGAATGAGTATGGGGTACATCGTACACCTACCCATTCACCGGGTGGAAAAGTGTAAACACAAATAAACCACACAGAAAAAAATAATTTATTAGTCAGCTCTGGGGGTCTTCTGCCGGGACCCCCCACCACCAGCCCATTGGGCCCCGGGCTTCGCCGTTTTCTGCCGGGGGGGACACCCACCGATGCTCTCCGCCATGTCCAGCCAGGCCCCCACCCCAAAATAAGCTCTTTTACATCCGGGGGGGGGGCCGGCCGAAAACAGCAGAGAACAACGGGGGGCGGAGCCCCTCGGTCTTCCAGACGTTTTCTGCCGGGGGGGCTCCAGCCCCGCACCGGTCTTCGCCGCCGCCTTCCGCCGGGGGGACACCCACCGATGCTCTCGGCCATATTCGGCCAGGCCCCCACCCCAAATTAAGCTCTTTCACATCCGGGGGGGCCGGCGGAAATGGCGGAGAACAACGGGGACGAAACCCCTCCTCGGTCTCAGTGCAGCTCCTCCCACTGGCAGTAGTTCCGGCTCCTCCCACAGAGCTCATTCTGCTTCCTGCTGGAGAGGAGAGAAGACCTGTCTTCCAGAGCTCCTGTGTTCCAGCCTACCAGGACCAGCCTCCAGCCCCCAGCCCCCTGCCCCGGAAGAGGGGTGGGATGGCCTCCCTCAGCCCCGGAGGTGGACCGGCTTCCGGCCTCCGGAGGAGTCAACAGCACCTGCCCTCCAGCCAGACCACCGCCACCACCATCAGCAGGGAGGACCGTCTCTTCCTGGAGACCCAGGAGGGTCTCTCAGACTGGACAGCCCCTCAGCCAGGTGAGAATGAAGCAAGAACCAGGAAGAGGCGGGATAAAATCAAATCCCTGCTGGTGAGGATATCTCAGGCCTGCGTGGAAAAGATGACTACTCTCGCAGGCCTGAGGGAAAAGAGGGACAGGTGCTCCAGTAATAAGAGATCTGAATTCAAGGGGGCCATCACCACCCTAGGACTAGAAGTAAAAGAAATATGGGAATACCTGGGGGGCTTTTGCCAACGTGGGGCTGGAGAGGTGAACTTCCTAGAGGAGCTCCGGAGGACCCTCCAGCAGGCCAACCGGGAAGGGAGCCAGGCAGCGAGGAGGAGCGGGCGGTCTAAGAAGGGGTCCCAACCCCCCAAACAGCCAGGAGAGTCAGGGGAGCCTGGGTGCAGTGGGGGGGGGGGGGCGAGTGCCGGTGGTGCAGGGCCCAGTATGGCCATAAAACCTGGGGAGGGTTCCCGGAAGCCGATCCCTCGGTCCGTGGAAGGGACTGGGGGGTTGGCGAAGTCCGGGGAGTCCAGTGATCCAGGAGGTCGCCGGGCCCAGGTGCCGCCGGCGGTACCCCACCGCCATCTTCAGGTCAGCATACCCAGGCTCCCCCAGGATGGTCGCACTGCCACAGCTGAAGTCCGCCATGTGTCGGCTTCCATGACCCCTCAGCTTGCAGTGGAGCGGGAGGATCTGGCCATGGAAAGGCCAGGGACTGCTCCTGCAGCTGCTATGTCATCGGGAGAGAGGCAGACACATGGTGGAGGCATTGTGCTGCGGTCATCTGGAGGTAAACAGCTTGTGTGCAGTGTGGCCAAGATGGCGCCGGCTGTTGGGGGTGGAGTAGACTGGGACCCGGAAGTGACCGCCCAAGAACCGGAAGTGACCAGACCGGAACCGGAAGTGACCAGACCGGAAGCGGAAGTGCCCGTCCCGCGACCGGAAGTGCCCCCCCGCGAGTTTGCGGTGGTCGGTGGGGGCTCAGGGGACCTGGGGGATGAGAGGCCGGGGGTGCAGGGGTGCCCAGCCCCAGACGCTGCAGCAGGCACCTCCAGGCACCCCCGGCAGGAGATGGACAGAGACGGTGAGGACGGTAAATTGGACGGTAAGCTGCCACCCCCCCAGGTCCCCATGGACACTGCCACAAGCCCCGAGGGGCTCCCTGCAGCACAGGCGGGGTGGGGGGAAAGTCAGGTGGGACCCCTCCCAGTGGACTGTATAGCATATGATTATATCCGGCAGTTGGAGGGGTCCCAGGGGGGCTCCCCCCCAGTACAGGTGGAGTCCCAAGGGGCTGGTGTGGTCGCGGAGGGGTCTGGGTGGGGGAGTTTGGTGGGGGTGGTACCCCCCTCTGCTGTGGTCCCGGGGGGGGGGGAGCCTGTAGTCAGGCCAAAGGTGGTGGGTCAGGGTGGTCAGGGTATATCAGCGGGGGTGGGTGCAACACCACCGGCAGGGATGGGGGCCCCCCGTCCCCCCCCACTTCTGGGGGTGCTGAGGGGGGTGCCCCACTTCCGGAGAACATCTTTCGGGGGTCTCCGGAGGCCAACTTATTGTCTGCCCTAAAGGGGGGTCGCTCTTTCGCCCAGGTGTTGGGCTCTCGTGCCCCTCTGGACCACCTGTACAGCCGGTTTGGCGCCCAGAATTTCCGCGCCCCCCCTGCTGACCAGGAGAGGACGCAGGGGTCGGCGTGGACGAGGGGTACAGGTGGTCCAGAGAGGAGGCGTAGGAATGTTGTCCAGCTTCGGTACGAGGGTCCGGACCCCTGCCCCGCTCGAGGTGAGGTGGTGGGCCTGGTACTCTCCTTGGGTTTTGGGGTGGATGACCTTTTTGCTGTCATCCATCCCACCAACACACGGGAGTTTGATATAAGTTTTATCACTCCCGTGTGTATGGAACGCTTTATCACCAGCTTTGGGTTGGTGAGGGGCGTTGACCCTTGGAAGAGGTACAGGCTCATTCCCATCTCCAGGCAGGAGGAGGTTAAGAACATCACCATCCTGGTGAGGAATGAGTCGCTCCCTCCGGAGGACATTGCCACCTGGCTCGGGAGGTACGGGCAGTTGCAGACCCCCCTGAGGAAGAACCTTGATGAGCGGGGGGTATGGACCGGGGCTTGGTTTACCAGGATCCGGCTCAAGAGGGAGGGCAACAGTCGTTGCTTCAAGTGCGGCAGCCCGACCCACATGAGCTCGGACTGCACGGTGGTCAGATGTGGCCGGTGCCACGAGTTTGGCCACCAGTCCGAGTCATGTGGGAAGATATGCTGCAACTTGTGTGGTGAGATGGGGCACCCATTTAGCAGGTGTCCCAAAGCATATCGGGGTTCTTCCTCAGGGGGGGACCTCCCGGGCCGGGAGCGGCCGAAGCCCCCCCGGCGAGTGATGGCCGGGGGGGTGGGGATCCTGGAGCCCCTAGTACTGCTCCGGAGGGACCAACAGGCCCATTGCCTCAAAGAAGGCGGAGCAGGCGTGGGCGTGGGGCTCCCCCCCCGGGGGACACGGGCTCGGTTGGCCAGGAGGCTCCCGATCCTCCGGAGGGCGGAGCCGGTGGGGAGGAGTCGGGGAGGCCTGGGGGTCCCGGGCCTGAGGGTCCGGGGCCAGGGCCAGGGCCTTCCCCTCCTAATGTTGCAGGGCCGATCCCCATCCCCCTTCCCTTTCCCCCTCCTCACCATTGCCCCTCCCCTCCTACCTGGCCCTCCATCTGTTTCCCCATGCCCTCCTCCCTCATCTTCCCCTCCTCGTACCCCCCCCCCTCGTCCCCCCCCTCCCAAGTCCCGTCCCCCCCTCCCCCTTCTTCTTCCCGTTCAGTTAAGTCTGGTCCCCCCCCTGTCCTCTCCCCTGTCTCTGGCCCCCCTCCTGCCTCTTCCATTCCCCCCCCTTCTGCACCCAGAGTCTCCTCTGGCCCTGTGGCCATGGAGATGGAAGCTGCTCGAGCCTCATCCAAGAGGGAAATCTCGAGCAGCGGGTCCGAGGAGGGGGGTGGTGTAGTCATCTCGGAAGGGTGGCAGGAGTGGGAGCAGGTGAGACGCAAAAAGAAGAAGGGGAAGGCTGCCAGATCTGGGGGCGGGAAGTCCCCAGTGAAGGGTGGGGTTCCCCCAGGGGCACGAAGTGGGGTGTCCCTGGGGAACCTGTTTGGTATCTTCTCCTCCTCCTCGGGCTCAGAGGAGGAGGAAGTGTAGATATGTAAATATGTTTTTGTGTTTGTAGTATGAAGGAGAACATGACCACTTTCAATCATTCTGATGGCGGTACCCTCTCCAATACGGCTTGCGACCATTAATGTCGCAAGTATTCGTTCTGCGGGAGCTCGTTTTATGGCCTTCGATTTTCTCAGCCGTGTTGAAGCTGACATTTTGTTTTTGCAGGAGACCTGGCTGGCATCTGTGGCAGAGATGCATCTAGCAAAGAGGGAGTGGAGATGTGGGCCCTCCCTCTGGTCTCTTGCGGCCGAGCCCTGCAGTGGGGTTGCGGTCCTTTTTAAGACTGGTCCGGTGGCTTGCCGGCGAGTGATTGAAGTGGAGATCGGTAGATGTCTGGTGGTGGACGCTGTCATGAGGGGGCAATTCCTCCGGCTCATAAATTTTTATGGGCCTCAAACTAGGAGGGAGAGGAGGAGCCTCCTTACGGCGGTTAAGCCTTATCTTTTTACGTCCCAGCAGGTGATTTTTGGTGGCGATTTCAATATGATCACTAGGCCCAAAGACCGGGCAGGTGCCGCCAACCCTCTGGGATATGATAGTATTTTTTTGAATAACGTAGTGAGGGAGGCCAGGTTGGTGGATGTGCACGTTCGTCACCTCCCCAACCTCACTGGTTTCACATTTTCCCGAGGTAGTAGTAAGAGTAGTATTAGGTTTTTTTTAAAGGAGGACTCTGTCTGCTCGGCTCCTGAGCTGCAGTCGGTAGAGTTCTCCGATCACTGTATGGTATCTGTGGCCCTGAATGTCGCTGACACTCCTCAGAAAGGGAGGGGTTTGTGGCGCCTGAATGGGTCGCTACTGGAGGATCCTGAGGTTAGGGAAGCCTATGAGGTTTTCTTCCTGGGCCAGACCTCGCTCCTTGAGGGCAACTGCTCCCGCCTTGAGTGGTGGGAAGTAGTTAAAAAGAGGTCTGGCGACTTTTTCCGGGAAATCTCTGGGTACAGGGCAGCTTCCAAGTACCAGGCCTACCAGAGACTACGCAGGCAGCTTGACCGCCTGGTGTCCTCTGGGGGCTCTCGGGAACAGATATCCGGTCTGAAGGCGCAGATGAAGGAGTTTCAGTACGACCGTCTCGCCTCCCTGGTTTTTGAGAGGGATTACGGGAAGTTTATCTCTCCTGATCCCTACAGGAGCTGTGGTGAGGTGGCGAGGTCGAAGGTCGTACATGGCCTGAAGGATGCCTCAGGATCTCTGGTCCGGTCCAGATCGGGGATCCTGGGTGTCGTCAGAGACCACTTTTCGGACCTCCTGAAGAAGCGGCCTCTAGACATGGAGAAAGTCAGGGAATTCCTTGATGAGACCCCGCTGGAAGTGGGGTCTGACCTTCCTGACTCTCTGACAGAAGAGATCTCGGTAGCTGAAGTTGAGCAGGCTATTAGCTCTTTAGCTTCTAAAAAGTCACCTGGGCCCGATGGGCTCACGGCCGAGTTCTACAAAACCTTTAAGAGCCTCTTGGCTCCTCATCTGAGGGACGTGTTTAGTGAATGTTTGGCCTATGGCCTGCTGCCTCCCTCAATGAGAAGGTCAGCTCTGATCCTACTGTCAAAGGGGAAAGATCCGTCTGTGGTGGAGAATTGGCGTCCGATCGCCCTTCTTACCACAGATAGGAAGATACTGGCAAAGATCTTGTTTACACGTCTGTCTGCTTTGGCGGGCAGGATGCTGTCTCCCTCTCAGCACTGCACAATTCCTGGCCGGGGCACTTTTAGTGCCGTCCTGAGCGTCCGGGAGGCTGTGGAAAGGTGCAGGGCTGATGGCAGCGAGCGGTATCTGCTTGCATTGGATCAGGCTAAGGCGTTTGATCGGGTGAACCACGAGTACCTTTGGCTGCTTCTGAGGAGATACGGTCTGCCTGATCAATTCGTTGATTGGCTGCAGGTATTGTATAGGGGAGCTGAGAGCTTCCCTCTTGTCAACGGTTGGGTGGGCCGGGCCTTTGCCGTGGACTCTGGCGTCCGGCAGGGGTGCCCGCTGAGCCCCCTCCTGTACATCTTTGCGGTCGACCCCTTCGTAAGGAGGCTAGACTGCGGGCGTCTGGGGGGGGTTCCGGTGGGACCTGTCGGGGGTCCAGTTTCGGCGGTGAGGGTTGTGGCCTATGCGGACGACGTCTCGGTGGTGGTATCTGGTCGTGAGGAGGCCCATTATGTGGAGTCCCAGATCGGGTGCTACCCTGAGGCGTCAGGCTCGCTGGTCAATTGGGACAAGAGTGAAGTTTTCTGGTTGGGGAAGGAGGGGGAGCAGTTCCCCCTTCCGGACGTGTTCCCCACGCCCGTACCAGAGATTCGAGTTCTTGGCATTCATTTCGGCCCGGGTGATTATCCCAAGCTAAACTGGGAGCGCAGGCTGGTGAGTGCCACTCGGAAGGTGAAGGCCTGGAAAGGTTGGAAACTTTCCCTGAGGGAAAGGGTAATGCTTGGTCAAGACGTACTTATTGCCTGAGTTTCTCTTTGTAAGCTATGTGTGTCTTTTGCCAGCATCTCTCTATGCTCGGGTCTATGGTCTGTTCTTCCTGCTGTTGTGGGGAAGCAGACTGAACCTGATCAAGAGGGAGGTCACATACCGCCAGCGACGGCAAGGTGGGTTGGACATGGTCAACCCGGTGGTGTTCTTTGTCACCATCTTTGTTAAATACAATTTGCAGTCCATATTTGTGGACGAGCCTTCCTGGTGGGAGTGTTCATGCAAGGACTGGCTCTTGCTGTTCTTGAGGCAGTGGGGGGAGGGGGGGAGGCCCGGCGATCTGAGGAGATCGCATGGGTATCTCCCTTCCTATGTCCCCCTGGCATTAAAGGTACTGAGGCAGTGGCGGATAACTGCCCTGGAGGTGGGCTCTTTGGGTCGGCGGGAGCTGTACCTGAGGGTCATGGCCTCGGACATTTTGAAGCCCCTGTCTTTGAGGGACTGCCCTGAGAGGGTCCTCACGGAGGGGCTAGCCCTCTTGAATTCTTCTAGAATTCCAAGTAAGTTTTGGGATCTCGCATGGAGGTCGTTCCATGGACGACTCTATGTCCGTGCGAATCTCAAATACAGGAACCTGGGGGACAGGGACTGCCCCCGTCAGGAATGTGGTGGGACATTGGAGACCATGGACCATTTTCTGGTCCAATGTCCCTTCAACATGGAGGTTCTTACGAAGGTAGGGGGTGCCATTGGCTACCCCCGCCTTCCGGCCCTGACCTATGCTGAGCGAGTGTATGGTGATTTTGGGGTCCGCAGGGGATTTGAGTTATCGTCACTTTATTTAGTCAGCCTAGTTGTGCTTTATTACACTTGGCACGCTCGGTGTTTGGTGTCCACTAGGGACAAAATCCTGCCTGTGCATGAGGTGGTGGGCGGTATCTTTCGGGAGTTGGTGAAGGTGCGGGATCTGGAAAGGAGCAGGGTCGGGCCTGAGAGGTGTGCCCATTTATGGAGGGGGTTCCTCTTCCAGCCCCCTTAGGTCACGGCTCTGCCCCTCTCCATGGGTAGGGGCATCTATCCTTTTTCACCCCCTTAGATTTTGTTTATGGTATTTTTTTTTTTAAATAAGGCTACAGACATGTCTGACTATCATGTTCTTGCTCATACGTGGGTTGTAGGTATTTGTTGTTGTGATGGTGGGGTGTGTTGTGGGTTGGCGATGATCTGGACAGTAGTGGTTTCTATGGACTTTAATATCTCCCTACTGTACCAGTGAGCCGTTTTAAGTGTTTTTTTTTTTTTTTTTTTTTTGGCAATGATCTGGGCAAGCTTTTCTGATGGACTATAAAGACTTTCTCTTGTACCAGTGAGCCTGTTGTAAATACCTGTTCTGGTGCTATATTTTTTTTTCCTTTATAATTATTTCTTGGTGGGTGGAGGTCGGTGATTTGATGGTTTGTGTTTTGTTGTTTGTGTTATTTGGTTTATTTAGTTATTTTGTTTATTTTATATATTTGTTAACCTTTTGGTCGTAGTTTTATAAATAAAAAAATTACCCCTCCTCGGTCTCAGTGCAGCTCCTCCTACTGGCAGTAGTTCCAGCTCCTCCCACTCCCTTCAGTTTGCATCCTGCTGGAGAGGAGTGAAGACCTTTTTCCTGAGCTCCTGAGTTCCAGTGCTTCCAGCCACCAAGACCAGCCTCCAGCCCCAGCCCCCGGAAGAGGGGAGGGATGGCCTCCCTCAGCCCAGGGGAAGGACCAGCATCCGGCCTCCAGAGGAACCAGCAGCACCTGCCCTCCAGCCAGACCACCACCACCATCAGCAGGGAGGACCGTCTCTTCCTAGGGACCCAAGAAGGACTTTCAGATTGGACCGCTCCCCAGCCAGGTGAGACGGAGGCTAAAGCTAGGAAGAGGCGGGAGAAGATCAAATCCCTGCTGGTGAAGATATCCCAGGCCTGCGTAGAAAAAATGACATCTCTCGCAGGCCTGAGGGACAAGAGGGACAGGTGTACCAGTACTAGGAGGTCGGAGTTTAGGGGGGCCATCAACACCCTAAACCTGGAGGTTAAAGAAATCTGGGAATATTTAGGGGGGCTTTTTGAACGTGGGGCTGGGGAGGTGAGCTTCTTAGAGGAGCTCAGGAAGACCCTGCAGCAGGCAAGCCGGGAAGGAACCCAGGCGGCGAGGAGGAAAAGCGGGCGATCAGAGTCCCAACCCCCCAAGCAGCCGGGGAAGTCAGGAGAGCCTGGGTGTAGTGGGGGTGGGAGTTCCGGTGGTGCAGGGCCCAGCATGGCCATAAAACCTGGGGAGGGCTCCCGGGAGTCAATCCCTCAGTCCGTGAAAGGGACTGGGGGGTTGGCCAGGTCGGGGGAGTCCAGTGATCCAGGAGGTCGCAGGGCCCAAGCGCCGCCGGAGGTACCCCCCCGGCGTCTACAAGTCAGCATGCCCAGGCTCCCACAGGAGAGCCACGCTGCAGTTGTGGAAGCCCGCTGTGTGCCTGTCTCCAGGACCCCTCAGCCTGCAGTAGAGCGGGAGGACCTGGCAGAGGCAGCGCCAGTGACCGCTCCTGCGGCTGGTAAAGAACAGGGAGAGAGGCAGGTGCATGGCGGCGTAGTGAGGGTATGCAGCGTGGCCAAGATGGCGCCGCCTGCTGGGGGGGGAGCAGCTGGGGCAAGCATCGGGGACTCGGAGGTTCCCCCCCCCCCCTGCGGACCGGAAGTGACCCCCCCCCCCCCCCCGCGGACCGGAAGTGACCCCCCCCGCGGACCGGAAGTGACCCCCCGCGGACCGGAAGTGCCCCCCCCCCCCGCGAGTTTGCAGCCAGTGTCACCGGCTTGGAGGACCCGGGGGATGAGAGGTCGGGTGTAATGGACAGTAGAATGGACGGTATTATGGACGGTATGTTGCCTACCCCCCAGGTCCCCATGAACATAACCACAGGTCCCGAGGGGCTCCCTGCAGCACAGGCGGGGTGGGGGGAATGTCAGGTGGGACCCCTCCCGGTGGACTGTGTTGCCTATGACTTTATCCGGCAGTTGGAGGGGTCCCAGGGGGGCATCCCCCCAGTACAGGTTGAGTCCCAAGGGGCTGGTGAGACTGCAGAGGGGTCTGGGTGGGGGAGTTTGGTGGGGGTGGTACCCCCCTCTGCTGTGGTCCCGGGGGGGGGGGGGAGCCTGTAGTCAGGCCAAAGGTGGTGGGTCAGGGTGGTCAGGGTATATCAGCGGGGGTGGGTGCAACACCACCGGCAGGGATGGGGGCCCCCCCACTTCTGGGGGTGCTGAGGGGGGTGCCCCACTTCCGGAGAACATCTTTCGGGGGTCTCCGGAGGCCAACTTATTGTCTGCCCTAAAGGGGGTCGCTCTTTCGCCCAGGTGGTGGGCTCTCGTGCCCCTCTGGACCACCTGTACAGCCGGTTTGGCGCCCAGAATTTACGCGCCCCCCCTGCTGACCAGGAGAGGACGCAGGGGTCGGCGTGGACGAGGGGTACAGGTGGTCCAGAGAGGAGGCGTAGGAATGTTGTCCAGCTTCGGTACGAGGGTCCGGACCCCTGCCCCGCTCGAGGTGAGGTGGTGGGCCTGGTACTCTCCTTGGGTTTTGGGGTGGATGACCTTTTTGCTGTCATCCATCCCACCAACACACGGGAGTTTGATATAAGTTTTGTCACTCCCGTGTGTATGGAACGCTTTATCACCAGCTTTGGGTTGGTGAGGGGCGTTGACCCTTGGAAGAGGTACAGGCTCATTCCCATCTCCAGGCAGGAAGAGGTTAAGAACATCACCATCCTGGTGAGGAATGAGTCGCTCCCTCCGGAGGATATTGCCACCTGGCTAGGGAGGTACGGGCAGTTGCAGACCCCCCTGAGGAAGAACCTTGATGAGCGCGGGGTCTGGACCGGGGCTTGGTTGACCAGGATCCGGCTCAAGAGGGAGGGCAACAGTGTTGCCCACCTCCCTGGCAGCGCCTTTCTAGGCAGAGACCGGATCCTGGCGTTCTACCCGGGACAGCCCCGTCGTTGCTTCAAGTGCGGCAGCCCGACCCACATGAGCTCGGACTGCACGGTGGTCAGATGTGGCCGGTGCCACGAGTTTGGCCACCAGTCCGAGTCATGTGGGAAGATATGCTGCAACTTATGTGGTGAGATGGGGCACCCATTTAGCAGGTGTCCCAAAGCATATCGGGGTTCTTCCTCAGGGGGGGACCTCCCGGGCCGGGAGCGGCCGAAGCCCCCCCGGCGAGTGATGGCCGGGGGGGTGGGGATCCTGGAGCCCCTAGTACTGCTCCGGAGGGACCAACAGGCCCATTGCCTCAAAGAAGGCGGAGCAGGCGTGGGCGTGGGGCTCCCCCCCCGGGGGACACGGGCTCGGTTGGCCAGGAGGCTCCGATTCCTCCGGAGGGCGGAGCCGGTGGGGAGGAGTCGGGAAGGCCTGGGGGTCCCGGGCCTGAGGGTCCGGGGCCAGGGCCTTCCCCTCCTAATGTTGCAGGGCCGATCCCCATCCCCCTTCCCTCTCCCCCTCCTCACCATTGCCCCTCCCCTCCACCTGGTCCTCCATCTGTTTCCCCATGCCCTCCTCCCTCATCTTCCCCTCCCTACCCCCCCCCCTCCCCCCCCTCCCATCCCTTCCCCCCTCCTCGTAGTCTGGTCCCCCCCCCCCCCCCCTCGCCCCCCTCCCCCCCCTCCCCCCCCTTCTGGACCCAAGTCTCCTCTCTGTGGCCATGGAGTGGAAGCTGCCGAGCCTCCCAAGAGGGAAATCTCCCGGGTCCGAGGAGGGGGGTGGTGTAGTTCTCGGAGAGGTCAGGAGTGGGAGCAGGTCCCAAAAAGAAGAAGGGGAAGGTCCAGTTGGGGGCGGGAAGTCAGTGAAGGGTGGTCCCCCAGGGGCACGAAGTGGGGTGTCCCTGGGGAACCCGTTTGGTATCTTCTCCTCCTCCTCGGGCTCAGAGGAGGAGGAAGTGTAGATATGTAAATATGTTTTTGTGTTTGTAGTATGAAGGAGAACTGACCACTTTCAATCATTCTGGCGGTACCCTGTCTACGGCTGGCCATTAATGTCCAAGTATTCCTGCGGGAGCCGTTTTATGCCTCGATTTTCCAGCCGTGTTGAAGCCATTTTGTTTTTGCAGGAGACCTGGCCCTGTGGCAGAGATGCTTCAAAGAGGGAGTGGATGTGGGCCCTCCCTCTGGTCTCTTGCCCAGCCCTGAGTGGGGTTGCGGTCTCCTCGAGTGATTGAAGTGGCCGGTAGATGTCTGTGGCCATGGAGATAGGAGGGAGAGGAGGAAGCTGCCTTATCTTTTTACTCAGGTGATTTTTGGGGCCTCATCCAAGAGGGAAATCTCGAGCAGCGGGTCCGAGGTAGTAGTAAGAGTAGATTAGATAGGTTTTTTTTAAAGGAGGACTCTGTCTGCTCGGCTCCTGAGATGCAGTCGGTAGAGTTCTCCGATCACTGTATGGTATCTGTGGCCCTGAATGTCGCTGACACTCCTCAGAAAGGGAGGGGTTTGTGGCGCCTGAATGGGTCGCTACTGGAGGATCCTGAGGTTAGGGAAGCCTATGAGGTTTTCTTCCTGGGCCAGACCTCGCTCCTTGAGGGCAACTGCTCCCGCCTTGAGTGGTGGGAAGTAGTTAAAAAGAGGTCTGGCGACTTTTTCCGGGAAATCTCTGGGTACAGGGCAGCTTCCAAGTACCAAGCCTACCAGAGACTACGCAGGCAGCTTGACCGCCTGGTGTCCTCTGGGGGCTCTCGGGAACAGATATCCGGTCTGAAGGCGCAGATGAAGGACTGTCAGTACGACCGTCTCGCCTCCCTGGTTTTTGAGAGGGATTACGGGAAGTTTATCTCTCCTGATCCCTACAGGAGCTGTGGTGAGGTGGCGAGGTCGAAGGTCGTACATGGCCTGAAGGATGCCTCAGGATCTCTGGTCCGGTCCAGATCGGGGATCCTGGGCGTCGTCACAGACCACTCTTCGGACCTCCTGAAGAAGCGGCCTCTAGACATGGAGAAAGTCAGGGAATTCCTTGATGAGACCCCACTGGAAGTGGGGTCTGACCTTCCTGACTCTCTGACAGAAGAGATCTCGGTAGCTGAAGTCGAGCAGGCTATTAGCTCTTTAGCTTCTAAAAAGTCACCTGGGCCTGATGGGCTCACGGCCGAATTCTACAAAACCTTTAAGAGCCTCTTGGCTCCTCATTTGAGGGACGTGTTTAGTGAATGTTTGGCCTATGGCCTGCTGCCTCCCTCAATGAGAAGGTCAGCTCTGATCCTACTGTCAAAGGGGAAAGATCCGTCTGTGGTGGAGAATTGGCGTCCGATCGCCCTTCTTACCACAGATAGGAAGATACTGGCAAAGATCTTGTTTACACGTCTGTCTGCTTTGGCGGGCAGGATGCTGTCTCCCTCTCAGCACTGCACAATTCCTGGCCGGGGCACTTTTAGTGCCGTCCTGAGCGTCCGGGAGGCTGTGGAAAGGTGCAGGGCTGATGGCAGCGAGCGGTATCTGCTTGCACTGGATCAGGCTAAGGCGTTTGATCGGGTGAACCACGAGTACCTTTGGCTGCTTCTGAGGAGATACGGTCTGCCTGATCAATTCGTTGATTGGCTGCAGGTATTGTATAGGGGAGCTGAGAGCTTCCCTCTTGTCAACGGTTGGGTGGGCCGGGCCTTTGCTGTGGACTCTGGCGTCCGGCAGGGGTGCCCGCTGAGCCCCCTCCTGTACATCTTTGCGGTCGACCCCTTCGTAAGGAGGCTAGACTGCGGGCGTCTGGGGGGGGTTCCGGTGGGACCTGTCGGGGGTCCGGTTTCGGCGGTGAGGGTTGTGGCCTATGCGGACGACGTCTCGGTGGTGGTATCTGGTCGTGAGGAGGCCCATTATGTGGAGTCCCAGATCGGGTGCTACTCTGAGGCGTCAGGCTCGCTGGTCAATTGGGACAAGAGTGAGGTTTTCTGGTTGGGGAAGGAGGGGGAGCAGTTCCCCCTTCCGGACGTGTTCCCCACGCCCGTACCAGAGATTCGAGTTCTTGGCATTCATTTCGGCCCGGGAGATTATCCCAAGCTAAACTGGGAGCGCAGGCTGGTGAGTGCCACTCGGAAGGTGAAGGCCTGGAAAGGTTGGAAACTTTCCCTGAGGGAAAGGGTAAGCTTGTTCAAGACGTACTTATTGCCTGAGTTTCTCTTTGTAAGCTATGTGTGTCTTTTGCCAGCATCTCTCTATGCTCGGGTCTATGGTCTGTTCTTCCTGCTGTTGTGGGGAAGCAGACTGAACCTGATCAAGAGGGAGGTCACATACCTGCCAGCGACGGCAAGGTGGGTTGGACATGGTCAACCCGGTGGTGTTCTTTGTCACCATCTTTGTTAAATACAATTTGCAGTCCATATTTGTGGACGAGCCTTCCTGGTGGGAGTGTTCATGCAAGGACTGGCTCTTGCTGTTCTTGAGGCAGTGGGGGGAGGGGGGGAGGCCCGGCGATCTGAGGAGATCGCATGGGTATCTCCCTTCCTATGTCCCCCTGGCATTAAAGGTACTGAGGCAGTGGCGGATAACTGCCCTGGAGGTGGGCTCTTTGGGTCGGCGGGAGCTGTACCTGAGGGTCATGGCCTCGGACATTTTGGAGCCCCTGTCTTTGAGGGACTGCCCTGAGAGGGTCCTCACGGAGGGGCTAGCCCTCTTGAATTCTTCTAGAATTCCAAGTAAGTTTTGGGATCTCGCATGGAGGTCGTTCCATGGACGACTCTATGTCCGTGCGAATCTCAAATACAGGAACCTGGGGGACAGGGACTGCCCCCGTCAGGAATGTGGTGGGACATTGGAGACCATGGACCATTTTCTGGTCCAATGTCCCTTCAACATGGAGGTTCTTACGAAGGTAGGGGGTGCCATTGGCTACCCCCGCCTTCCGGCCCTGACCTATGCTGAGCGAGTGTATGGTGATTTTGGGGTCCGCAGGGGATTTGAGTTATCGTCACTTTATTTAGTCAGCCTAGTTGTGCTTTATTACACTTGGCACGCTCGGTGTTTGGTGTCCACTAGGGACAAAATCCTGTCTGTGCATGAGGTGGTGGGCGATATCTTTCGGGAGTTGGTGAAGGTGCGGGATCTGGAAGAGGAGCAGGGTCGGGCCTGAGAGGTGTGCCCATTTATGGAGGGGGTTCCTCTTCCAGCCCCCTTAGGTCACGGCTCTGCCCCTCTCCATGGGTAGGGGCATCTATCCTTTTTCACCCCCTTAGATTTTGTTTATGGTATTTTTTTTTTTTAAATAAGGCTACAGACATGTCTGACTATCATGTTCTTGCTCATACGTGGGTTGTAGGTATTTGTTGTTGTGATGGTGGGGTGTGTTGTGGGTTGGCGATGATCTGGACAGTAGTGGTTTCTATGGACTTTAATATCTCCCTACTGTACCAGTGAGCCGTTTTAAGTGTTTTTTTTTTTTTTGGCAATGATCTGGGCAAGCTTTTCTGATGGACTATAAAGACTTTCTCTTGTACCAGTGAGCCTGTTGTAAATACCTGTTCTGGTGCTATTTTTTTTTTTTTTTTTCTTTATAGTTATTTCTTGGTGGGTGGAGGTCGGTGATTTGATGGTTTGTGTTTTGTTGTTTGTTTTTGTGTTATTTGGTTTATTTAGTTATTTTGTTTATTTTATATATTTGTTAACCTTTTGGTCTTAGTTTTATAAATAAATAAATTACCCCTCCTCGGTCTCAGTGCAGCTCCTCCCACTGGCAGTAGTTCCAGCTCCTCCCACTCCCTTCAGTTTGCATACTGCTGGAGAGGAGTGAAGACCTTTTTCCTGAGCTCCTGAGTTCCAGTGCTTCCAGCCACCAAGACCAGCCTCCAGCCCCAGCCCCCGGAAGAGGGGAGGGATGGCCTCCCTCAGCCCAGGGGAAGGACCAGCATCCGGCCTCCAGAGGAACCAGCAGCACCTGCCCTCCAGCCAGATCACCACCACCACCACCATCAGCAGGGAGGACCGTCTCTTCCTAGGGACCCAAGAAGGACTCTCAGATTGGCCCGCTCCCCAGCCAGGTGAGACGGAGGCTAAAGCTAGGAAGAGGCGGGATAAGATCAAATCCCTGCTGGTGAAGATATCCCAGGCCTGCGTGGAAAAAATGACATCTCTCGCAGGCCTGAGAGACAAGAGGGACAGGTGCGCCAGTACTAGGAGGTCGGAGTTTAGGGGGGCCATCAACACCCTAAACCTAGAGGTTAAAGAAATCTGGGAATATTTGAGGTATTTTTTTGAACGTGGGGCTGGGGAGGTGAGCTTCTTAGAGGAGCTCAGGAAGACCCTCCAGCAGGCAAGCCGGGAAGGAACCCAGGCGGCGAGGAGGAAAAGCGGGCGATCGGAGTCCCAACCCCCCAAGCAGCCGGGGAAGCCAGGAGAGCCTGGGTGTAGTGGGGGTGGGAGTTCCGGTGGTGCAGGGCCCAGTATGGCCATAAAACCTGGGGAGGGCTCCCGAGAGTCAATCCCTCGGTCCGTGAAAGGGACTGGGGGGTTGGCTAGGTCGGGGGAGTCCAGTGATCCAGGAGGTCGCAGGGCCCAAGCGCCGCCGGAGGTACCCCCCCGGCGTCTACAGGTTAGCATGCCCAGGCTCCCACAGGAGGGCCACGCTGCAGTTGTGGAAGCCCGCTGTGTGCCTGTCTCCAGGACCCCTCAGCCTGCAGTAGAGCGGGAGGACCTGGCAGAGGCAGCGCCAGTGACCGCTCCTGCGGCTGCTATGTAAAGAACATCGGGTGAGAGGACACAGGTGGAGGCATGGCGGCGTAGTCATCTGAGAGTAGCTTGTGTGCAGCGTGGCAAAGATGGCGCCGGCTGCTGGGGGAGGAGCAGCTGAGGCCAGCATCAGGGAACCGGAAGTGACCCCGCGAACCGGAAGTGACCCCCGCGAACCGGAAGTGACCCCCCGCGGACCGGAAGTGACCCCCCGCGGACCGAAAGTGCCCCCCCCGCGAGTTTGCAGCTAGTGTCACCAGCTTGGAGGACCCGGGGGATGAGAGGTGCCCAGCCCCGGGTGTCCAGGCACCCCGGCAGGAATGGACAGAGAGTGAGGACGGTAATGGACGGTATGTTGCCTACCCCCCAGGTCCCCATGAACATAACCACAGGCCCCGAGGGGCTCCCTGCAGCACAGGCGGGGTGGGGGGAATGTCAGGTGGGACCCCTCCCGGTGGACTGTGTAGCCTATGACTTTATCCGGCAGTTGGAGGGGTCCCAGAGGGGCATCCCCCCAGTACAGGTTGAGTCCCAAGGGGCTGGTGAGATTGCAGAGGGGTCTGGGTGGGGGAGTTTGGTGAGGGAGGTACCCCCCTCTGCTGTGGCCCGGGGGGGGGGGAGCCTGGAGTCAGGCCAAAGGTGGTGGGTCAGGGTGGTCAGGATATATCAACGGGGGTGGGTGCAACACCACCGACAGGGATGGGGGCCCCCCCCGTCCCCCCCCCACTTCTGGGGGTGCTGGGGGGGTGCCCCACTTCCGGAGAACATCTTTCGGGGGTCTCCGGAGGCCAACCTGTTGTCTGCCCTTAGGGGGGGCCGCTCCTTTGCCCAGGTGGTTGGCTCTCGTACCTCTCTGGACCATCTGTACAGTCGGTTTGTCGCCCAGAATTTCCGCGCCCCCCCTGCTGACCAGGAGAGGACGCAGGGGTCGGCGTGGACGAGGGGTACGGGTGGTCCGGAGAGGAGACACAGGAATGTTGTCCAGCTCCGGTACAAGGGTCCAGACCCCTGCCCCGCCCGAGGTGAGGTGGTGGGCCTGGTACTCTCCTTGGGTTTTGGGGTGGGTGACCATTTTGCTGTCATCCACCCCACCAACACACGGGAGTTTGATATAAGTTTTGTCACTCCCGTGTGTATGGAACGCTTCATCACCAACTTTGGGTTGGTGAGGCGCGTTGACCCTTGGAAGAGGTACAGGCTCATTCCCATCTCCAGGCAGGAGGAGGTTAAGAACATCACCATCCTGGTGAGGAATGAGTCGCTCCCTCCGGAGGACATTGCCACCTGGCTCGGGAGGTACGGGCAGTTGCAGACCCCCCTGAGGAAGAACCTTGATGAGCGCGGGGTCTGGACCGGGGCTTGGTTGACCAGGATCCGGCCCAAGAGGGAGGGCAACAGTGTTGCCCACCTCCCTGGCAGCGCCTTTCTAGGCAGAGACCGGATCCTGGCATTCTACCCGGGACAGCCCCGTCGTTGCTTCAAGTGCGGCAGCCCGACCCACATGAGTCATGTGGGAAGATATGCTGCAACTTGTGTGGTGAGATGGGGCACCCATTTAGCAGGTGCCCCAAAGCATATCGGGGTTTTTCCTCAGGGGGGGGACCTCCCGGGCCGGGAGCGGCCGAAGCCCCCCCCCCGGCGAGTGATGGCCGGGGGGGTGGGGATCCTGGAGCCCCTAGTACTGCTCCGGAGGGACCAACAGGCCCATTGCCTCAAAGAAGGCGGGGGACACGGGCTCGGTTGGTCGGGAGGCTCCCAATCCTCCGGAGGGCGGAGACGGTGGGGAGGAGTCGGGGAGGCCTGGGGGTCCCGGGCCTGAGGGTTCGGGGCCCGGGCCTTCCCCTCCTAATGTTGCAGGGCCGATCCCCATCCCCCTTCCCCCTTCCCCTCCTCACCATTGCCCCCCCCCCTCCACCTGGCCCTCCATCTGTTTCCCCATGCCCTCCCCCCTCATCTTCCCCTCCTCGTACTCCCCCCCCTCGTCCCCCCCCCTCCCAAGTCCCGTCTTCCCCTCCCCAGTCCCGTCTTCCCCTCCCCCTTCTTCTTCCCGTCCAGCTAAGTCTGGTCCCCCCACCTGTCTCCTCCCCTGTCTCTGGCCCCCCTCCTGCCTCTTCCATTCCCCCCCTTCTGGACCCAGAGTCTCCTCTGGCCCTGTGGCCATGGAGATGGAAACTGCTCGAGCCTCATCCAAGAGGGAAATCTCGAGCAGCGGGTCCGAGGAGGGGGGTGGTGTAGTCATCTCTGAGAGGTGGCAGGAGTGGGAGCAGGTGAGACGCAAAAAGAAGAAGGGGAAGGCTGCCAGATCTGGGGGTGGGAAGTCCCCAGTGAAGGGTGGGGTTCCCCCAGGGGCGCGAAGTGGGGTGTCCCTGGGGAACCCGTTTGGTATCCTCTCCTCCTCCTCGGGCTCAGAGGAGGAGGAAGTGTAAATATGTAAATATGTTTTTGTGTTTGTAGTATGAAGGAGAACGTGACCACTTTCAATCATTCTGATGGCGGTACCCTCTCCAATACGGCTTGCGAGCATTAATGTCGCAAGTATTCGTTCTGCAGGAGCTCGTTTTATGGCCTTCGATTTTCTCAGCCGTGTTGAAGCTGACATTTTGTTTTTGCAGGAGACCTGGCTGGCATCTGTGGCAGAGATGCATCTAGCAAAGAGGGAGTGGAGATGTGGGCCCTCCCTCTGGTCTCTTGCGGCCGAGCCCTGCAGTGGGGTTGCGGTCCTTTTTAAGACTGGTCCGGTGGCTTGCCGGCGAGTGATTGAAGTGGAGATCGGTAGATGTCTGGTGGTGGACGCTGTCGTGAGGGGGCAATTCCTCCGGCTCATAAATTTTTATGGGCCTCAATCTAGGAGGGAGAGGAGGAGCCTCCTTACGGCGGTTAAGCCTTATCTTTTTACGTCCCAGCAGGTGATTTTTGGTGGCGATTTCAATATGATCACTAGGCCCAAAGACCGGGCAGGTGCCGCCAACCCTCTGGGATATGATAGTATTTTTTTGAATAACGTAGTGAGGGAGGCCAGGTTGGTGGATGTGCACGTTCGTCACCTCCCCAACCTCACTGGTTTCACATTTTCCCGAGGTAGTAGTAAGAGTAGATTAGATAGGTTTTTTTTAAAGGAGGACTCTGTCTGCTCGGCTCCTGAGCTGCAGTCGGTAGAGTTCTCCGATCACTGTATGGTATCTGTGGCCCTGAATGTCGCTGACACTCCTCAGAAAGGGAGGGGTTTGTGGCGCCTGAATGGGTCGCTACTGGAGGATCCTGAGGTTAGGGAAGCCTATGAGGTTTTCTTCCTGGGCCAGACCTCGCTCCTTGAGGGCAACTGCTCCCGCCTTGAGTGGTGGGAAGTAGTTAAAAAGAGGTCTGGCGATTTTTTCCGGGAAATCTCTGGGTACAGGGCAGCTTCCAAGTACCAAGCTTACCAGAGACTACGCAGGCAGCTTGACCGCCTGGTGTCCTCTGGGGGCTCTCGGGAACAGATATCCGGTCTGAAGGCGCAGATGAAGGAGTGTCAGTACGACCGTCTCGCCTCCCTGGTTTTTGAGAGGGATTACGGGAAGTTTATCTCTCCTGATCCCTACAAGAGCTGTGGTGAGGTGGCGAGTTCGAAGGTCGTACATGGCCTGAAGGATGCCTCAGGATCTCTGGTCCGGTCCAGATCGGGGATCCTGGGTGTCGTCAGAGACCACTTTTCGGACCTCCTGAAGAAGCGGCCTCTAGACATGGAGAAAGTCAGGGAATTCCTTGATGAGACCCCGCTGGAAGTGGGGTCTGACCTTCCTGACTCTCTGACAGAAGAGATCTCGGTAGCTGATGTCGAGCAGGCTATTAGCTCTTTAGCTTCTAAAAAGTCACCTGGGCCCGATGGGCTCACGGCCGAGTTCTACAAAACCTTTAAGAGCCTCTTGGCTCCTCATCTGAGGGACGTGTTTAGTGAATGTTTGGCCTATGGCCTGCTGCCTCCCTCAATGAGAAGGTCAGCTCTGATCCTACTGTCAAAGGGGAAAGATCCGTCTGTGGTGGAGAATTGGCGTCCGATCGCCCTTCTTACCACAGATAGGAAGATACTGGCAAAGATCTTGTTTACACGTCTGTCTGCTTTGGCGGGCAGGATGCTCTCTCCCTCTCAGCACTGCACAATTCCTGGCCGGGGCATATTTAGTGCCGTCCTGAGCGTCCGGGAGACTGTGGAAAGGTGCAGGGCTGATGGCAGCGAGCGGTATCTGCTTGCACTGGATCAGGCTAAGGCGTTTGATCGGGTGAACCACGAGTACCTTTGGCTGCTTCTGAGGAGATACGGTCTGCCTGATCAATTCGTTGATTGGCTGCAGGTATTGTATAGGGGAGCTGAGAGCTTCCCTCTTGTCAACGGTTGGGTGGGCCGGGCCTTTGCTGTGGACTCTGGCGTCTGGCAGGGGTGCCCGCTGAGCCCCCTCCTGTACATCTTTGCGGTCGACCCCTTCGTATGGAGGCTAGACTGCGGGCGTCTGGGGGGGGTTCCCGGTGGGACCTGTCGGGGGTCCGGTTTCGGCGGTGAGGGTTGTGGCCTATGCGGACGATGTCTCGGTGGTGGTATCTGGTCGTGAGGAGGCCCATTATGTGGAGTCCCAGATCGGGTGCTACTCTGAGGCGTCAGGCTCGCTGGTCAATTGGGACAAGAGTGAAGTTTTCTGGTTGGGGAAGGAGGGGGAGCAGTTCCCCCTTCCGGACGTGTTCCCCACGCCCGTACCAGAGATTCGAGTTCTTGGCATTCATTTCGGCCCGGGTGATTATCCCAAGCTAAACTGGGAGCGCAGGCTGGTGAGTGCCACTCGGAAGGTGAAGGCCTGGAAAGGTTGGAAACTTTCCCTGAGGAAAAGGGTAAGCTTGGTCAAGATGTACTTATTGCCTGAGTTTCTCTTTGTAAGCTATGTGTGTCTTTTGCCAGCATCTCTCTATGCTCGGGTCTATGGTCTGTTCATCCTGCTATTGTGGGGAAACAGACTGAACCTGATCAAGAGGGAGGTCACATACCGCCAGCGACGGCAAGGTGGGTTGGACATGGTCAACCCGGTGGTGTTCTTTGTCACCATCTTTGTTAAATACAATTTGCAGTCCATATTTGTGGACGAGCCTTCCTGGTGGGAGTGTTCATGGAAGGACTGGCTCTTGCTGTTCTTGAGGGAGTGGGGGAGGCCTGGCGATCTGAGGAGATCGCATGGGTATCTCCCTTCCTATGTCCCCCTGGCATTAAAGGTACTGAGGCAGTGGCGGATAACTGCCCTGGAGGTGGGCTCTTTGGGTCGGCGGGAGCTGTACCGGAGGGTCATGGCCTCGGACATTTTGAAGCCCCTGTCTTTGAGGGACTGCCCTGAGAGGGTCCTCACGGAGGGGCTAGCCCTCTTGAATTCTTCTAGAATTCCAAATAAGTTTTGGGATCTCGCATGGAGGTCGTTCCATGGACGACTGTACGTCCGTGCAAATCTCCGTGCAAGTATCTGAACCTAGGGGACACTAGGGGCTGTCCCCGGCGGGAATGTGGAGGGACATTGGAGACCATGGACCATTTTCTGGTCCAATGTCCCTTCAACATGGAGGTTCTTACGAGGGTAGGGGGTGCCATTGGCTACCCCCGCCTTCCGGCCCTGACCTATGCTGAGCGAGTGTATGGTGATTTTGGGGTCCGCAGGGGATTTGAGTTATCGTCACTTTATTTAGTCAGCCTAGTTGTGCTTTATTACACTTGGCACGCTCGGTGTTTGGTGTCCACTAGGGACAAAATCCTGTCTGTGCATGAGGTGGTGGGCGATATCTTTCGGGAGTTGGTGAAGGTGCGGGATTTGGAAAGGAGCGGGGTCGGGCCTGAGAGGTGTGCCCATTTATGGAGGGGGTTCCTCCTCCAGCCCCCTTAGGTCACGGCTCTGCCCCTCTCCATGAGTAGGGGCATCTATCCTTTTTCACCCCCTTAGATTTTGTTTATGGTATTTTTTTTTAAATAAGGCTACAGACATGTCTGACTATCATGTTCTTGCTCATACATGGGTTGTAGGTATTTGTTGTTGTGGTGGTGGGGTGTGTTGTGGGTCGGCGATGATCTGGACAGTAGTGGTTTCTATGGACTTTAATATCTCCCTACTGTACCAGTGAGCCGTTTTAAGGGTTTTTTTTTTTTGCCAATGATCTGGACAAGCTTTTCTGATGGACTATAAAGACTTTCTCTTGTACCAGTGAGCCTGTTGTAAATACCCGTTCTGGTGTTATTTTTCTTTCTTTATAGTTATTTCTTGGTGGGTGGAGGTCGGTGGTTTGATGGTTTGTGTTTTGTTGTTTGTTTTTGTGTTATTTGGTTTATTTAGTTATTTTGTTTATTTTATATATTTGTTAACTTTTTGGTCGTAGTTTTATAAATAAAAAATGTGCGCCAGTACTAGGAGGTCGGAGTTTAGGGGGGCCATCAACACCCTAAACCTAGAGGTTAAAGAAATCTGGGAATATTTGGGGGGGTTTTTTGAACGTGGGGCTGGGGAGGTGAGCTTCTTAGAGGAGCTCAGGAAGACCCTCCAGCAGGCAAGCCGGGAAGGAACCCAGGCGGCGAGGAGGAAAAGCGGGCGATCGGAGTCCCAACCCCCCAAGCAGCCGGGGAAGCCAGGAGAGCCTGGGTGTAGTGGGGGTGGGAGTTACGGTGGTGCAGGGCCCAGTATGGCCATAAAACCTGGGGAGGGCTCCCGGGAGTCAATCCCTCGGTCCGTGAAAGGGACTGGGGGGTTGGCTAGGTCGGGGGAGTTCAGTGATCCAGGAGGTCGCAGGGCCCAAGCGCCGCCGGAGGTACCCCCCCGGCGTCTACAGGTCAGCATGCCCAGGCTCCCACAGGAGGGCCACGCTGCAGTTGTGGAAGCCCGCTGTGTGCCCGTCTCCAGGACCCCTCAGCCTGCAGTAGAGCGGGAGGACCTGGGAGAGGCAGCGCCAGTGACCGCTCCTGCGGCTGGTAAAGAACAGGGTGAGAGGCAGGTGCATGGCGGCGTAGTGAGAGTATGCAGCGTGGCCAAGATGGCGCCGGCTGCTGGGGGAGGAGCAGCTGAGGCCAGCATCAGGGACCCGGAAGTGCCCCCCCCCCCCCCCCCCCGCGAACCGGAAGTGACCCCCCGCGGACCGGAAGTGACCCCCCCCCCCCCCCCCCCCCGCAGACCGGAAGTGCCCCCCCCCCCCCCCCCGCGAGTTTGCAGCTAGTGTCACCAGCTTGGAGGACCCGGGGGATGAGAGGTCGGGTGTAATGGACGGTATAATGGACGGTATGTTGCCTACCCCCCATTTCCCCATGAACAAAACCACAGGCCCCGAGGGGCTCCCTGCAGCACAGGCGGGGTGGGGGGAATGTCAGGTGGGACCCCTCCCGGTGGACTGTGTAGCCTATGACTTTATCCGGCAGTTGGAGGGGTCCCAGGGGGGCATCCCCCCAGTACAGGTTGGGGGTCCCCCCAGTTACAGGTCCCCCCAGGTCCCCCCAGTTACAGGTCCCCCCAGTACCAAGGGGCTGGTGAGATTGCAGAGGGGTCTGGGTGGGGGGTTTTGGTGGGGGAGGTACCCCCCTCTGCTGTGGCCCCGGTGGGGGGGAGCCTGTAGTCAGGCCAAAGGTGGTGGGTCAGGGTGGTCAGGGTATATCAGCGGGGGTGGGTGCAACACCACCGGCAGGGATGGGGGCCCCCCCCCGTCCCCCCCCCCACTTCTGGGGGGGGTGCCCCACTTCCGGAGAACATCTTTCGGGGGTCTCCGGAGGCCAACTTATTGTCTGCCCTAAAGGGGGTCGCTCTTTCGCCCAGGTGTTGGGCTCTCGTGCCCCTCTGGACCACCTGTACAGCCGGTTTGGCGCCCAGAATTTCTGCGCCCCCCCTGCTGACCAGGAGAGGACGCAGGGGTCGGCGTGGACGAGGGGTACAGGTGGTCCAGAGAGGAGGCGTAGGAATGTTGTCCAGCTTCGGTACGAGGGTCCGGACCCCTGCCCCGCTCGAGGTGAGGTGGTGGGCCTGGTACTCTCCTTGGGTTTTGGGGTGGATGACCTTTTTGCTGTCATCCATCCCACCAACACACGGGAGTTTGATATAAGTTTTGTCACTCCCGTGTGTATGGAACGCTTTATCACCAGCTTTGGGTTGGTGAGGGGCGTTGACCCTTGGAAGAGGTACAGGCTCATTCCCATCTCCAGGCAGGAGGAGGTTAAGAACATCACCATCCTGGTGAGGAATGAGTCGCTCCCTCCGGAGGACATTGCCACCTGGCTCGGGAGGTACGGGCAGTTGCAGACCCCCTTGAGGAAGAACCTTGATGAGCACGGGGTCTGGACCGGGGCTTGGTTGACCAGGATCCGGCTCAAGAGGGAGGGCAACAGTGTTGCCCACCTCCCTGGCAGCGCCTTTCTAGGCAGAGACCGGATCCTGGCGTTCTACCCGGGACAGCCCCGTCGTTGCTTCAAGTGCGGCAGCCCGACCCACATGAGCTCGGACTGCACGGTGGTCAGATGTGGCCGGTGCCACGAGTTTGGCCACCAGTCCGAGTCATGTGGGAAGATATGCTGCAACTTGTGTGGTGAGATGGGGCACCCATTTAGCAGGTGCCCCAAAGCATATCGGGGTTCTTCCTCAGGGGGGGGACCTCCCGGGCCGGGAGCGGCCGAAGCCCCCCCAGCGAGTGATGGCCGGGGGGGTGGGGATCCTGGCGCCCCTAGTACTGCTCCGGAGGGACCAACAGGCCCATTGCCTCAAAGACGGCGGAGCAGGCGTGGGCGTGGGGCTCCCCCCCCGGGGCACGGGCTCGGTTGGTTGGGAGGCTCCCGATCCTCCGGGGGGCGGAGCCGGTGGGGAGGAGTCGGGGAGGCCTGGGGGTCCCGGGCCTGAGGGTCCGGGGCCTGGGCCTTCCCCTCCTAATGTTGCAGGGCCGATCCCCATCCCCCTTCCCCCTCCCCTCCACCTGGCCCTCCATCTGTTTCCCCATGCCCTCCCCCCTCATCTTCCCCTTCTCGTACTCCCCCCCCCCCCCCCCGTCCCCCCCTCCCCCTTCTTCTTCCCGTCCAGCTAAGTCTGGTCCCCCCCCCTGTCCTCTCCCCTGTCTCTGGCCCCCCTCCTGCCTCTTTCATTCCCCCCCCTTCTGGACCCAGAGTCTCCTCTGGCCCTGTGGCCATGGAGATGGAGACTGCTCGAGCCTCATCCAAGAGGGAAATCTCGAGCAGCGGGTCCGAGGAGGGGGGTGGTGTAGTCATCTCGGAGAGGTGGCAGGAGTGGGAGCAGGTGAGATGCAAAAAGAAGGGGAAGGCTGCCAGATCTGGGGGCGGGAAGTCCCCAGTGAAGGGTGGGGTTCCCCCAGGGGCACGAAGTGGGGTGTCCCTGGTGAACCCGTTTGGTATCCTCTCCTCCTCCTCGGGCTCAGAGGAGGAGGAAGTGTAAATATGTAAATATGTTTCTTTCTCGTACATCACGGGACACAGAGCAGCATATTCATTACTATATGGGTTATATGGAGTACCTTCAGGTGTGGACACTGGCAATCTCAAACAGGAAGTCCCCTCCCTATATAACCCCCTCCCATAGAGGAAGTACCTCAGTTTTTTCGCCAGTGTCTTAGGTGTTGGTCACGGAATAGCTTTGCCTCCACATCCTTGGGATTAAGGCGGGCTAACCGGATCTGTCCAAGGAGCCTCAGTGCCAAAGTGGACAGTACCCGGGCCCCAAACCGTGGGGTTTTGCCTATAATGCTCCTCTCTAGAGGGCTGGACCCTGGGCCCAGGACTTGGAGTTTTCTAAACCAAAAGATCCTGTTTGCCAGGGTGCTGTATAGGTCCAGGACAGCGGCTCCTTCCAGGACCCCAGTGCCTGAAGGTCTACTACGCTACCCACGGAGATGGGAGAAGATTGGACCGTTTTGCAAAACGTCCTGCGGCATGGAGCAGGTAAGAGGGGAGCCTGCGGGACTTGGTTTGACAGCAGGCTCTCCAGGGGAGATCTTAAGGGGGGTAGCCTGAGTATGCTCTGCATTGGCACCATGGTCACTATGTCTGATGGACAGGATGCCCTGAAATGTTTCCCCCCCATCACTTGATCCCCCTACCTATCTATGTATGTTTGCTAGCTACCTGCTGCTCGCTGGTTGAAGATCTTTTTAAAAAAACAAAACAGATCTGTCTCTAGGCTAAAGGGACTTCTTAGGGGCCTGTTTTAGCCTTACCTTGCCGGGATTCAAAATCTGCCGCCTGATGCGTCCTCCAACCTGCATTCCTGGGCTCCAGAGTGCGTCTCCTCCTGGGTTCTCCTCCCCCGACAGTCGCGTGCACGTACGCATGCATATAGAAAATTTTCGCGCCGTTCGGGAGGGGGGGGGGGCGGGGAGCGTGACTGCAGTGTAGAGTGGGCGTGCCTTCAATTGCTGTTATACACAGCAGGCGCGTTCTTAGCTCGGTTCAAAGCTGAGCTGGAGAGAGAGGACGTAGAGTGGCAGCACAGTGACTCCCGGTGGCGAGAAGGGGTACTACATGCTGGAGTCAGCTCCAATACTTTTTGTTAAGCCAAAATCCCCTTGGCAACAGGTTGAATGCTGGCATGTTTATGTTGGGGGTGGGGCTGTATGTTGTGAATAATATTATAAAGGAAAACTGAGCCCCACCATTTTTGGGCATTAGTGATCCTATTGTCCCCTAAACCTTATTTTTTTGTACTCCTGGCTATAACAGTCTGTTGTTGTAAGCGGAGTCCCTCGGTTTTGTATTATGGCTTCCAAGGGTTCAGGATCAAAACACAAAAAAAAAAAAAAGAAAAGGCAAAGACAAAGGGGTTCCTCCTCTGGTTCTGATGATATGCCAATACTTTCCCCAGAGGTTATTCCTATAGGGGTCACCCTGGATAAGCCATTAAGGGGGTCTGGTGCTGAGGCTGGCCCAGGTCGGCCCAACCCTGTGTTATCACAGAGGAGATGCTAGCCGTCAACCCTAGGGGGGCTAGAGAAAAAAGTTAACAGCTATGATCGCTGGCTCTTTTTCTGGCAAGAAGCGGACTAGATCCCCATCGCCAAAAGGGACAGAACCTAGAGGAAGGATCTACCACTGAAGAATCGTTTTCAGCCTCCCAGACGGAGAGTCTGTGGGTCCAGTCTTTGACAGACATGGTCCGCTCAGCATTTAATTTGCCATTTCCAGAGCCTCAGGTTCCTGCAGTATCCTCTTTGGGTTCTTTTAAAAGCGCCTTTAAGCAACGCAGCTTTTCCGGTCCATCCTCTGTTAGAGGAATTGTTTTTTCCAGGATTGGGACGACCGGACAGAATTTTTTTTTCTGCCGCCTAAAGCTGACGAGAGGGTAGTCTTTATGCACGTCTGCCAGGAAATATTTGTGCTTGCAGGCACTCTTTCCCCTGACCAATTGCTCTTTAAAAGGGGCCCGGATGGCTCAGTCGGTAGAGCATCAGACTTTTGGTCTGAGGGTCCAGGGTTCAGGTCCCGGTTCGGGCGCTGCTTTTCAACTACCCGTGAGGTCCTTGAGGCCACATCTCCTGGAAAGCGCCCGATCTCGTCTGATCTCGGAGGCTAAGCAGGGTCGGGCCTGGTTAGTGCCTGGATGGGAGACCACCTGGAAGGTTTTCTGTTATTTACCCTATGGAAAAGACATTTTTCTAAGAAAGGGGGCGCTCCCAACTGTGGACGCAGCCATCTAATGGGTGAATAAATCATTAACTGGCCTAAGGGGAAACATACAAATGTTTAAGGTCCCGGTCGATAAACGTTTAGAGACACTTTTTCCAGCATCCTTGGCTACAGCCAGCAGTGGCTGCAATTGGAGTTTTTTCAGGCGTTAAAGAACCAGACAAAACAGATGCTTAAGACATCCCTGCCCAATAGGCAGAGGAGTTATTGGATATTCCCAGAGCTCTGTGCTTTGCGGTAGAGGTTATAA
Organism: Rana kukunoris; assembly: GCA_029574335.1. NCBI lineage: Eukaryota > Metazoa > Chordata > Amphibia > Anura > Ranidae > Rana > Rana kukunoris. Next base: position 54,618,028 of record CM056060.1, on the reverse strand, counting down.
AAAGACTCCATCCAGCAGGCGTCTCGTTGTCACTATTTTTAGTGCATATGAGAAGGCTCTTATGGTTGAAGAACTGGGCGGCCGAGCCCATGTAAAAGACTGCTGGCAGGTTTGCCCTTCCATGGAAAGATCTGGATAAATACATTCAGACTGTTTCAAGTGGCAAAAATACCCTTTTACCAGTCAAAAGAAGTTCCGGGGTCCTGCGTTTAAAAGGCAGCTCCCCCCTGTTCCGGGGCCCTCAAATTCCAGGCAGTACAGACCTCCTGGCCTCTGGGGATCGATCCCCGACAGAGGGGGTCCGATCATCTGTGGCCACAGGCTACAGATTAGAATTTCTAAAATTTCCTCCACAAGGAAGGCCTCAATGCGGGCGGCGTTGGATCATCTGCTTTACCAGGGCATAATGGTAGAGGTACCAGCCCAAGAACAGGGGCTAGGTTTTTATTCCAATCTGTTTGTCATACCAAGGCCCATCGGCGATGTCAGACCAATTTTGGACCTAAAAGGTTTAAATGCTTACCTAAGGGTTCGCTCTTTTTCGGACAGAATCCGTTCGGTCAGCAGCCGCCACACTCCAGAAGGATCTGGCTTCTATAGACATAAAGGATGGTTACCTTCATGTACCAAGTCTTTCAGCCACATCAAATATTTTTGTTTTTACGCTTCGCAGTGATACAGCGTCACTTCCAATTCGTGGCGCCCCCCTTCGGGCTGGCTACGGCCCCCGGGTATTCACGAAGGTCCTAGCTCCAATTCTAGTCAGTCTAAAGGATCCAAAGGATCTCGGTCCTAGCATACCTGGACGACCTCTTGATCATAGATCACTCGCTTCCTTGGTGGAATGCGTAGTAGCCCTCATGGTTCAGTACCTCGAGAGGTTCGGCTGAGTCCTAAACCGGGGAAAGATCAGCATTTCAACCTACAAAGCAGTTGGAATATCTCGGCATGAGATTAGACACAGAACAGAAGATGGGTGTTCCTGCCCCTGGTAAAGGTCGAGGCTATCAAAAGATTGATTCAGTTGGTTCTAAGCAAAAGAGAACCAACTATTCGCCTATGTATGCGATTACTAGGCAAACTAATGGCCATGTTCGAGGCGATACCACACGCTTCCACACTCGTGTCCTACAGACAGCAATTCTAGCAGCTTGGTTCTGCCCAGTGGTCTGGATAGCTGGAGAGCGGTCTTGAACGGGTTCACTCGCCAAGGAACTTGGGCAGAGGCGGAGAGGCAGCTGCCCATCAAGGTCTGGGAGATCAGAGCGGCTCGGCTAGCCCTCCTGGCATAGACATCCAGATTACAGGGGTCCTCGGTGAGAAGTCATTCAGACAATGCCACAGCGGTGGCATATATGTGAACCACCAAGGGGGAACCAAGAGTCAAGCCACTCAGAGTGAGAGGAGCTTGGTTTTTCGGTGGGCAGAGGTTTATGTACCCTGCATATCGGCGACATTCATTCCCGAGGTGGACAACCTGCAGGCGTACTTCCTAAGTCGCCAAACCCTGTCGGCGGGGGAGTGGTCTCTGCATCCACAAGTTTTTTCAGACAATCTGCCAGAAGTGGGGAGTGCCAGACGTGGAGGTCATGGCATCAGGATTCAACAAGAAGCTAGACAGGTTCATGTCTCGAACGAGGGACCCTATGGCCTGCGGAACCGATGTGTTGGTTTGCCCTTGGCATCAATCATAACTTCTATATGCATTTCCCCCGCTGCAGTTACTACCCCGCCTGTGGCGCAGGATCATAGCACAGGCCGGTTATCCTGGTAGCCCCAGCTTGGTACCGGAGGGCATGGTACTCACTAGTCCTGAAATTGGCAGCGGAAGGCCCTTGGACTCTTCCTCTATGGCCAGACCTACTCTCACAAGGCCCGATACTCCACCCTGCATTACGGCGTCTAAATTTGACGGCCTGGCGGCTGAATCCCTGATTCTCAGGGGTAGAGGTCTGTCTAGGCAGGTAATCCCTACCCTCATTAAGGCTAGAAAGCCGGCCTCCAGGGTAATTTTGTTACAGGGTTTAGAGGGCCTACGTAGGCTGGTGTGAGGCTAAGAGATGGGTTTCCCGCAAGTATACCATTGATAGAGTATTACGTTTTCTCCAGCTAGGAGTGGATAAAGGCCTGGCATTAAGCACGATCTAGGGACAGATTTCAGCCTTATCAGTGTGGTTTCAGAGGCCGCTGGCCGCCCACTCGCTGGTTAAGATCTTCGTACAGGGAGTCTTACGTGTTAATCCTCCGGTCAAATCACCACTTTGTCCATGGGACTTAAATCTTGTTCTGTCAACTCTACAGAAACAACCCCTTGAGCCGTTGGCTGAGGTACCTTTGGTTTTACTGACTAGAAAGTCGGTATTTCTGATCACCATAGTTTCGGCCAGGAGAGTAGCGGAATTGGCAGCCTTATCTTGTAAGGAACCATATCTCATTTTACATAAGGATAGGGCGGGGTTCCGTCCTCATCCTTACTTTCTACCAAAGGTTATATCCAGTTTCCACCTGAACCAGGATGTGGTACTTCCATCCTTCTTCCAAAACCCACCTCTAGGAAGGAGGGGTTGCTGCATACGTTGGATATTGTCAGGGCCATAAAGGCCTATCTTAAAGCTACAGAGAAGGTTCGGAAAACAGATGTGGTGTTCGTTTTACCGGAAGGGCCCAAGATGGGTCAGGCAGCTGCTTGATCCACCATCGCAAGATGGATTAAACAATTAATCGTTCAGGCCTGCGGTTTGAAGAGGTTGCCTCCTCCTTTGTCGGTAAAGGCCCATTCTACCAGGGCCATGGGCACCTCCTGGGCAGCACATCATCAGATCTCTATGGCTCGAGTATGCAAGGCAGCAACGTGGTCGTCAGTCCACATGTTTACAAAATTTTATCAATTGGACGTAAGAAGGAATGCGGATACAGCCTTTGGGCAGTCAGTACTACAGGCCGCGATTCAAGCTCCTCAGGATCTGAGGGGGCTCCCTTGATTTGATTTGAGATTTACATTTCTTGTTTAAATTGGATTTACTAGTATTTGAGTATACCTCTAAATTAAATCCTTTTTTGGAAGATGTCTCCCTCCCCTCATTAAAGCAGTGCTTTCGGACATCCCATATAGTAATGAATATGCTGCTCTGTGTCCCGTGATGTACGAGAAAGAAAAAGAGATTTTTTAATACAGCTTACCTGTAAAATCTTTTTCTTGGAGTACATCACGGGACACAGAGCTCCCACCCCTCTTTTGGGGAACATTTTTGGGAGGCATACTGCTTGCTACAAAACTGAGGTACTTCCTCTATGGGAGGGGGTTATATAGGGAGGGGACTTCCTGTTTGAGATTGCCAGTGTCCACACCTGAAGGTACTCCATATAACTCATATAGTAATGAATATGCTGCTCTGTGTCCCGTGATGTACTCCAAGAAAAAGATTTTACAGGTAAGCTGTATTAAAAAATCTCTTTTTTTGTGTTTGTAGTATGAAGGAGAACGTGACCACTTTCAATCATTCTGATGGCGGTACCCTCTCCAATACGGCTTGCGACCATTAATGTCGCAAGTATTCGTTCTGCAGGAGCTTGTTTTATGGCCTTCGATTTTCTCAGCCGTGTTGAAGCTGACATTTTGTTTTTGCAGGAGACCTGGCTGGCATCTGTGGCAGAGATGCATCTAGCAAAGAGGGAGTGGAGATGTGGGCCCTCCCTCTGGTCTCTTGCGGCCGAGCCCTGCAGTGGGGTTGCGGTCCTTTTTAAGACTGGTCCGGTGGCTTGCCGGCGAGTGATTGAAGTGGAGATCGGTAGATGTCTGGTGGTGGACGCTGTCGTGAGGGGGCAATTCCTCCGGCTCATAAATTTTTATGGGCCTCAAACTAGGAGGGAGAGGAGGAGCCTCCTTACGGCGGTTAAGCCTTATCTTTTTACGTCCCAGCAGCTGATTTTTGGTGGCGATTTCAATATGATCACTAGGCCCAAAGACCGGGCAGGTGCCGCCAACCCTCTTGGATATGATAGTATTTTTTTGAATAACGTAGTGAGGGAGGCCAGGTTGGTGGATGTGCACGTTCGTCACCTCCCCAACCTCACTGGTTTCACATTTTCCCGAGGTAGTAGTAAGAGTAGATTAGATAGGTTTTTTTTAAAGGAGGACTCTGTCTGCTCGGCTCCTGAGCTGCAGTCGGTAGAGTTCTCCGATCACTGTATGGTATCTGTGGCCCTGAATGTCGCTGACACTCCTCAGAAAGGGAGGGGTTTGTGGCGCCTGAATGGGTCGCTACTGGAGGATCTTGAGGTTAGGGAAGCCTATGAGGTTTTCTTCCTGGGCCAGACCTCGCTCCTTGAGGGCAACTGCTCCCGCCTTGAGTGGTGGGAAGTAGTTAAAAAGCAACTTTTTCCGGGAAATCTCTGGGTACAGGGCAGCTTCCAAGTACCAAGCCTACCAGAGACTACGCAGGCAGCTTGACCGCCTGGTGTCCTCTGGGGGCTCTCGGGAACAGATATCCGGTCTGAAGGCGCAGATGAAGGAGTGTCAGTACGACCGTCTTGCCTCCCTGGTTTTTGAGAGGGATTACGGGAAGTTTATCTCTCCTGATCCCTACAAGAGCTGTGGTGAGGTGGCGAGGTCGAAGGTCGTACATGGCCTGAAGGATGCCTCAGGATCTCTGGTCCGGTCCAGATCGGGGATCCTGGGTGTCGTCAGAGACCACTTTTCGGACCTCCTGAAGAAGCGGCCTCTAGACATGGAGAAAGTCAGGGAATTCCTTGATGAGACCCCGCTGGAAGTGGGGTCTGACCTTCCTGACTCTCTGACAGAAGAGATCTCGGTAGCTGAAGTCGAGCAGGCTATTAGCTCTTTAGCTTCTAAAAAGTCACCTGGGCCCGATGGGCTCACGGCCGAGTTCTACAAAACCTTTAAGAGCCTCTTGGCTCCTCATCTGAGGGACGTGTTTAGTGAATGTTTGGCCTATGGCCTGCTGCCTCCCTCAATGAGAAGGTCAGCTCTGATCCTACTGTCAAAGGGGAAAGATCCGTCTGTGGTGGAGAATTGGCGTCCGATCGCCCTTCTTACCACAGATAGGAAGATACTGGCAAAGATCTTGTTTACACGTCTGTCTGCTTTGGCGGGCAGGATGCTGTCTCCCTCTCAGCACTGCACAATTCCTGGCCGGGGCACTTTTAGTGCCATCCTGAGCGTCCGGGAGGCTGTGGAAAGATGCAGGGCTGATGGCAGCGAGCGGTATCTGCTTGCACTGGATCAGGCTAAGGCGTTTGATCGGGTGAACCACGAGTACCTTTGGCTGCTTCTGAGGAGATACGGTCTGCCTGATCAATTCGTTGATTGGCTGCAGGTATTGTATAGGGGAGCTGAGAGCTTCCCTCTTGTCAACGGTTGGGTGGGCCGGGCCTTTGCTGTGGACTCTGGCGTCCGGCAGGGGTGCCCACTGAGCCCCCTCCTGTACATCTTTGCGGTCGACCCCTTCGTAAGGAGGCTAGACTGCGGGCGTCTGGGGGGGGTTCCGGTGGGACCTGTCGGGGGTCCGGTTTCGGCGGTGAGGGTTGTGGCCTATGCGGACGACGTCTCGGTGGTGGTATCTGGTCATGAGGAGGCCCATTATGTGGAGTCCCAGATCGGGTGCTACTCTGAGGCGTCAGGCTTGCTGGTCAATTGGGACAAGAGTGAAGTTTTCTGGTTGGGGAAGGAGGGGGAGCAGTTCCCCCTTCCGGACGTGTTCCCCACGCCCGTACCAGAGATTCGAGTTCTTGGCATTCATTTCGGCCCGGGTGATTATCCCAAGCTAAACTGGGAGCGCAGGCTGGTGAGTGCCACTCGGAAGGTGAAGGCCTGGAAAGGTTGGAAACTTTCCCTGAGGGAAAGGGTAAGCTTGGTCAAGACGTACTTATTGCCTGAGTTTCTCTTTGTAAGCTATGTGTGTCTTTTGCCAGCATCTCTCTATGCTCGGGTCTATGGTCTGTTCTTCCTGCTGTTGTGGGGAAGCAGACTGAACCTGATCAAGAGGGAGGTCACATACCGCCAGCGACGGCAAGGTGGGTTGGACATGGTCAACCCGGTGGTGTTCTTTGTCACCATCTTTGTTAAATACAATTTGCAGTCCATATTTGTGGACGAGCCTTCCTGGTGGGAGTGTTCATGCAAAGACTGGCTCTTGCTGTTCTTGAGGCAGTGGGGGGAGGGGGGAGGCCCGGCGATCTGAGGAGATCGCATGGGTATCTCCCTTCCTATGTCCCCCTGGCATTAAAGGTACTGAGGCAGTGGCGGATAACTGCCCTGGAGGTGGGCTCTTTGGGTCGGCGGGAGCTGTACCTGAGGGTCATGGCCTCGGACATTTTGAAGCCCCTGTCTTTGAGGGACTGCCCTGAGAGGGTCCTCACGGAGGGGCTAGCCCTCTTGAATTCTTCTAGAATTCCAAATAAGTTTTGGGATCTCGCATGGAGGTCGTTCCATGGACGACTCTATGTCCGTGCGAATCTCAAATACAGGAACCTGGGGGACAGGGACTGTTTCCGTCAGGAATGTGGTGGGACATTGGAGACCATGGACCATTTTTTGGTCCAATGTCCCTTCAACATGGAGGTTCTTACGAGGGTAGGGGGTGCCATTGGCTACCCCCGCCTTCCGGCCCTGACCTATGCTGAGCGAGTGTATGGTGATTTTGGGGTCCGCAGGGGATTTGAGTTATCGTCACTTTATTTAGTCAGCCTAGTTGTGCTTTATTACACTTGGCACGCTCGGTGTTTGGTGTCCACTAGGGACAAAATCCTGTCTGTGCATGAGGTGGTGGGCGATATCTTTCGGGAGTTAGTGAAGGTGCGGGATCTGGAAAGGAGCAGGGTTGGGCCTGAGAGGTGTGCCCATTTATGGAGGGGGTTCCTCTTCCAGCCCCCTTAGGTCACGGCTCTGCCCCTCTCCATGGGTAGGGGCATCTATCCTTTTTCACCCCCATAGATTTTGTTTATGGTATTTTTTTTTAAATAAGGCTACAGACATGTCTGACTATCATGTTCTTGCTCATACGTGGGTTGTAGGTATTTGTTGTTGTGATGGTGGGGTGTGTTGTGGGTTGGCGATGATCTGGACAGTAGTGGTTTCTATGGACTTTAATATCTCCCTACTGTACCAGTGAGCCGTTTTAAGTGTTTTTTTTTTATTTTTTTTTTTTGTTGGCAATGATCTGGGCAAGCTTTTCTGATGGACTATAAAGACTTTCTCTTGTACCAGTGAGCCTGTTGTAAATACCTGTTCTGGTGCTATTTTTCTTTCTTTATAGTTATTTCTTGGTGGGTGGAGGTCGGTGGTTTGATGGTTTGTGTTTTGTTGTTTGTTTTTGTGTTATTTGGTTTATTTAGTTATTTTGTTTATTTTATATATTTGTTAACTTTTTGGTCGTAGTTTTATAAATAAAAAAATTACCCCTCCTCGGTCTTCGCCGCCGCCTTCCGCCGGGGGGGTACACCTACCCCCCCCGGTCTTCGCAGCCGCCTTCCGCCGGGGGGGTACACCTACCCCCCCCCCCCGGTCTTCGCCGCCGCCTTCCGCCGGGGGGGTACACCTACCCCCCCCGGTCTTCGCCGCCGCCTTCCGCCGGGGAGAGAGACACCCACCGATGCTCTCCGCCATGTTCGGCCAGGCCCCCACCCCAAATTAAGCTCTTTCACATCCGGGGGGGGGGCGGCGGAAATGGCGGAGAACAACGGGGGCGTCGCCACTCCTCGGTCTTGAGGGCGTGTGTGTGAGGCTCTCTGGACTTCCAGAGAGCCATGGAAGCTATCAGCCCAGGGGGAGGCTCTACTTCCCGGGCGGTGAGAGAAGCTATGCCTGTGGAGGGATCGGATACCATTTCAAGGACAGTGGAGAGTTTGAGACCATCAGATGAGGATCTCAGGTATCTGGAGTCCCAGATTGCTCTCTCTGCATGGCAGGAGCAGCAGCCAGGTGAAAGTGATTTTGAAGCTACAGGCCGTCGGATGGAAGTCTATGCAGTCTTGGAAAGGCTTATGGACTTTTTGGTGGTAGTGCATGAAGACCTGGCACGCTTAAGAACAGCCAGAGATCGGGTGGGCAAAAAGAAGCGGAAGGGCTATCGCCTGAGTGTTCAGACATTGAAAACGACCCTGAGTGAGTATATCATTTATTGGAACCGGCTGTTGGATCAGTCTACTATGGACACTGATGAGATGGATGAGTTGGAGGAACGCCTGATGGAGGTTTGTGATAAGGGAAGCCAGGCTGCTCGCCGTAGCTCCCAGGCTGAGGTGCCAATTTCCCCTTTGCTATCAGGGGGCGCCCAGCCTGGAGGCCTGGTCGGATCCCCCGCGATCACCGCGGGACCGGAAGTGGCGGGTCCCGGGGCTGCTGCGGACGAGGAGGAAGTCATGGAGGTTGGAGGAACGCAGGACGAAGTCGCGGCGGGTATTGCCGCGAATGTGTGTGCCGCGAGTCGCGAGGCTACTGCTGCGGTGGATGCCGCGGGTCGCGGGACTGCCGCTGCGGGTGTGGAGCCGGAGGGTATGGCCGCGAAAGTGAATACCGCGGGTTGCGGGGTTACCGCTGAAGGTGTGGAGCCGGAAGTAGCGGATCCCGGGACAGCTGCGGGTGAGGAGATGGGACTTGTGGAGGCTGTTGCTGAGAAGGATGGAGCAATGAAGGACGGTTCCGCGGGTGTGAGTGCCATGGATCGTGGGATTTCTGCCGAGGACACTGTGAGGGGTGAGATACCTACTATTGTCTCATCCCGGGTTTTGGGGGTGGCCACTGTTGCGGAGACTGTTGGGTCATCTTTTCCTGTGGACCTGCTGCCGGGTGGTGGGGTGCCTCTTGTGGTTTCCCCCTCCGGCCCTTCAGTTTCTGAGTCCGTGGCGATGACCCCCCAGCGCATGGAGTGGGGTGATTGCGAGCAGGGTAGTATAACTAGCCCATGTCTTGCGATGGACCACATACGGCTGCTGGAGGGTGAGCCAACTAAAGCGGACCAGAGTACTGGTTTTCATGACATTGGGGTACCCTCTGGGGTTTTGGAGCATACGGGTCAGCCCCAAGTGGGTCCTCTGGGCGGTGCGGGGACCCCTCCGGCAGCAATTATTTCTGCTGGGGGTGTTTCCGGTGCTTGTGCACCTGCTGTGCCCGGGGCCCCTGGGAAAGACTTAAGTATAGCTGTTGATAATGTTGATTCTAGCAATGTTGTTGTTTCTGATCTCCCCCCGCCTCCTCCCCAAATCAGTGGGTCCCAGGAGGCCGGGGTTATGTCGGCCCTAAAAGTGGGGTTGTCTTTTGCAGATGTCACTGGTGGCAGGGTACAGCTTGGGCGTTTTTATAGTGCCCACGGTACGATGGCTTTTAGGGGCTCAGTGCCAGCTGCCACTAGGGTGGGGGGAGTGGAGCGTAAGCGCCATAATGTTGTGCAGCTGCGCTGGTTGGAAGAGTTTGGTCGTCCTCCGGGGAGAGACGAGGTGGTGGATATGGTGTTGGCCCTTGGGTTTAAGGCATCAGACATCTTTGCTGTTATCCACCCCTCGGGCTCCCTGGAGTATGATGTAAGTTTTGGTACCCCCGTCTTAATGGAGAGTTTTATCTCCAGACGGGAGGTGGTGAAGAATCAGTCCTCGTGGAAATCCTTTAGAGCAGTCCCCCTGTCTAGACAGGAAGAAATAAAAAGGGTGTCAGTCCTGGTTAGAAATGAATCTATTCCCGCAGAAGATATCACAACATGGTTGGGGCGGTACGGCCAGGTGATGGCCCCGCCAGGGAAAGTTTTGGATGCCAAGGGGATCTGGACTGGTGCCTGGTCTGTCTCAGTAAGGCTTAGACGCATCGGGTTATCAGTGACACATGTGCCTGCGTCAGGTTATATTGGGAGGGATAGGATCCTTGCATTCTATCCAGGGCAACCTAAGCTCTGTTTTAGATGCAACAGTCCTTTGCATTTCAGTAGGGACTGTAGGGAACCCTTTTGCACAAAGTGTAATGAAGCTGGGCACTTGGCCAGCGGGTGCAATAAATTTCAATGCAATCTGTGCGGTGTTATGGGGCACGTTTTTAGCCAGTGCCCCTCGGCCTTTCGGGCACCTGTTGGGGGGGTGTCTCCCCCTGCGGGGCCTGGGGGGTCTAGGGCGTCTGTGCTTCCGGTTGTTTCGTCGGCCGGGCCTCCTGCCCCGCTCCAGCTGGCTGGCGCAGTGACTCTTGAGAGCCAGTCTTTTGTGATGGGTTCCGGGAGTCCGGGGCCATCGTCAGGAAGATTGGGTCATAAGTCGGGCGGCTCGAGAGTTTCCCCTTTAAAATCTGGGGGGAGGGGTAAGGCCCCTTTGGTGCAATCTGTGGTATCTCGTGGCAAGGCTAAGATGCCTAGGGTGGTGTTGCATCCCCCTTCTCGGGATTCGCAGCTCATTCCTACTTGGTCTGGGTCCTCTGTCCCTGTGTCTGGTGGTGGGGGGGATCAAGAGGCGGGTCGTTTCTCTGATTCTGATACCCCTAGTACGAGACCTGTTCGTAAGGGCAGAAGGGGTAAGGTTCCTAGAGATCCCCAGCCAGTTGTAGACTTGCCTTCTCAGCCAGGTAAGGAGAGTAAAAGCAATGTTTGGGTGGCGGTGGGAAAGGGGCGGTGTAAAAGCAGTCCTGGGGTGATCCCCAGTTCTGGGTCAGGTCCTGGTCCGGGTGTTTCCTCTCCAGAAGGTGGAGTTGGGGCGACAAGTAGTGCCCAGACTCCCCCTGGTATAGCCCTGCAGAACAGGTTTTCCACCTTGGATCCTGTGGTGGATTCTGGTGGGGGTATGGTTGCAGGGGATTGTGCTGATGGAAGTAAATGAGTAATTTTATTAAAAAAATAAAATAAAAAATGCAGTAATGTGGTAACATGTGTATGAGCAATGTTTGGGTGGCGGTGGGAAAGGGGCGGTGTAAAAGCAGTCCTGGGGTGATCCCCAGTTCTGGGTCAGGTCCTGGTCCGGGTGTTTCCTCTCCAGAAGGTGGAGTTGGGGCGACAAGTAGTGCCCAGACTCCCCCTGGTATAGCCCTGCAGAACAGGTTTTCCACCTTGGATCCTGTGGTGGATTCTGGTGGGGGTATGGTTGCAGGGGATTGTGCTGATGGAAGTAAATGAGTAATTTTATTAAAAAAAAAAAAAAAAAAATGCAGTAATGTGGTAACATGTGTATGAGCAATGTTTGGGTGGCGGTGGGAAAGGGGCGGTGTAAAAGCAGTCCTGGGGTGATCCCCAGTTCTGGGTCAGGTCCTGGTCCGGGTGTTTCCTCTCCAGAAGGTGGAGTTGGGGCGACAAGTAGTGCCCAGACTCCCCCTGGTATAGCCCTGCAGAACAGGTTTTCCACCTTGGATCCTGTGGTGGATTCTGGTGGGGGTATGGTTGCAGGGGATTGTGCTGATGGAAGTAAATGAGTAATTTTATTAAAAAAAAAAAAAAAAATGCAGTAATGTGGTAACATGTGTATGAGCAATGTTTGGGTGGCGGTGGGAAAGGGGCAGTGTAAAAGCAGTCCTGGGGTGATCCCCAGTTCTGGGTCAGGTCCTGGTCCGGGTGTTTCCTCTCCAGAAGGTGGAGTTGGGGCGACAAGTAGTGCCCAGACTCCCCCTGGTATAGCCCTGCAGAACAGGTTTTCCACCTTGGATCCTGTGGTGGATTCTGGTGGGGGTATGGTTGCAGGGGATTGTGCTGATGGAAGTAAATGAGTAATTTTATTAAAAAAAAAAAAAAAAAAATACAGTAATGTGGTAACATGTGTATGAGCAATGTTTGGGTGGCGGTGGGAAAGGGGCGGTGTAAAAGCAGTCCTGGGGTGATCCCCAGTTCTGGGTCAGGTCCTGGTCCGGGTGTTTCCTCTCCAGAAGGTGGAGTTGGGGCGACAAGTAGTGCCCAGACTCCCCCTGGTATAGCCCTGCAGAACAGGTTTTCCACCTTGGATCCTGTGGTGGATTCTGGTGGGGGTATGGTTGCAGGGGATTGTGCTGATGGAAGTAAATGAGTAATTTTACTAAAAAAAAAAAAAAAAAAAAAAATGCAGTAATGTGGTAACATGTGTATGTACAATTGCGTAGTTGCGTAGATTTTAAAGTTTTGGGGAGGGTTAGGGTTATGATTTTGTTTTATTTGTTTATGCATAATAGAAGTATGTATGTTTTAGGGGTTGGGGTTACTTGGGAAGTGGAAATGATTAAAGAGTATAATAATGCAAGTTATTGGAGCAGGTATTGGTGCGATTTTAGTGATGTGCAGATGGTATATGTATAGTATGGTGGGATAATGTTTGTACGTAAAGAAAATGTTTAGTGGTAGAGGGTTGCTTTGGTACTTGGGAAGTGGTAATGACTAAAGAGTATAAAAATGCAAGTGAGTGGGGCAGGTATTGGTGCTAATTCTTAGTGATGTATAGATGGTATATGTATAGCATGGTGGGATAATATTTGTATGTAAAGAAAATGTATTGTGGCAGAGGGTCGTTTTGGTTTAATTGTTTTTTTTTTTCTGTATACATTTTTGGTCGTAGAATTTTCAATAAAAAATTGCCACTCCTCGGTCTTCTAGCCGTTTTCTGCCGGGGGGGGGAAACACCCACCCATGCTCTCCGCCATGCTCGACCGGGCCCCCACCCCAAAATTAAGCTCTTTCACATCCGGGGGGGCCGGCCGAAAACAGCGGAGAACAACGGGGGTGTCGCCCCACCTCGGGCTCCTCCGCTTCTGCCTGGCTCCTCCCGAGGCCAGGGCTTCTTTCGCCGTCTTCCGCCGGAGGGCGCCACTCTCCGGGCTTCTCGTCGCTGTCTTCCGCTGCGGGGCACCACCCGCGGGGGCCAGGCCTTCTTCCGCCGCCGCCCCCTTCGTTTTTTTCTGCCTGGACGAGGGTCGCACATCCCATCCAGGACTTGGACGTGGCGGGCTTCTCGTCGCTGTCTTCTGCCGCTGCCCCCTTCACCACGAAGCTCCTGCTTATGGAGGGAGGGCAGCGGGCTTCCGACGTTTTCGACCGGAGCGAGGGTCATACATCGCACTCCGGATTTCTTCGGCGGCTTCTGCCTGGCTCCTCCTGGGGCCAGGGCTTCTCGTCGCTGTTTTCCGTCGCGGGGTGACACTTGCGGGCTTCTTCTTCCATTCGATGTTGACACGGCGAGGTCCGGCGCTGAAATGCCTTCTGAGCGGCGGGCACCGACTTATATTGGCATAGGGCGTGGGCGTGGTTATGCCAACATGTGACCTTAACCCATGTGACAGTGATGTGATGTGACGAAAACGACTAGAAGTCCGGAGTGGGATGTGCGACCCTCACTCTGGCCGAAGACTTCGAAGCCCGCTGCCCTACCCCCACAAGCACGGAGCTTCGTGGTGAAGGCGGTGGCAGAAGACGGCGACACAGCGACGAGAAGCCCTGGCCCCCGCGGAAGAGCCAGGCAGAAGAGGCTATCGAGAGCCCCCCCGGCAGAAAACTACGAAGCCCGCGGCCCTCCCCCATAGGCAGGAAGCTTCATGGTGAAGGGGGCCGCGACGGAAGACGACTAGAAAACCGGGGTGAGATGTGCGACCCTCCCCCCGGAGAAAACTTCGAAGCCCGCTGCCCTCATCAAACAAGCACCGAGCTTCGTGGTGAAGGGGGCCGCGGCGGAAGACAGCGGCGGTGAAGACCGGGGTGGGTTGGCGGAAGACCCCCGGAGCTGGCTAATAAATTATTTTATTCTTGTGTGGTTTATTTGTGTTAACACTTTTCCCACCAGGTGAATGGGTAGGGGTACCATGTACCCCATACTCATTCACATAGGGTGGGGGGCCAGAATCTGGGGGCCGCCTTATTAAAGTGGCTCTCAGATTCTGATTGGCTCCCGCCCGCATACCCCGACAACCAATGGCCAGGGTTGTCGGGAAGAGGCTCTTGTCCCTATCGACATGGGGACAAGAGTGCTTTGGGGTGGGGGGGGCAGTGCCCCCCTCCCTCAAAGCACACACTCCCCCATGTCGAGGGCATGTGGTCTGGTACGGCTCAGGAGGGGGGGGGGGGCGCTCGCTCGTCCCCACCCCCATTCCTGTCTGGCCAGAATGCATGCTTGGGATGAGGGCTTGGTACGGATCTGGGGGGGAACCCCACGCCGTTTTTGGCGTGGGTTAACCCCTCACGTTCCGGACCAAGCCGAAGAGCCTATTGTACCCCTGGGGGGGAAGCCGCGCCGGTTTCAAATTTGAAATTTGGCGCGGAGTTCCCCTTCAGTGTCAGTGCAGCCCGAGAACAGCTCAGAGCTTCCCGTGCGTCGCTTCACGCAGTGCAAACACTGCTACGCCCCTTGGTATTTACCAAGAATTTCCCGGCGTACTGAAGAGGCGCACGCAAAGCCCCGATTTCTCCCTCTGCGCATGCCCAGTATGCAAATGAACCTTCCCATGTTCTGGCGTACTTGGCAAGCGCACGGGGATCGGGTCCCAAAAGTCACTTTCGCTTTCAATTCGGCCCGCCACACACGTTCAAACACATGTCACCTCACTTCCCCTGCATCACCCCCCTCCCTCCCCTCATTAACTCCCGCCCGATTCCCCGATGTTTACATTACTAAATGCCGCACGCCAGCTCTGTACTGGCGTGCTGTGCGCCCTCTCCTGGGCGCATTAGGCAGTTTAGTAAATGAGGAAACACGCTGCACTGGCAGCGTGTTTCTTTTGTAAATGTCAAAAACAGTTTTACTCCTGCTTGTGCACCATGAGTCATGGCGCACAGGCTTGGTAAATCAGCCCCAATGTGTCTAACATATATCGATCAATTTTTTGTTTGGTTGGGATTTTCAAGGTACTGATAGAGAGGCATATATCAGATAAAAAAATTGATTTATTACATAAAAAACAATACAAAAATACGACAAAGGGACAGGCCCCACAATTTGGACACAGTATCAGGTATTTGTTAAAACAGAACAAAACCGTATGGGTCAGATGCGTGGAGCCGATCTGCGACCTCGACCGGTTTCGCGGTTAATTACCGCTTCTTTAGGAGGATCTATGGCGGCAGATGGCCTGGAATGAACCACTAACGGTCGCGCCCCCCCCCAAAAAAAAACACAATTGGCTTACGCCGGGGAAGCTGACAATAGCTCAAAATAGTAAGGGTTAATTAAGTACACTGGGGGAAAAAGGTTGGCAGCATCACAATATAATAGGCGCAGGTAGCAGCCTAATGTGGTATGGAGAGAGCCGGTAGTGCTGGTAAGCAGACAGCTCGTCGTGATGGCCAGTGTGCATCCCCAGGGAGAGCTCTATTTTCGATCCGGTGAGAGGAGAGAAGACATCACACAGTAAGTCGCACCAACACTACACTGACACCATACACATAGTCACATTTAACCCCTTCCGATCACCACCCTCCCCAGCCCCCTATCACAGTGTCACTAATAACAGTGATCATATATTTACTGATCACTGCATTTAGTGTCAGTGTGACAGTTTGTGTCCAGCGTAGCCC
Source organism: Rana kukunoris (assembly GCA_029574335.1). Lineage (NCBI taxonomy): Eukaryota > Metazoa > Chordata > Amphibia > Anura > Ranidae > Rana > Rana kukunoris. The sequence continues at coordinate 54,602,585 of CM056060.1, read as the reverse complement.
CCTACCCCCCTAATAAAGGTTTAACCCCTTTATCACCGCACTAGTTAACCCTTTCACCCCCTATTGCCAGTGTCACTAAGCGATCGGTTTTCTGATCGCTGTAATAGTGTCACTGTTGCCGCTAGGTAGCTATTTTTTTTTATATTGCGATTTCTTTTTTACTAAAGACATGTGGCTAAATACATTTTGGCCTAAATGTTTGACTAAAATTTAGTTTAGTTCATTCTGATTTTATTATATTATGACAATACATTATAGAGTATAATACAGACATTAATGTGTTCGTATAAGTAATACAGTTATTTCATCTAATCAATTTCAGATATATTTTTGTTTCCATATATTGTTCAAAAAGACTATACAAAACAAGACTGGGGAAGACAAGACTAGACAAGACAAGTCAAGACAAGACAAGACAAGACAAGACTAAACAAGACAAGACTAAACAAGACAAGACAAGACTAAACAAGAAAAGACAAGACTAAACAAGACAAGACTAGACAGGACAAGACAAGACTAGACAGGACAAGTCAAGACATAACAAAACGGGGCAAGGCAAGACAAGACAACACCCCCAAACAAAAAAATAAGGGGGAGGGAGAAAAACCACAAAAAAAAGGACAGGTTTAAAAATGCAAAATTGGCAGCAAAAAAACCCCCACCACTCACCGCTAATTTGTTCTGTTCCCACAAGTGATTTCTAAATTCTTGTTGTTTCTCTATATACCCTCCAGGGGACCCAGGTCCGAAGGTGCTCCTCATGTGTATCCAATTCAAGTGCTAATCCAATATCTTCTCTATACCATCCATTTCATTGGCCCATTCCTTAACTGATGGAGTTTGTATTGAGCGCCAGTGCCGTGGTATAACTAATCTTGCTGCTGTCAACCAGTGTCTCAAAAGACCCCTTTTAATATTCTTATATGATCCTGGTAATATTGAGAGCAAAGTGATTTGTGGTATATTTAATATTGGTTCCCCAGTAACTAAAGTATAGAGCTGCATAATTTTTTCCCAAAAATTTAAGATTTTGGGACATTCCCACCAGATGTGGAGCAATGAACCTTTAAATGTATGGCATCGCCAACATATGTCTGATTTATCTGGATATATACGCTTTAATGACATTGGGCTCCAATACCACCTGGAAAGAAGTTTGTAATTTGTCTCTTGTGCTTTAATTGTTAGTGACATACAATGTGTTAAATTAAATGCTTTCTTCCACTCTGCATCTTCAATTTGAACATTTAACTCATTCGCCCATTTCCTTGTGTATTCAGGGGGTTCAGGTTTTTTTTTATGGCTAATATCTTATAGATTGAGGATAAGACACGTTTTGGTTTTGAGTCTTGTAGCAACAGAAGTTCAAACTGAGTTGTGTCTCTATACAAAAATGTATTTGAGGAAAGAGAGGACAAGAAAGATAATAGTTGCCGATATTCCAACCATTGCGTAAGTGAGGGTTTCTGTGTAAAGATTAGGTTTAATATGGGTAAGAATTCAACTCATGTAAGGTGACATGTAGTTGCCATCATCCCTTTGATGTGTTAAACAATTGAAATAACCTCAAAGGATTGGGATTGTATAGGCAACAAATAAAAATTCCAAAATTGAAAAAAGATACAAATTTATTACAAAGATATATAAATATTACAGTACAAATTAAATAAAAGAAAAACATGTATAGTTTATATAATGTAAATACTGTCCGTCATGAACTGCCATCATCAGATGTTTTTATGGCAGATTGAAGCGGGTAACCGACGTGTTTCGAATGAAAGAAAACATTCTTCATCAGGGTATGTAATAGTATCACATCTATAACAGATCAAAATATCAATATTAAACATAATACAAAAAACCTCACCATCCCACATGAAATTGTGTATAGTGAAACTCACTTTTGTCTAAAAAATCTGGGCTTGAAAGGTCATGCACTTCACGGCGTCATCAGATGTGGGTGCCTCCACACTGTATATAATGCACAAAAATATATATCTCCTCATCCCTGCCACCCATGGGGTGGACTGAATCAATAAGTTCAAAGATTGGTGTTTAAAAAGTCCTCACCACCACTACAAAAGGAGAGAAAGGAGAGAGAGGAGGACAAAGAACAAAAAAACAAACAAAAAGAACCAAGCAAGAAGGGAGAAGAAAAAAATACACACAATGATTATCATGTAAGGGTGGTATAAACATATGAAAAGGGAGCAAAAAGGATTCTTTATCCCCCAATTCATACTTACCACCGTGACAGAGGATCAAAGTTCTCCCCAGATAGGTGCAAGGCCTGTTGAAGTGATCCCTATTCAGCCACAGGTCCATCCATTGCAGCAATAGAGATTTGCCTCCTCAATCTCCACAGAGTGGAGAGGGAATGACACCAAACGTCCCCCCTGGCCTTCCTTTTATACTCACCTGTCTGCGTTCCTGGATGATGGGCCACTCCCATCTCTAATTCATACCTGTGTGTGGAACGACAGGTGTATACGTCCTGTGCGGACGTCAGCTCGTCGCGTCATAAAGACGCGAATCTTCTCCCGCTATTGGCTAATGGCCTGCTGATGTCATCTCCGGAACCGGAAGCTCCGCCGCGGCCATCTTGCTGAAGGGCTTCAGCAATACTAGGTCGAGGACGTCACAGCTGGAACTGGAAATAGCGCCGCGGCCATTTTGCCAAAGGGCTCCGGTCGCACCAGAGGCCTGGCAAAAAGCCCGGGCCAAATGTGGGATCGGAACCTACGAAGGGGGAGAAAAGAGGGAGGGGGGCCATGATAGGCCAGGTAGATGGAATACCCCAGCTGGGGAACGGGATAATATTGGGAGCTGAAAAGATGGAAAAACGCTCCAAAAACTAATATGTTAGGCCTCTACAACAGTGCCACCTGATGGTGATAGGGGGACAATTGAGAAAGCCTAAAGAAAAAAAGGGAAGAAAAATACCACCGCTGCCGGGATGTTACCCTGGGATATCATAGACATCCCATTGGGTATATGAACTATCGGGCAAATTTGTAGCCCAAAGGTCTCCCCCGGCAGCGGATGGGGGGCAGGGAATTGAAGAGATAGTGCATAGGTGAGGAGGACAGTACCCCATCCGATACATCGCGAGTAGCATAGCCCACAAAATTAATCAGCACAGATTCATAAACAATTTTGTACATATGTACATACATATAACAATGAATAATACATTATGATGTACACTGTCGCAGAAATCAATCTGAAAAAACGTACAAACCATTAACAAAAAAGTCAAATAATCAAATGAAATGTTGTGTACAACAAAGCATCCTAATAGAAAAAGTAAACAAGAAAAAAGAAAAAACCCTATCTATGCATCTCCCATATTTATACTTCTAGTCTCAAGGGAGGATTCTCCCGACACTCTGAAACCCCTGGGGTATAACGAGGAGAAGGATGTAATAATAAGGGATGAAGAACTATCCCAATGGTCAATACCAAGTATTGAACCAACAGGACATTCATCCAAGGAGGAGAGAAGGCTAAAAAATGATCACAAGATTGAACTCTTCAGATTGGGAGTAATTAGTCCGTTTTCCCAGAGCTAAATCCCTCTAAGAAAGGTCTAAAGCTTTCGCTCTCATTAAGCCCAGGGGGGGTTGTGGCCCTTAGGTATCTAATCCAGCGCATTTCACGCTGGAGTAGGACCTTGTTCCAATCCCCCCCTCTTAATGGTACAGTGAAATTGACCATTGGCATATGGTATTCATGGCATTTAGCTATATGTCTGCCAAGTGGAAGATATAAATTGCAAATATGCATAGAGTGCATATGTTTGTCAACTCGCTTGAGGAATTCTTGTTTTGTTTTTCCTACATAAAAAGAACCACACTGACACTGCACGAGGTATACCACTCCCCGAGTTTTGCAATTAGCAAAGTGTTTCAGGGAGAAGGTATCCCCATTTGGCAGTGTCAGTGTGGTTCTTCTACCTATTACGGGACATTGGGCACAGGACCCACACGGGTAGGTACCATGTGTTGTACAGGGATCCTTCCTACTATTGCCCCTATACTCACTCTGAACTAGCATGGTACCAATTGAACCTGCCCTCTTAAAGGTAATCTGAGGTTTCTCTGTAATCAGTTTTTTTAAGATTGGATCGTCCGTTAAGATGGACCAAAATTTTGAAATGATTTGTCTAATTTTGGGATGTTCATTGGAATAACCAATAATAATCCTGGTTTCTTGTCCTTCACCCTTCTTTGTTTTAGATTTAGGTTTAAAAATCAGGGTTCGTCTGTTGGTAACTCTTACCCTATTGAAGGCTTTTTTGAGGCTGGTCTTAGTGTATCCTCTTGCAAGGAGACGAATTGTTAGAGCATCACTTTCTTTTTGGAAATCTTCGTCTGTTGAACAATTTCTTCTCAGACGAAGATATTGGCTAAAGGGGATAGACTTTTTGAGAGATTCGGGATGAAAACTCCCTGCATGAAGCAGGGTGTTGCCAGCCGTCTCTTTTCTATATAAGGTGGTACTTATTTTCCCGTCAATATCTTTTTTTATTTTGATATCCAAAAAGCTGATTTCTTTATCGTCAAATGACATGGTAAAAAACAAGTTGAAATGATTAATATTCATTAACCTCAATAGTTCAATGAGATCGCCTTCTGGGCCATCCCATATAATGAAAATGTCATCTATGTAGCGCTGCCCAATGTCCCGTAATAGGTAGAAGAACCACACTGACACTGCCAAATGGGGATACCTTCTCCCTGAAACACTTTGCTAATTGCAAAACTCGGGGAGTGGTATACCTCATGCAGTGTCAGTGTGGTTCTTTTTATGTAGGAAAAACAAAACAAGAATTCCACAAGCGAGTTGACAAACATATGCACTCTATGCATATTTGCAATTTATATCTTCCACTTGGCAGACATATAGCTAAATGCCATGAATACCATATGCCAATGGTCAATTTCACTGTACTAGATCGTATCCACATTCCATTAAGAGGGGGGGGATTGGAACAAGGTCCTACTCCAGCGTGAAATGCGCTGGATTAGATACCTAAGGGCCACAACCCCCCCTGGGCTTAATGAGAGCGAAAGCTTTAGACCTTTCTTAGAGGGATTTAGCTCTGGGAAAACGGACTAATTACTCCCAATCTGAAGAGTTCAATCTTGTGATCATTTTTTAGCCTTCTCTCCTCCTTGGATGAATGTCCTGTTGGTTCAATACTTGGTATTGACCATTGGGATAGTTCTTCATCCCTTATTATTACATCCTTCTCCTCGTTATACCCCAGGGGTTTCAGAGTGTCGGGAGAATCCTCCCTTGAGACTAGAAGTATAAATATGGGAGATGCATAGATAGGGTTTTTTCTCTTTTATTGTTTACTTTTTCTATTAGGATGCTTTGTTGTACACAACATTTCATTTGATTATTTGACTTTTTTGTTAATGGTTTGTACGTTCTTTCAGATTGATTTCTGCGACAGTGTACATCATAATGTATTATTCATTGTTATATGTATGTACATATGTACAAAATTGTTTATGAATCTGTGCTGATTAATTTTGTGGGCTATGCTACTCGCGATGTATCGGATGGGGTACTGTCCTCCTCACCTATGCACTATCTCTTCAATTCCCTGCCCCCCATCCGCTGCCGGGGGAGACCTTTGGGCTACAAATTTGCCCGATAGTTCATATACCCAATGGGATGTCTATGATATCCCAGGGTAACATCCCGGCAGCGGTGGTATTTTTCTTCCCTTTTTTTTTTAGGCTTTCTCAATTGTCCCCCTATCACCATCAGGTGGCACTGTTGTAGAGGCCTAACATATTAGTTTTTGGAGCGTTTTTCCATCTTTTCAGCTCCCAATATTATTCCGTTCCCCAGCTGGGGTATTCCATCTACCTGGCCTATCATGGCCCCCTCCCTCTTTTCTCCCCCCTCGTAGGTTCCGATCCCACATTTGGCCCGGGCTTTTTGCCAGGCCTCTGGTGCGACCGGAGCCCTTTGGCAAAATGGCCGCGGCGCTATTTCCGGTTCCGGCTGTGACGTCCTCGACCTAGTATTGCTGAAGCCCTTCAGCAAGATGACCGCGGCGGAGCTTCCGGTTCCGGAGATGACATCAGCAGGCCATTAGCCAATAGCGGGAGAAGATTTGCGTCGCGTCTTTATTACGCGACGAGCTGACGTCCGCACAGGACGTATACACCTGTCGTTCCACACACAGGTATGAATTAGAGATGGGAGTGGCCCATCATCCAGGAACGCGGACAGGTAAGTATAAAAGGAAGGCCAGGGGGGACGTTTGGTGTCATTCCCTCTCCACTCTGTGGAGATTGAGGAGGCAAATATCAATTGCTGCAATGGATGGACCTGTGGCTGAATAGGGATCACTTCAACAGGCCTTGCACCTATCTGGGGAGAACTTTGATCCTCTGTCACGGTGGTAAGTATGAATTGGGGGATAAAGAATCCTTTTTGCTCCCTTTTCATATGTTTATACCACCCTTACATGATAATCATTGTGTGTATTTTTTTCTTCTCCCTTCTTGCTTGGTTCTTTTTGTTTGTTTTTTTGTTCTTTGTCCTCCTCTCTATCCTTTCTCTCCTTTTGTAGTGGTGGTGAGGACTTTTTAAACACCAATCTTTGAACTTATTGATTCAGTCCACCCCATGGGTGGCAGGGATGAGAAGATATATATTTTTGTGCATTATATACAGTGTGGAGGCACCCGCATCTGATGACGCCGTGAAGTGCATGACCTTTCAAGCCCAGATTTTTTAGACAAAAGTGAGTTTCACTATACACAATTTCATGTGGGATGGTGAGGTTTTTTGTATTATGTTTAATATTGATATTTTGATCTGTTATAGATGTGATACTATTACATACCCTGATGAATGTTTTCTTTCATTCGAAACGCGTCGGTTACCCGCTTCAATCTGCCATAAAAACATCTGATGATGGCAGTTCATGACGGACAGTATTTACATTATATAAACTATACATGTTTTTCTTTTATTTAATTTGTACTGTAATATTTATATATCTTTGTAATAAATTTGTATCTTTTTTCAATTTTGGAATTTTTATTTGTTGCCTATACAATCCCAATCCTTTGAGGTTATTTCAATTGTTTAACAGGTTTAATATGGGTGGGAATGCTGCCTGGCAAGTAATCTGGCACACTCTACGATGTGATTCTTTGTTCCAAATGAGGAAATCTTTACGTTTTTAAGCCGGCGGAAATCGTGGGTTACCAAATAAAGGTGTCATAGGTCCTACTAATGAGGAAAGTTCTAATTGTAAGATTGTTTTGGTCCAAATTTTTGTAAAGGCCGACTGTAAAGTAGAAAAATAAGATCTAGGAATAAAGACAGGCATGGTTTGGAAAAGATTCAGAAACCGAGGTATTATATCCATTTTTAGAATATTAATCCTCCCAAACCACGAATATTGATTGTGATCGTATTTTTTTAGATCCTGTAAGGTTCGTTGCATAAGGGGAATATAGTTTGTTAGATATAAATGGTTCAAATCGGAGAGGATTAAAATACCTAAGTATTTTAATACCAAAGAGCAAATTTTGAAAGAGAAACTATTTTTCAGTACCGTCATTTGTTGTGGACTGAGTGACACATTGAGAATAACTGATTTTGATATATTTACTTTAAAGTTACTAAGGGTACCAAAACGTTTAAATTCAGATAAGATAGCGGGTATGGAAACATGTGGATTAGTGACATATAGCAATAGATCGTCGGCAAACAAGGCTAATTTTATTTCCGTTTGGTTTATCTGTATGCCCGCAATTTAAGGGTTCTGTCTAATTGCTATTGCTAGATGCTCCATTACCAGGACATAAAGTAAGGGTGATAGAGGGCATCCTTGTCGAGTACCATTTTGTATAGTGAAACTTGTTGATAACGATCCATTGATCTTTATCCTAGCCTCAGGTTTAGTATACAATGCCAGAATCTTGTGAAGTAAATTTGGGCCCAGACCTATTTGCATTAATGATTGTTTTAAGAAGGGCCATCCAATCCGGTCAAAGGCCTTCTCTGCATCAACTGAAAGGAGACATACTGGTATTTTTGCTGTTTGGGCATAATTCATTAATAAAAAGGTTTTTATAGTATTGTCCCGTGCTTCTCTACCTTGTACAAAACCCGTCTGGTCTAAATGTACCAGGTTTGGAAGGAGAGGTTGGAGACGTAATGCAATTAGTTTCGCAAACATTTTTAAGTATATCCTAATTAACGAGATCGGGCGAAAACTGGAACATAATGTTAGGTCCTTTTCCGGTTTCGGAATCAGGATGATATGAGCTTCTAATGTCTGAGTTGAGAATTGGTTCCTAGGGGAAATAGAATTTAATACTTGGAGCAAAAATGGGGATAGATATTCCTTATAGGTTTTATAAAATTTTGGGGTGAATCCATCTGGGCCTGGACTCTTTCCTGATGGAATATCGGCAATCACATCTAATAATTCCTCAAGTTGAAAAGGACGATCTAACAATTTTCTTTTGTCATCATCTAATACTGGAATAGCTGTTTCCTGTACATAATCTTCAATTTGTTGTTTGACTCCAACTACATCTTCCGAGGATGGTGATGGAGCCAAGTTATAGAGACCTGAAAAATAATCTCTAAAAATATGTTGAATAGATTGTGGGTCTGACGTAATTTCTCCAGAGGGCTTTTTTATACTGGGTATAAAGGTCTGGGATGGACGGGGATGCAATGTTCGTGATAATAGTCTCCCGCATTTATCCCCTGATCTATATCTTTCCAGTGCTCTTCTCTGTTCGTATGATTTATGGGATGTTTCAAATAGCTGCAAAAGAGAGGCCCTTGTAGATGAAATATTAGCTAATATTTCTGCACAATGACTGGTTTTATGTAAAGTTTCTAAAGATTGAAGCTTTGATAGAGTGTTTTGGATAATTATGTTTTTTTTTTTTTAAGTCGTGAGCCATGTTGAATAAACAGACCCCGTAATACTGCTTTTAGAGCTTCCCATTTTAAGGGGAGTGCTGTTTCATCTTGGGCATGGTCAGAGATAAAGTTACTAATCGTTTCTATAACTGCCTTATGACATATTGGATCTGACATAAGTGTATCGTTTAAACGCCAAGACCAATTTGTTCGATGGGTCTGTGGTGGATTTATTGTTAAAAATACTGGAGAATGGTCAGACCAGGTAAATGAGCCTATTTCCATTGAAGGATCCCATTCTAATACCTTTTGTCCAGTTAAGAAATAGTCCAGTCTAGTATATGTTTTATGGGCCAATGAAAAATACGTGTAGTTACGATCTTTGGGATATAAGATCCGCCATAGATCCAATAGCCTATGTTCATAGAATTTATTTTTAAGAGCCCTCAAGTGAGAGTATGAGATGTTTGATCGTTGAGTAGAGCTATCTAGTATGGGATCTAAGTTAAGATCTCCTCCCACAATAATAATTAATTCTGCAAAATCTGCTAACAGATTAAGGTAATGTGAGATTTTTGTCGTTTGGTCACAGTTCGGGATATAAAGGTTTGCAATGGTGATAATCTTTTTCCATAAGCGAATTTTGAGAAAAATGTATCTACCATTTGGGTCAGCTATATGATTCAAATATTGTATTGGCATATGTTTATGAAGTGCTATTGACACTCCTCTTGCTTTTGAACCCGGCGTAGAACTATGGAACCATTGAGAGTAATGTTTACGTGGACACACAGGGACACCACCAGTACGGAAATGAGTCTCCTGGAGGAGTATAATATCTACCTTGGCTGTGTGCAAACTATATAGAATCTGGCCTCTTTTTGATTCATTATTAAGACCTTTAACATTGTAGGTACAACGTTTCAGAGATGCTATAGAAGAGTAAGTTGCTGCCATAAACAAAAACACATGAACAAAGAAAAGAGAAAAAAAAAAAAAAGGGGGGGGGGGAATTAATAAAAAGAGAGGCTCCCTCTCCAAACTCTTCGTACTACCAGAAGAATACAAAATAAATAACAAAGGGGAGAAGAAAGGGGGAAAAAAAAAAAAAACACACAAACACTCAGGGGAAATCGATAAAAGTGGTGATAACAGAAAAAATCACCCCCCAAAACAAAGGGAAATGGAATATATCTAAAAAAAAAGACACCAAGTCCTACCAGAGGACTGATGTACCTACAGGGGGGAAAATTAATGGGCATAAAGGATACCTCACTGCAGGTATTTAGGGCTGTCAAAACATGTGGATATTATATTATAGCTAAATGACACCACTCGTATATACAGATAATTAAGTGAATATACATATACACCGCTAATCAAACATACAAAATGGGACTAACAGTTTAAATAAATCAATAAGTCAATAAATCAATAACTTAGTAAATAAGTCACTAAATAAATAAATTAATAAATGAATAGATCGAGCTCAATATACCAATTGTTGCGGCTCAACTTTGGCAATATAGCCTTAATATTCTTTCTTCTTACCTATAACTCGGAAAGAGAAGAGGAAGAAAAAAAAAATAAAAAAAACCCCAACAATATACCAATAGTTGCAACTCAAATTTGGCCATGTCACATAGATATTGTCAAATAAATTTCAAGATATATATATATATAAAGCAAAAAAAATAAAAAAAAATAAAACAATAATTTATGACCTTATCTGTCTCTCGGGTGTGAACTAATAGCAGTATTCCCAGCCTATGATCACATCATCACTAATATTTCACAAACTATAGCTGACATATAATTAATCATGGGTACAATTTTCCATTTTCCTTTCTTCCCCCCTCAATGGGCAGAGCCAAAAAAAAAATAACCGTATAATCAAATTATAGTAAGTCATATTATTTTATCCATATACTTGTATATCATACAACATTCACTGCTCTTACTCAATAGAAGAAGAGAAGGGGAAAAAAAAAAGCACCCCAACAACAATATGCCAATCATTGCAACTCAAATTTGACAATATCGCAAAGACATTGCCAAGTGTATTTCCAAAAACTGGAAAAAAAAAGAAAAAAAAAATTATGATAATTTCCTCTTCTCTTTTCCCCTGCCCCCGACCCCACCTTCCATAATGAACAATGGGCAGATAATGCACAATAGATAAATATATATACATATATATATACACACATATATACATATACATACATATAAAAAGTGTAAACAAAGGGTAAGCCAGAGAAAAGGAGAAGAACAAGAAAAAAAGAAAAAGGAAGAAGAAGAAGAAAAAAAAGGAGTGTGAAGATGAGGTAAAGAGAGAAAAATAAAGAAAAGAGGAAGAAAAAGAAAAAGAGAAGGAAAGAAGGGGGGAGAGGGGCAAAGCCAATCTCTCCACTCTTCTTTAGCGACTCTTGATCCATATTCCATCCAGCACTAGATTGTCGCTACAATATTACTGTAGCATCTATTATTGATTCTCTAACTGATTCCCATGCTGGTTCATCATACCCCTACCCTAGTGTTCAGTCCTTCTAAATAGTGTATATGTCCTGGGCCAGATTATTAGTGGGATATCTGGTAAGTCCAAGGCAAGTTGTATAGTAGGGATATCTGATGGGTCTCGTAGATTATACCACCTGCCATCTTTCTTAATTTGAAGTAGAAAAGGAAAGTTCCAACGATATATGATGTTACGTTCTTGCAACATTTTGAGTAATGGTCTTAGTGCTCTCCTCTTCTCCAAAGTGAATTGACACAAGTCCTGCAATAGTTGAATAGCTGTCCCATTGACATTAATTTGACCTTTTTCTCTAGCCTCCCTTATAATCTCTTCCTTCTCTTTATAGAAATGCACACGACATATAGGGGCTGATTTACCAAGCCTGTGCGCCATGACTCATGGTGCACAAGCAGGAGTAAAACTGTTTTTGACATTTACAAAAGAAACACGCTGCCAGTGCAGCGTGTTTCCTCATTTACTAAACTGCCTAATGCGCCCAGGAGAGGGCGCACAGCACGCCAGTACAGAGCTGGCGTGCGGCATTTAGTAATGTAAACATCGGGGATTCGGGCGGGAGTTTATGAGGGGAGGGAGGGGGTGATGCAGGGGAAGTGAGGTGACATGTGTTTGAACGTGTGTGGCGGGCCGAATTGAAAGCGAAAGTGACTTTTGGGACCCGATCCCCGTGCGCTTGCCAAGTACGCCAGAACCTCGGAAGGTTCATTTGCATACTGGGCATGCGCAGAGGGAGAAATCGGGGCTTTGCGTGCGCCTCTTCAGTACGCCGGGAAATTCTTGGTAAATACCAAGGGGCGTAGCAGTGTTTGCACTGCGTGAAGCGACGCACGGGAAGCTCCGAGCTGTTCTCGGGCTGCGCTGACACTGCAGGGGAACTCCGCGCCAAATTTCAAATTTGAAACCGGCGCGGCTTCCCCCCCAGGGGTACAATAGGCTCTTCGGCTTGGTCCGGAACGTGAGGGGTTAACCCACGCCAAAAACGGCGTGGGGTTCCCCCCCAGATCCGTACCAAGCCCTCATCCCAAGCATGCAGTCTGGCCGGACAGGAATGGGGGTGGGGACGAGCGAGTGCCCCCCCCCCTCCTGAGCCGTACCAGACCACATGCCCTCGACATGGGGGAGTGTGTGCTTTGAGGGACGGGGGCACTGCCCCCCCACCCCAAAGCACTCTTGTCCCCATGTCGATAGGGACAAGAGCCTCTTCCCGACAACCCTGGCCATTGGTTGTCGGGGTATGCGGGCGGGAGCCAATCAGAATCTGAGAGCCACTTTAATAAGGCGGCCCCCAGATTCTGGCCCCCCACCCTATGTGAATGAGTATGGGGTACATGGTACCCCTACCCATTCACCTGGTGGGAAAAGTGTTAACACAAATAAACCACACAAGAATAAAATAATTTATTAGCCAGCTCCGGGGATCTTCCGCCAACCCACCCCGGTCTTCGCCGCCGCTGTCTTCCGCCGTGGCCCCCTTCACCACGAAGCTCCGTGCTTGTTTGATGAGGGCAGCGGGCTTCGAAGTTTTCTCCGGGGGGGGGGTCGCACATCTCACCCCGGTTTTCTAGTCGTCTTCCGCCGCGGCCCCCTTCACCATGAAGCTTCCTGCCTATGGGGGAGGGCCGCGGGCTTCGTAGTTTTCTGCCGGGGGGGGCTCTCGATAGCCTCTTCTGCCTGGCTCTTCCGTGGGGGCCAGGGCTTCTCGTCGCTGTGTCGCCGTCTTCTGCCGCCGCCTTCAAAACAAAGCTCCGTGCTTGTGGGGGTAGGGCAGCGGGCTTCGAAGTCTTCGGCCAGAGTGAGGGTCGCACATCCCACTCCAGACTTCTAGTCGTTTTCGCCGCCGCCCCCTTAACCATGAAGCTCCCTGCTTATGGGGGAGGGCGGCGGGCTTCTCGTCGCTGTCTTCCGCCGCGGGGTGACACTCGCGGGCTTTTTCTTCCATTCGATGTTGACACGGCGAGGTCCGGCGCTGAAATGCCTTCTGAGCGGCGGGCACCGACTTATATTGGCATAGGGCGTGGGCGTGGTTATGCCACCATGTGACCTTAACCCATGTGACAGTGATGTCACATCACATCACTGTCACATGGGTTAAGGTCACATGTTGGCATAACCACGCCCACGCCCTATGCCAATATAAGTCCGTGCCTGCCGCTCAGAAGGCATTTCAGCGCCGGACCTCGCAGTGTCAACATCGAATGGAAGAAGAAGCCCGCGAGTGTCACCCCGCGGCGGAAGACAGCGACGAGAAGCCCTGGCCCCAGGAGGAGCCAGGCAGAAGCCGGCAAAGAAATCCGGAGTGGGATGTACGACCCTCGCTCCGGTCGAAAACGTCGAAAGCCTGCCACGTCCAAGTCCTGGATGGGATGTGCGACCCTCGTCCAGGCAGAAAAAATCGAAGGGGGCGGCGGCGGAAGAAGGCCTGGCCCCCGCGGGTGGTGCCCCGCGGCGGAAGACAGCGACGAGAAGCCCGGAGAGTGGCGCCCTCCGGCGGAAGACGGCGAAAGAAGCCCTGGCCTCGGGAGGAGCCAGGCAGAAGCGGAGGAGCCCGAGGTGGGACGACACCCCCGTTGTTCTCCGCTGTTTTTGGCCGCCCCCCCCCCCCGGATGTGAAAGAGCTTAATTTTGGGGTGGGGGCCCGGTCGAGCATGGCGGAGAGCATGGGTGGGTGTCTCTCTCCCCGGCGGAAGGCGGCGGCGAAGACCGGGGGGGTAGGTGTACCCCCCCGGCGGAAGGCGGCAGCGAAGACCGGGGGGGGGTAGGTGTACCCCCCCGGCGGAAGGCGGCGGCGAAGACCGAGGAGGGGTAATTTTTTTATTTATAAAACTACGACCAAAAAGTTAACAAATATATAAAATAAACAAAATAACTAAATAAACCAAATAACACAAAAACAAACAACAAAACACAAACCATCAAACCACCGACCTCCACCCACCAAGAAATAACTATAAAGAAAGAAAAATAGCACCAGAATAGGTATTTACAACAGGCTCACTGGTACAAGAGAAAGACTTTATAGTCCATCAGAAAAGCTTGCCCAGATCATTGCCAAAAAAAAAAAAAAAAAAAAACTTAAAACGGCTCACTGGTACAGTAGGGAGATATTAAAGTCCATAGAAACCACTACTGTCCAGATCATCGCCAACCCACAACGCACCCCACCATCACAACAACAAATACCTACAACACACGTATGAGCAAGAACATGATAGTCAGACATGTCTGTAGCCTTATTTAAAAAAAAATACCATAAACAAAATCTAAGGGGGTGAAAAAGGATAGATGCCCCTACCCATGGAGAGGGGCAGAGCCGTGACCTAAGGGGGCTGGAAGAGGAACCCCCTCCATAAATGGGCACACCTCTCAGGCCCGACCCTGCTCCTTTCCAGATCCTGCACCTTCACCAACTCCCGAAAGATATCGCCCACCACCTCATGCACAGACAGGATTTTGTCCCTAGTGGACACCAAACACCGAGCGTGCCAAGTGTAATAAAGCACAACTAGGCTGACTAAATAAAGTGACGATAACTCAAATCCCCTGCGGACCCCAAAATCACCATACACTCGCTCAGCATAGGTCAGGGCCGGAAGGCGGGGGTAGCGAATGGCACCCCCTACCCCCGTAAGAACCTCCATGTTGAAGGGACATTGGACCAGAAAATGGTCCATGGTCTCCAATGTCCCACCACATTCCTGACGGGGGCAGTCCCTGTCCCCCAGGTTCCTGTATTTGAGATTCGCACGGACGTACAGTCGTCCATGGAACGACCTCCATGCGAGATCCCAAAACTTATTTGGAATTCTAGAAGAATTCAAGAGGGCTAGCCCCTCCGTGAGGACCCTCTCAGGGCAGTCCCTCAAAGACAGGGGCTTCAAAATGTCCGAGGCCATGACCCTCAGGTACAGCTCCCGCCGACCCAAAGAGCCCACCTCCAGGGCAGTTATCCGCCACTGCCTCAGTACCTTTAATGCCAGGGGGACATAGGAAGGGAGATACCCATGCGATCTCCTCAGATCGCCGGGCCTCCCCCCCTCCCCCCACTGCCTCAAGAACAGCAGGAGCCAGTCCTTGCATGAACACTCCCACCAGGAAGGCTCGTCCACAAATATGGACTGCAAATTGTATTTAACAAAGATGGTGACAAAGAACACCACCGGGTTGACCATGTCCAACCCACCTTGCCGTCGCTGGCGGTATGTGACCTCCCTCTTGATCAGGTTCAGTCTGCTTCCCCACAACAGCAGGAAGAACAGACCATAGACCCGAGCATAGAGAGATGCTGGCAAAAGACACACATAGCTTACAAAGAGAAACTCAGGCAATAAGTACGTCTTGACCAAGCTTACCCTTTCCCTCAGGGAAAGTTTCCAACCTTTCCAGGCCTTCACCTTCCGAGTGGCACTCACCAGCCTGCGCTCCCAGTTTAGCTTGGGATAATCACCCGGGCCGAAATGAATGCCAAGAACTCGAATCTCTGGTACGGGCGTGGGGAACACGTCCGGAAGGGGGAACTGCTCCCCCTCCTTCCCCAACCAGAAAACTTCACTCTTGTCCCAATTGACCAGCGAGCCTGATGCCTCAGAGTAGCACCCGATCTGGGACTCCACATAATGGGCCTCCTCACGACCAGATACCACCACCGAGACGTCGTCCGCATAGGCCACAACCCTCACCGCCGAAACCGGACCCCCGACAGGTCCCACCGGAACCCCCCCCAGACGCCCGCAGTCTAGACTCCTTACGAAGGGGTCGACCGCAAAGATGTACAGGAGGGGGCTCAGCGGGCACCCCTGCCGGACGCCAGAGTCCACAGCAAAGGCCCGGCCCACCCAACCGTTGACAAGAGGGAAGCTCTCAGCTCCCCTATACAATACCTGCAGCCAATCAACGAATTGATCAGGCAGACCGTATCTCCTCAGAAGCAGCCAAAGGTACTCGTGGTTCACCCGATCAAACGCCTTAGCCTGATCCAGTGCAAGCAGATACCGCTCGCTGCTATCAGCCCTGCACCTTTCCACAGCCTCCCGGACACTCAGGACGGCACTAAAAGTGCCCCGGCCATTAATTGTGCAGTGCTGAGAGGGAGACAGCATCCTGCCCGCCAAAGCAGACAGACGTGTAAACAAGATCTTTGCCAGTATCTTCCTATCTGTGGTAAGAAGGGCGATCGGACGCCAATTCTCCACCACAGACGGATCTTTCCCCTTTGACAGTAGGATCAGAGCTGACCTTCTCATTGAGGGAGGCAGCAGGCCATAGGCCAAACATTCACTAAAAACGTCCCTCAGATGAGGAGCCAAGAGGCTCTTAAAGGTTTTGTAGAACTCGGCCGTGAGCCCATCGGGCCCAGGTGACTTTTTAGAAGCTAAAGAGCTAATAGCCTGCTCGACTTCAGCTACCGAGATCTCTTCTGCCAGAGAGTCAGGAAGGTCAGACCCCACTTCCAGTGGGGTCTCATCAAGGAATTCCCTGACTTTCTCCATGTCTAGAGGCCGCTTCTTCAGGAGGTCCGAAAAGTGGTCTCTGACGACACCCAGGATCCCCGATCTGGACCAGACCAGAGATCCTGAGGCATCCTTCAGGCCATGTACGACCTTCGACCTCGCCACCTCACCACAGCTCCTGTAGGGATCAGGAGAGATAAACTTCCCGTAATCCCTCTCAAAAACCAGGGAGGCGAGACGGTCGTACTGACACTCCTTCATCTGCGCCTTCAGACCGGATATCTGTTCCCGAGAGCCCCCAGAGGACACCTGCCTGCGTAGTCTCTGGTAGGCTTGGTACTTGGAAGCTGCCCTGTACCCAGATATTTCCCGGAAAAATTCGCCAGACCTCTTTTTAACTACTTCCCACCACTCAAGGCGGGAGCAGTTGCCCTCAAGAAGCGAGGTCTGGCCCAGGAAGAAAACCTCATAGGCTTCCCTAACTTCAGGATCCTCCAGTAGCGACCCATTCAGGCGCCACAAACCCCTCCCTTTCTGAGGAGTGTCAGCGACATTCAGGGCCACAGATACCATACAGTGATCGGAGAACTCTACCGACTGCAGCTCAGGAGCCGAGCAGACAGAGTCCTCCTTTAAAAAAAACCTATCTAATCTACTCTTACTAATACCTCGGGAAAATGTGAAACCAGTAAGGTTGGGGAGGTGACGAACGTGCACATCCACCAACCTGGCCTCCCTCACTACGTTATTCAAAAAAAATACTATCATATCCCAGAGGGTTGGCGGCACCTGCCCGGTCTTTGGGCCTAGTGATCATATTGAAATTGCCACCAAAAATCACCTGCTGGGACGTAAAAAGATAAGGCTTAACCGCCGTAAGGAGGCTCCTCCTCTCCCTCCTAGTTTGAGGCCCATAAAAATTTATGAGCCGGAGGAATTGCCCCCTCACGACAGTGTCCACCACCAGACATCTACCGATCTCCACTTCAATCACTCGCCGGCAAGCCACCGGACCAGTCTTAAAAAGAACCGCAACCCCACTGCAGGGCTCGGCCGCAAGAGACCAGAGGGAGGGCCCACATCTCCACTCCCTCTTTGCTAGATGCATCTCTGCCACAGATGCCAGCCAGGTCTCCTGCAAAAACAAAATGTCAGCTTCAACACGGCTGAGAAAATCGAAGGCCATAAAACGAGCTCCTGCAGAACGAATACTTGCGACATTAATGGTCGCAAGCCGTATTGGAGAGGGTACCGCCATCAGAATGATTGAAAGTGGTCACGTTCTCCTTCATACTACAAACACAAAAACATATTTACATATATACATGCTTATACCCCGTCCTCCTCAGAGTCCGAGGAGGACGTCAAAATGCCATATGGGTTCCCCAGGGACACCCCACTTTGTGCCCCTGGAGGAACCCCACCCCTCACTGGGGACTTCCCGCCCCTGGATTTTGCAGCCCTTCCCTTCTTTTTTCTCCGTCTCACCTGCTCCCACTCCTGCCATTTCTCCGAGGTGACAACGCCCCCCCCCCCCCCCGGACCCGTTGCTCGAAAACTCCCTTTTAGAGGAGGCCCGAGCAGCCCCCATCTCCACGGCCACAGGTCCAGAGGAGACTCCGGGCCCAGAATGGGGGGGGATGGGAGAGACAGGAGGGGGGCCAGAGACAGGAAGGGGGGACAGGGGGGGGACCAGACCTGGCCGGGTGGGAAGAGGAAGAAGGGGCAGGGGGGGGACGGGATCTACGAGGGGGGGGACTAGGGGGTAGGACACGAGGGAGGGGGGGTGAGGGGGGAGGGCACGGGGTGACAGATGTAGGACCGGGTGGTGGGGGGGGGCAGTGGGGTGAGGGGGGAAGGGGGATGGGGATTGGCCCTGCAACAAAAGGAGGGGAAGGCCAGGCCCCCGGATCCACAGGCCCGGGACCCCCAGGCCCTCCCGACTCCTCCCCACCGGCTTCACCTTCCGGAGGATCGGGAGCCTCCTGACCAACCGTGCCGGTGTCCTCCCGGGGGGGAGCCCCACGCCCACGCCTGCTCCGCCTTCTCTGAGGCAATGGGCCTGTTGGTCCCTCCGGAGTAGCATTAGGGGCTCCAGGTTCCCCGTCCCCCCGGCGATTATCCGCCGGGGGAGCTTCAGCCGCTCCCGACCCGGGAGGTCCCCCCCCCTGAGGAAGGACCCCGATATGCTTTGGGGCACCTACTAAATGGGTGCCCCATCTCACCGCATAAATTGCAGCAGATATCCCCACATGAGTCGGACAGGTGGCCAAAAGCGTGACATCTGCCACATCTGACCACCGTGCAGTCCGAACTCATGTGGGTCGGGCTACCACACTTAAAGCATCGGCGGGGCTGTCCCGGGTAGAAGGCCAGGATCCGGTCTCTTCCCAGGAAAGTGCTCCCAGGGAGGTGGGCAACACTGTTGCCCTCCCTCCTGAGCCGGACCCTGGTCAACCAAGCCCCGGTCCAGACCCCGCGCTCATCGAGGTTCTTCCTCAGGGGGGTCTGCAACTGCCCGTACCTCCCGAGCCAGGTGGCAATGTCCTCCGGAGGGAGCGACTCGTTCCGCACCAGGATGGTGACGTTCTTAACCTCCTCCTGCCTGGAGATGGGAACGAGCCTGTACCTCTTCCAAGGGTCAACGCCCCTCACCAACCCAAAGTTGGTGATGAAGCGTTCCATACACACGGGAGTGACAAAACTTATATCGAACTCCCGTGTGTTGGTGGGGTGAATGACAGCAAAAAGGTCACCCACCCCAAAACCCAAGGAGAGTACCAGGCCCACTACCTCACCACGGGCGGGGCAGGGGTCCGGACCGTCGTACCTAAGCTGAACCACATTCCTTCGCCTCCTCTCTGGACCACCCGTACCCCTCGTCCACGCCGACCCCTGCGCCCTCTCCTGGTCAGCAGGGGGGGCGCGGAAATTCTGGGCTCCAAAACGGCTGTACAGGTGGTCCAGAGGGGCACGAGAGCCCGCCACCTGGGCGAAGGAGCGACCCCCCTTCAAGGCCGTCAACAGGTTGGTCCCTGGAGACCCCCGAAAAATATTCTCCGGAAGTGGGGCACCCCCCTCAGCGCCCCCAGAAATGGGAGGGGACGGGGGGGCCCGCATCCCTGCCGGTGGTGCTGCACCCACCCCCGCTGAGACACCCTGGCCCACCACCCACCACCACTACAGGCCCTTCCCCCCCTGGGGCCAAAGCAGAGGGGGACACCTCCCCCACCAAACTCCCCCACCCAGACCCCTCTGCCACCTCAACAGCCCCTTGGGACTCCACCTGCACTGGGGGGATGCCCCCCTGGGACCCCTCCAACTGCCTGATGAAATCATAAGCGGCACAGTCCACCGGGAGGGGTCCCAACTGACACTCCCCCCACCCCGCCTGCGCTGCCTGGAACCCCTCGGGGCTTACAATAGTGTCCATGGGGACCTGGGGGGGTGGCAGCTTACCGTCCATAGTAACGTCCATAGTACCGTCCTTACTACCGTCCACTGCTCCATCCATCTCCTGCCGGGGGCGCCTGGAGGTGCCTGCTGCAGTACCTGGGACTGGGCTCCCCCGCGCCCCCGGCCTCTCATCCCCCATGTCCCCCAAGCTTCCGCCAACCTCCGCAGACACGCGGGGGGCACTTCCGGTTCCGGTCGGGCACTTCCGTTTCCGGCCGAGGCACTTCCGGTTCCGGTCGGGGCACTTCCGGTTCCGGTCGGGTCACTTCCGGTTCCTGGGCGGTCACTTCCCGGGTCTCCAGGTCTCACAGTTTCTCCACCCCCAACAGCCGGCGCCATCTTGACCACACTACACCCCAGCTGTTTACCATTAGATGTCTGCAGCATTATGCCTCCACCGTGTGTCTGTCTCTCTCCCAGTGACATGGCAGCTGCAGGAGCAGTCCCTGGCTTACTCCCTGCCAGATCATCCTGCTCCACTGCCAGCTGAGGGGTCATGGAGGTCGACACACGGCGGGCTTCAGCTGGGGCAGTGTGACTAACCCGGGGGAGCCTGGGCACGCTGACTTGAAGATGGCGGGGGGGTACCGCCGGTGGCACCTGGGCCCGGCGACCTCCTGGATCACTGGGCTCCCCGGACTTCGCCAACCCCCCAGTCCCTTCCACGGACCGAGGGATCGGCTCCTGGGAACCCTACCCAGGTTTTATGGCCATACCGGGCCCTGCACCACCGGCACTCGCCCCCCCCCCACTGCACCCAGGCTCCCCTGACTCTCCTGGCTGTTTGGGGGGTTGGGACCCCTTCTTAGACCGCCCGGTCCTCCCTGCTGATGGTGGTGGCGGTGGTCTGGCTGGAGGGCAGGTGCTGTTGACTCCTCCGGAGGCCGGAAGCCGGTCCACCTCCGGGGCTGAGGGAGGCCATCCCACCCCTCTTCCGGGGGAGGGGGCTGGGGGCTGGAGGCTGGTAGGCTGGATCCTGGAACACAGGAGCTCTCGAAGACAGGTCTTCTCTCCTCTCCAGCAGGAAACAGAATGAGCTCTGTGGGAGGAGCCGGAACTACTGCCAGTGGGAGGAGCTGCACTGAGACCGAGGAGGGGTAATTTTTTATTTATAAAACTACGACCAAAAGGTTAACAAATATATAAAATAAACAAAATAACTAAATAAACCAAATAACACAAAAACAAACAACAAAACACAAACCATCAAATCACCGACCTCCACCCACCAAGAAATAACTATAAAGAAAAAAAAAAAAATAGCACCAGAACAGGTATTTACAACAGGCTCACTGGTACAAGAGAAAGTCTTTATAGTCCATCAGAAAAGCTTGCCCAGATCATTGCCAAAAAAAAAAAAAAAAACACTTAAAACGGCTCACTGGTACAGTAGGGAGATATTAAAGTCCATAGAAACCACTACTGTCCAGATCATCGCCAACCCACAACACACCCCACCATCACAACAACAAATACCTATAACCCACGTATGAGCAAGAACATGATAGTCAGACATGTCTGTAGCCTTATTTCAAAAAAAAATACCATAAACAAAATCTAAGGGGGTGAAAAAGGATAGATGCCCCTACCCATGGAGAGGGGCAGAGCCGTGACCTAAGGGGGCTGGAAGAGGAACCCCCTCCATAAATGGGCACACCTCTCAGGCCCGACCCTGCTCCTTTCCAGATCCCGCACCTTCACCAACTCCAACGAAAGATACCGCCCACCACCTCATGCACAGGCAGGATTTTGTCCCTAGTGGACACCAAACACCGAGCGTGCCAAGTGTAATAAAGCACAACTAGGCTGACTAAATAAAGTGACGATAACTCAAATCCCTGCGGACCCCAAAATCACCATACACTCGCTCAGCATAGGTCAGGGCCGGAAGGCGGGGGTAGCCAATGGCACCCCCTACCTTCGTAAGAACCTCCATGTTGAAGGGACATTGGACCAGAAAATGGTCCATGGTCTCCAATGTCCCACCACATTCCTGACGGGGGCAGTCCCTGTCCCCCAGGTTCCTGTATTTGAGATTCGCACGGACATAGAGTCGCCCATGGAACGACCTCCATGCGAGATCCCAAAACTTACTTGGAATTCTAGAAGAATTCAAGAGGGCTAGCCCCTCCGTGAGGACCCTCTCAGGGCAGTCCCTCAAAGACAGGGGCTTCAAAATGTCCGAGGCCATGACCCTCAGGTACAGCTCCCGCCGACCCAAAGAGCCCACCTCCAGGGCAGTTATCCGCCACTGCCTCAGTACCTTTAATGCCAGGGGGACATAGGAAGGGAGATACCCATGCGATCTCCTCAGATCGCCGGGCCTCCCCCCTCCCCCCACTGCCTCAAGAACAGCAAGAGCCAGTCCTTGCATGAACACTCCCACCAGGAAGGCTCGTCCACAAATATGGACTGCAAATTGTATTTAACAAAGATGGTGACAAAGAACACCACCGGGTTGACCATGTCCAACCCACCTTGCCGTCGCTGGCGGTATGTGACCTCCCTCTTGATCAGGTTCAGTCTGCTTCCCCACAACAGCAGGAAGAACAGACCATAGACCCGAGCATAGAGAGATGCTGGCAAAAGACACACATAGCTTACAAAGAGAAACTCAGGCAATAAGTACGTCTTGACCAAGCTTACCCTTTCCCTCAGGGAAAGTTTCCAACCTTTCCAGGCCTTCACCTTCCGAGTGGCACTCACCAGCCTGCGCTCCCAGTTTAGCTTGGGATAATCACCCGGGCCGAAATGAATGCCAAGAACTCGAATCTCTGGTACGGGCGTGGGGAACACGTCCGGAAGGGGGAACTGCTCCCCTCCTTCCCCCGACCAGAAAACTTCACTCTTGTCCCAATTGACCAGCGAGCCTGACGCCTCAGAGTAGCACCCGATCTGGGACTCCACATATAATGGGCCTCCTCACGACCAGATACCACCACCGAGACGTCGTCCGCATAGGCCACAACCCTCACCGCCGAAACCGGACCCCCGACAGGTCCCACCGGAACCCCCCCAGACGCCCGCAGTCTAGCCTCCTTACGAAGGGGTCGACCGCAAAGATGTACAGGAGGGGGCTCAGCGGGCACCCCTGCCGGACGCCAGAGTCCACGGCAAAGGCCCGGCCCACCCAACCGTTGACAAGAGGGAAGCTCTCAGCTCCCCTATACAATACCTGCAGCCAATCAACGAATTGATCAGGCAGACCGTATCTCCTCAGAAGCAGCCAAAGGTACTCGTGGTTCACCCGATCAAACGCCTTAGCCTGATCCAATGCAAGCAGATACCACTCGCTGCCATCAGCCCTGCACCTTTCCACAGCCTCCCGGACGCTCAGGACGGCACTAAAAGTGCCCCGGCCAGGAATTGTGCAGTGCTGAGAGGGAGACAGCATCCTGCCCGCCAAACCAGACAGACGTGTAAACAAGATCTTTGCCAGTATCTTCCTATCTGTGGTAAGAAGGGCGATCGGACGCCAATTCTCCACCACAGACGGATCTTTCCCCTTTGACAGTAGGATCAGAGCTGACCTTCTCATTGAGGGAGGCAGCAGGCCATAGGCCAAACATTCACTAAACACGTCCCTCAGATGAGGAGCCAAGAGGCTCTTAAAGGTTTAGTAGAACTCGGCCGTGAGCCCATCGGGCCCAGGTGACTTTTTAGAAGCTAAAGAGCTAATAGCCTGCTCAACTTCAGCTACCGAGATCTCTTCTTTCAGAGAGTCAGGAAGGTCAGACCCCACTTCCAGCGGGGTCTCATCAAGGAATTCCCTGACTTTCTCCATGTCTAGAGGCCGCTTCTTCAGGAGGTCCGAAAAGTGGTCTCTGACGACACCCAGGATCCCCGATCTGGACCGGACCAGAGATCCTGAGGCATCCTTCAGGCCATGTACGACCTTCGACCTCGCCACCTCACCACAGCTCCTGTAGGGATCAGGAGAGATAAACTTCCCATAATCCCTCTCAAAAACCAGGGAGGCGAGACGGTCGTACTGACACTCCTTCATCTGCGCCTTCAGACCGGATATCTGTTCCTGAGAGCCCCCAGAGGACACCAGGCGGTCAAGCTGCCTGCGTAGTCTCTGGTAAGCCTGGTACTTGGAAGCTGCCCTGTACCCAGAGATTTCCCGGAAAAAGTCGCCAGACCTCTTTTTAACTACTTCCCACCACTCAAGGCGGGAGCAGTTGCCCTCAAGGAGCGAGGTCTGGCCCAGGAAGAAAACCTCATAGGCTTCCCTAACCTCAGGATCCTCCAGTAGCGACCCATTCAGGCGCCACAAACCCCTCCCTTTCTGAGGAGTGTCAGCGACATTCAGGGCCACAGATACCATACAGTGATCGGAGAACTCTACCGACTGCAGCTCAGGAGCCGAGCAGACAGAGTCCTCCTTTAAAAAAAACCTATCTAATCTACTCTTACTACTACCTCGGGAAAATGTGAAACCAGTGAGGTTGGGGAGGTGACGAACGTGCACATCCACCAACCTGGCCTCCCTCACTACGTTATTCAAAAAAATACTATCATATCCCAGAGGGTTGGCGGCACCTGCCCGGTCTTTGGGCCTAGTGATCATATTGAAATCGCCACCAAAAATCACCTGCTGGGACGTAAAAAGATAAGGCTTAACCTCCGTAAGGAGGCTCCTCCTCTCCCTCCTAGTTTGAGGCCCATAAAAATTTATGAGCCGGAGGAATTGCCCCCTCACGACAGCGTCCACCACCAGACATCTACCGATCTCCACTTCAATCACTCGCCGGCAAGCCACCGGACCAGTCTTAAAAAGGACCGCAACCCCACTGCAGGGCTCGGCCGCAAGAGACCAGAGGGAGGGCCCACATCTCCACTCCCTCTTTGCTAGATGCATCTCTGCCACAGATGCCAGCCAGGTCTCCTGCAAAAACAAAATGTCAGCTTCAACACGGCTGAGAAAATCGAAGGCCATAAAACGAGCTCCCGCAGAACGAATACTTGCGACATTAATGGTCGCAAGCCGTATTGGAGAGGGTACCGCCATCAGAATGATTGAAAGTGGTCATGTTCTCCTTCATACTACAAACACAAAAACATATTTACATATCTACACTTCCTCCTCCTCTGAGCCCGAGGAGGAGGAGAAGATACCAAACGGGTTCCCCAGGGACACCCCACTTCGTGCCCCTGGGGGAACCCCACCCTTCACTGGGGACTTCCCGCCCCCAGATCTGGCAGCCTTCCCCTTCTTCTTTTTGCGTCTCACCTGCTCCCACTCCTGCCACCTCTCCGAGATGACTACACCACCCCCCCTCCTCGGACCCGCTGCTCGAGATTTCCCTCTTGGATGAGGCTCGAGCAGCTTCCATCTCCATGGCCACAGGGCCAGAGGAGACTCTGGGTCCAGAAGGGGGGGGGAATGATGAAGAGGCAGGAGGGGGGCCAGAGACAGGGGAGAGGACAGGGGGGGACCAGACTTAGCTGGACGGGAAGAAGAAGGGGGAGGGGGGGACGGGACTTGGGAGGGGGGGGGGGGGGGGGGGGGGGGGGGGGGGTACGAGGAGGGGAAGATGAGGGAGGAGGGCATGGGGAAACAGATGGAGGGCCAGGTGGAGGGGAGGGGCAATGGTGAGGAGGGGGAGAGAAAAGGGGGATGGGGATCGGCCCTGCAACATTAGGAGGGGAAGGCCCTGGCCCCGGACCCTCAGGCCCGGGACCCCCAGGCCTCCCCGACTCCTCCCCACCGGCCCTGCCCTCCTGAGGATCGGGAGCCTCCTGGCCAACCGAGCCCGTGTCCCCCGGGGGGGGAGCCCCACGCCCACGCCTGCTCCACCTTCTTTGAGGCAATGGGCCTGTTGGTCCCTCCGGAGTAGTACTAGGGGCTCCAGGATCCCCACCCCCCCGGCCATCACTCGCCGGGGGGGCTTCAGCCGCTCCCGGCCCGGGAGGTCCCCCCCCTGAGGAAGAACCCCGATATGCTTTGGGACACCTGCTAAATGGGTGCCCCATCTCACCACACAAGTTGCAGCATATCTTCCCACATGACTCGGACTGGTGGCCAAACTCGTGGCACCGGCCACATCTGACCACCGTGCAGTCCGAGCTCATGTGGGTCGGGCTGCCGCACTTGAAGCAACGACGGGGCTGTCCCGGGTAGAACGCCAGGATCCGGTCTCTGCCTAGAAAGGCGCTGCCAGGGAGGTGGGCAACACTGTTGCCCTCCCTCTTGAGCCGGATCCTGGTCAACCAAGCCCCGGTCCAGACCCCGCGCTCATCAAGGTTCTTCCTCAGGGGGGTCTGCAACTGCCCGTACCTCCCGAGCCAGGTGGCAATGTCCTCCGGAGGGAGCGACTCATTCCTCACCAGGATGGTGATGTTCTTAACCTCCTCCTGCCTGGAGATGGGAATGAGCCTGTACCTCTTCCAAGGGTCAACGCCCCTCACCAACCCAAAGCCGGTGATAAAGCGTTCCATACACACGGGAGTGACAAAACTTATATCAAACTCCCGTGTGTTGGTGGGATGGATGACAGCAAAAAGGTCATCCACCCCAAAACCCAAGGAGAGTACCAGGCCCACCACCTCACCTCGAGCGGGGGGCAGGGGTCCGGACCCTCGTACCGAAGCTGGGACAACATTCCTACGCCTCCTCTCTGGACCACCTGTACCCTCGTCCACGCCGACCCCTGCGTCCTCTCCTGGTCAGCAGGGGGGGCGCGGAAATTCTGGGCGGCCACCAAACCGGCTGTACAGGTGGTCCAGAGGGGCACGAGAGCCCAAACCTGGGCGAAAGAGCGACCCCCCTTTAGGGCAGACAATAAGTTGGCCTCCGGAGACCCCCGAAAGATGTTCTCCGGAAGTGGGGCACCCCCTCAGCACCCCCAGAAGTGGGGGGGGACGGGGGGCCCCCCATCCCCTGCCGGTGGTGTTGCACCCACCCCCGCTGATATACCCTGACCACCCTGACCCACCACCTTTGGCCTGACTACAGGCCCCCCCCCCCCCGGGGCCAAAGCAGAGGGGGGCACCACCCCCACCAAACTCCCCCACCCAGACCCCTCCGCGACCACACCAGCCCCTTGGGACTCCACCTGTACTGGGGGGGGAGCCCCCTGGGCCCCCTCCAAATGCCGGATATAATCATATGCTATACAGTCCACTGGGAGGGGTCCCACCTGACTTTCCCCCCACCCCGCCTGTGCTGCAGGGAGCCCCTCGGGGCCTGTGGCAGTGTCCATGGGGACCTGGGGGGGTGGCAGCTTACCGTCCAATTTACCGTCCTCACCGTCTCTGTCCATCTCCTGCCGGGGGTGCCTGGAGGTGCCTGCTGCAGCGTCCGGGGCTGGGCACCCCTGCACCCCCGGCCTCTCATCCCCCAGGTCCCCTGAGCCCCCACCGACCACCGCAAACTCGCGGGGGGGGGGGCACTTCCGGTCGCGGGACGGGCACTTCCGGTTTCGGTCTGGTCACTTCCGGTTCCGGTCTGGTCACTTCCGGTTCCGGCTGGGGCACTTCCGGTTCCGGCTGGGGCACTTCCGGTTCCCGGTCTACTCCACCCCCAACAGCCGGCGCCATCTTGGCCACACTGCACACAAGCTGTTTACCTCCAGATGACCGCAGCACAATGCCTCCACCATGTGTCTGCCTCTCTCCCGATGACATAGCAGCCGCAGGAGCAGTCCCTGGCCTTTCCATGGCCAGATCCTCCCGCTCCACTGCAAGCTGAGGGGTCATGGAAGCCGACACATGGCGGGCTTCAGCTGTGGCAGTGCGACCATCCTGGGGGAGCCTGGGTATGCTGACCTGAAGATGGCGGGGGGGTACCGCCGGCGGCACCTGGGCCCGGCGACCTCCTGGATCACTGGACTCCCCGGACTTCGCCAACCCCCCAGTCCCTTCCACGGACCGAGGGATCGGCTCCCGGGAACCCTCCCCAGGTTTTATGGCCATACTGGGCCCTGCACCACCGGCACTCGCCCCCCCCCCCCCACTGCACCCAGGCTCCCTGACTTTCCTGGCTGTTTGGGGGGTTGGGACCCCTTCTTAGACCGCCCCGCTCCTCCTCGCTGCCTGGCTCCCTTCCCGGTTGGCCTGCTGGAGGGTCCTCCGGAGCTCCTCTAGGAAGTTCACCTCTCCAGCCCCACGTTGGCAAAAGCCCCCCAGGTATTCCCATATTTCTTTTACTTCTAGTCCTAGGGTGGTGATGGCCCCCTTGAATTCAGATCTCTTATTACTGGAGCACCTGTCCCTCTTTTCCCTCAGGCCTGCGAGAGTAGTCATCTTTTCCACGCAGGCCTGAGATATCCTCACCAGCAGGGATTTGATTTTATCCCGCCTCCTCCTGGTTCTTGCCTCATTCTCACCTGGCTGAGGGGCTGTCCAGTCTGAGAGACCCTCCTGGGTCTCCAGGAAGAGACGGTCCTCCCTGCTGATGGTGGTGGTCTGGCTGGAGGGCAGGTGCTGTTGACTCCTCCGGAGGCCGGAAGCCGGTCCACCTCCGGGGCTGAGGGAGGCCATCCCACCCCTCTTCCGGGGCAGGGGGCTGGGGGCTGGAGGCTGGTCCTGGTAGGCTGGAACACAGGAGCTCTGGAAGACAGGTCTTCTCTCCTCTCCAGCAGGAAGCAAGAATGAGCTCTGTGGGAGGAGCCGGAACTACTTGCCAGTGGGAGGAAGCCGCACTGAGACCGAGGAGGGGTTATTTTTTATTTATAAAACTACGACCAAAAGGTTAACAAATATATAAAATAAACAAAATAACTAAATAAACCAAATAACACAAAAACAAACAACAAAACACAAACTATCAAATCACCGACCTCCACCCACCAAGAAATAACTATAAAGAAAAAAAAAAAAATAGCACCAGAACAGGTATTTACAACAGGCTCACTGGTACAAGAGAAAGTCTTTATAGTCCATCAGAAAAGCTTGCCCAGATCATTGCCAAAAAAAAACAAACACTTAAAACGGCTCACTGGTACAGTAGGGAGATATTAAAGTCCATAGAAACCACTACTGTCCAGATCATCGCCAACCCACAACACACCCCACCATCACAACAACAAATACCTACAACCCACGTTATGAATGAGCAGAACATGATAGTCAAGACATGTACTGTAGCCCTTATTTCAAAAAAAAAATACCATAAACAAAATCTAAGGGGGTGAAAAAAGGATAGATGCCCCTACCCATGGAGAGGGGCAGAGCCGTGACCTAAGGGGGCTGGAAGAGGAACCCCCTCCATAAATGGGCACACCTCTCAGGCCGACCCTGCTCCTTTCCAGATCCCGCACCTTCACCAACTCCGAAAGATACCGCCCACCACCTCATGCACAGGCAGGATTTTGTCCCTAGTGGACACCAAACACCGAGCGTGCCAAGTGTAATAAAGCACAACTAGGCTGACTAAATAAAGTGACGATAACTCAAATCCCCTGCGGACCCCAAAATCACCATACACTCGCTCAGCATAGGTCAGGGCCGGAAGGCGGGGGTAGCCAATGGCACCCCCTACCTTCGTAAGAACCTCCATGTTGAAGGGACATTGGACCAGAAAATGGTCCATGGTCTCCAATGTCCCACCACATTCCTGACGGGGGCAGTCCCTGTCCCCCAGGTTCTGTATTTGAGATTCGCACGGACATAGAGTCGTCCATGGAACGACCTCCATGCGAGATCCAAAACTTACTTGGAATTCTAGAAGAATTCAAGAGGGCTAGCCCCTCCGTGAGGACCCTCTCAGGGCAGTCCCTCAAAGACAGGGGCTTCAAAATGTCCGAGGCCATGACCCTCAGGTACAGCTCCCGCCGACCCAAAGAGCCCACCTCCAGGGCAGTTATCCGCCACTGCCTCAGTACCTTTAATGCCAGGGGACATAGGAAGGGAGATACCCATGCGATTCCTCAGATCGACGGGCCTCCCCCCCCTCCCCCCACTGCCTCAAGAACAGCAAGAGCCAGTCCTTGCATGAACACTCCCACCAGGAAGGCTCGTCCACAAATATGGACTGCAAATTGTATTTAACAAAGATGGTGACAAAGAACACCACCGGGTTGACCATGTCCAACCCACCTTGCCGTCGCTGGCGGTATGTGACCTCCCTCTTGATCAGGTTCAGTCTGCTTCCCCACAACAGCAGGAAGAACAGACCATAGACCCGAGCATAGAGAGATGCTGGCAAAAGACACACATAGCTTACAAAGAGAAACTCAGGCAATAAGTACGTGTCTTGACCAAGCTTACCCTTTCCCTCAGGGAAAGTTTCCAACCTTTCCAGGCCTTCACCTTCCGAGTGGCACTCACCAGCCTGCGCTCCCAGTTTAGCTTGGGATAATCACCCGGGCCGAAATGAATGCCAAGCGAACTCGAATCGATACGGGCGTGGCGGAACGGGCGTGGGGAACACGGAAGGGGGAACTGCTCCCCCTCCTTCCCCAACCAGAAAACTTCACTCTTGTCCCAATTGACCAGCGAGCCTGACGCCTCAGAGTAGCACCCGATCTGGGACTCCACATAATGGGCCTCCTCACGACCAGATACCACCACCGAGACGTCGTCCGCATAGGCGCCACAACCCTCACCGCCGAAACCGGACCCCCGACAGGTCCCACCGGAACCCCCCCCCAGACGCCCGCAGTCTAGCCTCCTTACGAAGGGGTCGACCGCAAAGATGTACAGGAGGGGGCTCAGCGGGCACCCCTGCCGGACGCCAGAGTCCACGGCAAAGGCCCGGCCCACCCAACCGTTGACAAGAGGGAAGCTCTCAGCTCCCCTATACAATACCTGCAGCCAATCAACGAATTGATCAGGCAGACCGTATCTCCTCAGAAGCAGCCAAAGGTACTCGTGGTTCACCCGATCAAACGCCTTAGCCTGATCCAATGCAAGCAGATACCGCTCGCTGCCATCAGCCCTGCACCTTTCCACAGCCTCCCGGACGCTCAGGACGGCACTAAAAGTGCCCCGGCCAGGAATTGTGCAGTGCTTGAGAGGGAGACAGCATCCTGCCCGCCAAAGCAGACAGACGTGTAAACAAGATCTTTGCCAGTATCTTCCTATCTGTGGTAAGAAGGGCGATCGGACGCCAATTCTCCACCACAGACGGATCTTTCCCCTTTGACAGTAGGATCAGAGCTGACCTTCTCATTGAGGGAGGCAGCAGGCCATAGGCCAAACATTCACTAAACACGTCCCTCAGATGAGGAGCCAAGAGGCTCTTAAAGGTTTTGTAGAACTCGGCCGTGAGTGCCCATCGGGCCCAGGTGACTTTTTAGAAGCTAAAGAGCTAATAGCCTGCTCAACTTCAGCTACCGAGATCTCTTCTGTCAGAGAGTCAGGAAGGTCAGACCCCACTTCCAGCGGGGTCTCATCAAGGAATTCCCTGACTTTCTCCATGTCTAGAGGCCGCTTCTTCAGGGAGGTCCGAAAAGTGGTCTCTGACGACACCCAGGATCCCCGATCTGGACCGGACCAGAGATCCTGAGGCATCCTTCAGGCCATGTACGACCTTCGACCTCGCCACCTCACCACAGCTCTGTAGGGATCAGGAGAGATAAACTTCCCATAATCCCTCTCAAAAACCAGGGAGGCGAGACGGTCGTACTGACACTCCTTCATCTGCGCCTTCAGACCGGATATCTGTTCCTGAGAGCCCCCAGAGGACACCAGGCGGTCAAGCTGCCTGCGTAGTCTCTGGTAAGCCTGGTACTTGGAAGCTGCCCTGTACTCAGAGATTTCCCGGAAAAAGTCGCCAGACCTCTTTTTAACTACTTCCCCACCACTCAAGGCGGGAGCAGTTGCCCTCAAGGAGCGAGGTCTGGCCCAGGAAGAAAACCTCATAGGCTTCCCTAACCTCAGGATCCTCCAGTAGCGACCCATTCAGGCGCCACAAAACCCCTCCCTTTCTGAGGAGTGTCAGCGACATTCAGGGCCACAGATACCATACAGTGATCGGAGAACTCTACCGACTGCAGCTCAGGAGCCGAGCAGACAGAGTCCTCCTTTAAAAAAAAAAACCTATCTAATCTACTCTTACTACTACCTCGGGAAAATGTGAAACCAGTGAGGTTGGGGAGGTGACAGAACGTGCACATCCACCAACCTGGCCTCCCTCACTACGTTATTCAAAAAAATACTATCATATCCCAGAGGTTGGCGGCACCTGCCCGGTCTTTGGGCTAGTGATCATATTGAAATCGCCACCAAAAAATCACCTGCTGGGACGTAAAAAGATAAGGCTTAACCACCGTAAGGAGGCTCCTCCTCTCCCTCCTAGTTTGAGGCCCATAAAAATTTATGAGCCGGAGGAATTGCCCCCTCACGACAGCGTCCACCACCAGACATCTACCGATCTCCACTTCAATCACTCGCCGGCAAGCCACCGGACCAGTCTTAAAAAGGACCGCAACCCCACTGCAGGGCTCGGCCGCAAGAGACCAGAGGGAGGGCCCACATCTCCACTCCCTCTTTGCTAGATGCATCTCTGCCACAGATGCCAGCCAGGTCTCCTGCAAAAACAAAATGTCAGCTTCAACACGGCTGAGAAAATCGAAGGCCATAAAACGAGCTCCCCCGCAGAACGAAAACTTGCGACATTAATGGTCGCAAGCCGTATTGGAGAGGGTACCGCCATCAGAATGATTGAAAGTGGTCATGTTCTCCTTCATACTACAAACACAAAAACATATTTACATATCTACACTTCCTCCTCCTCTGAGCCCGAGGAGGAGGAGAAGATACCAAACGGGTTCCCCAGGGACACCCCACTTCGAGCCCCTGGGGGAACCCCACCCTTCACTGGGGACTTCCGCCCCCAGATCTGGCAGCCTTCCCCTTCCTCTTTTTGCGTCTCACCTGCTCCCACTCCTGCCACCTCTCCGAGATGATTTACACCACCCCCCTCCTCGGACCCGCTGCTCGAGATTTCCCTCTGGATGAGGCTCTCGAGCAGCTTCATCTCCATGGCCACAGGGCCAGAGGAGACTCTGGGTCCAGAAAGGGGGGGAATGGAAGAGGCAGGAGGGGGGCCAGAGACAGGGGAGAGACAGGGGGGGACCAGACTTAGCTGGACGGGAAGAAGAAGGGGGAGGGGGGGACGGGACTTGGGATGGGAGGGGGGGACGAGGGGGGGGGGTACGAGGAGGGGAAGATGAGGGAGGAGGGGCATGGGGAA